>WBMV01004156.1:61427-221259 GCA_013396655.1 Campylorhamphus procurvoides | reverse complement strand
CCCACCCGAGACAGCCCCAAACCCACCCAAAACCCTCCCCCAAACCTACCTGAAACCCACCCAAATCAGCCCCAAACCCACCTGAAACAGCCCAAAACCCGACCAAGACCAGCCCCCAAACCACCCAAACCCACCTGAAACCAACCAAAACCCCACCTGAAACAGCCCCTAATCCCACCCAAAACAGACTCAAACTCACCCAAAATCCCACCCGAAACAGCCCCATCCCACCTGAAACAGCCCCAACCCACTCAAATCAGCCCCAAATCCACCCAAAATCCCATCCGAAACAGCCCCAAACCCACCCCAAACTCCATCCAAAACAGCCCCAAACCCATCCAAATCATCGCGTTCCGCCCCCACAAAGCAGCCCCGGGCCTCAGGTGGCAGGCAGGATCATCCTGGAATTCTCATGGATCCCCACCTTGTGCTGCTTGGCTGAAGCCTGCTCAGCTGTGCCCCAGCTATAGCCACGTCCCCCCCTGCCAAATAAATCTCAGTTTTCATTTAGTATCGTTCTATGGGCTTAATTCCATCAGTTAGGTTGGGAAAGCCCTCTGAGCTTCACAGAGCCCAGCCTGTGTCACTAAGTGCCACATCCATCCTATCCTTACATACCTCCAGGGATGGTGATTCCAGCCCCCAGGTCTAGCAATATAGTCCTACTTAAACTAATTTCTATTTATACTTTAACATAGTGCGTTTAAAGCAATACTTACCTGGTATTCAGTACAGGTCACATGGAGTTGTGGTGTCACACGCAGCCTCTAGATTGCCCCCTCCAAAGGTGTTTGACCAGGGAGGGGCTGTCCCTACAGTGCTTTTTAACCTTCCTGGCACTCTTCAAAATGGACTGAACCCATTCTCATTCCAGTTTGAGTCATATTGGTCACCCCATCAGATGAATTCCCGCTAGGAATAATGCAGGGGGGAAAGAAGTGACATCTCCCAACTTTTCTAAGTTCCTCTAACTGTTCAGCTTGGTCTCAAAAAGTCCGCACTGCTAGCCCAAAGTAGGGAAGGCACACTCTTTCCCTTCTGCCCAAAGTGTATTTTTTCTTTTGAGATAAGCATGTGGAGTTTTTTATATTTTTTGATTCTGCTATCTGAGTAATACAGATTATATATTTGTATAGGAAATGTTAATAATAAACAGGAGATGTTATCTTTTGGTTGCAGAACCCCACGTGATCACATGATTCCTCTTTCTGAGACGTGCAGAAAAGCACCACCACATACTCAGCAGGTTAATCCACTTTCCTGCTATCCACAGGCAATTACACTGGTGCCAAGGGAAAATGTTACTTTTTTTTTGAGCTTGATTAGGACAGGGTTTTTTTTTTTCCTTTCCTTATTCTGAGTACTGCATAAGAGGATGAAAGCTAAGGAAGGAGGCAACTCTTCATTGTTTCCCTCGAGTAATACCCATAAACCTCCCTCACTCTGGTTCTCCAGGGGGATGATGCCAGCAGAGATGCAGCCACATGCCAGCATTGTTACTTTCACCCATTGCCACCTGTAGGATTCTTTTCCCCAGTAATTGCTCTGTTGCTGCTGATCCTTAGGATTGAAAGGAGGAAGATACACTCAGGCTCTGCTTGAATTCTTAGAGATGTGGACCAATCCTTACAGGATTAGGTTTGTATTCTCTTATATGCAGGACTTAAAAAGACAATTGCTGATGCAGGCAACCATTGCCAATTCTGTCACAGCACTCATGGTGAGGAATTTTCAAATATGTAAAACATGAGGGAAGCCATTTTTTAGGCATGACTTCCCCTTAGTTATTTTTCCTGACAAGTTACATTCATTGTCTTTATCCAGGCGGTGTACAGGCACGAGGACTGTATAAGATAATAGATATCTGCTGCTGCCAGAAAGAGCCTCTGCACGTTACTTAATGAGCACACAGACATCCTTCCTGTGCTCCTCAGAGCCGAGGGCACACTCACCCTCCCACCTCAGCAACTTCCGTGATGTTCCTTACCTCCTCCCTGAGAGCTGGAGGGAGGTTGTGCTTCTCTCTCAAGGGGAACCACGTCAGGTGGATGAGGCAAGCCTGGAAGGCTCGGACACCACCTGTGGAAAGGGCCACCTTCTTTCATTATCAATGAAAATGGAAACCAGCAGCTGACACCATGCCAGGCTCTCGGGGCGGGGTTTATTGATTAGAGGGCCTTTTTCTGGTGTTATTTCTTAGACACACGTGGCTAATCCGTGCAGGATGTGAGACCCTGCTCATCTTGGGCGGCTGGTGTAGCTCTTCTCTCAAGCAAATGATAGATGGAAGTTCTCCCTAAGAGACTAGTTGTTCATGCATAGTTTATAAAATAGCAGAACCTCTGGGTCCCTAACTGAGACTGGGGACTAACAAGCTTACAGTGCAATTCAATAGCCATGATGAAGTGTCCACAAGGCTGGTGTCCTAAGCTATGGACAGGAGCTGACCTCCTGCGTCCCAGAGTCCAGTGGATGCTTTCCATACATTCATTTTTCTTGTGGCATCAGGGGACTTGCAAACTGGCCTTTTGACACCAGTGAGATCCCCCTCCCAGTAACCACAGCTTTCTCCCACTACTATTTGAAAGCAAGAGACCAAAAGCACAGGAAGAATCGTAGGGTTTGAAAGGCCCTCAAAGAGCTGCCACCCTACTGAGCTGCACAAATGAAGGGTCGAGCTGTGCACCTGCAGCACAGCCTGCTAGCCCGGCCTCCAGGCAAGGGGAAATCCAAAGCCCATCATCCCTCCTGCTGCGTAATAGGTCTGCTTTAATCACACCACCTTAAGAACACCGGGGTTTATCCTTTGTTTTGAGAATGGTTGAGTGGGCAGGAAAATAAAACTCATTCTTTGGGACTTCCCCGGCTGGGATTTCCCCGCAGCATCCTGTGTGAAATTTCGGCACAAAGTCTTTTCTCTCGAGTCTTCTTACTGACAGCAGCGCTGCTGGCTGGATGTCACCATGCCAGGCTTCAAGCTCCTGGTGTTTACTGGACCCCGCGCCCACCACTGAGGCTGAGCATCAGCCCTTTTCAAACAGGGGATACCCAGATGCCTTTTCTTGCCTCTAGAGCTGTTGAGATCGAACCCTTGAATCCTTCCAGTCTGTTCAAAGGACACAGCTCCAGAGCTGCACCTTGCTTAGCTCATCTTCCAGAGCTGGCACAGTGTGGATGGGACACAGGCATGGAGTGGTGGAAGCTTAAAGCAACACAAAGTCAGCACAGAGGCATTTGTGTAATTCTCTCCTGGTTTTACTGAATGCTGCTACACCAGCGTCAGATGTCCAGGCTGGTACTGCAGGCTGAGGAAGTGAGCTACAGCTACAGAAAATAAATCCCAGTTTCTACAACTCAGTTTATATTACCTTCATCTCACTTCTTGGTTATTTACTGTAACCACTCTTCGAAGAAAATCCGAAGAAACAATGTAAAATATAGACAAGGGAGGAACATGTATTTGGGCTGTATCAAGGTCGATTTGTTTGTATCAGATAATTCACAGTAGCTTAGTGTTCCAGCAAAAGAGAAACTGAAGCCAGGCTTTTTAACATCCAGGTTTTTATCTCTAGATCACCTTCCCTCAGCTCCCAGCTTCCTCTTCAATCATCAACCACGGGAGTGAATGCAAGGGAAACAAACGGCAACTCCACCAACAAAAAAGAAAAAATAATTAATGATTTTATTTTTTTTTTTAGTTCAGTTGGCCATCTGAGGTGCTAAAATCTCAACACCAACGAAGCAAGTGTGCATAAAAACAAACAATAAAACACAACCCAACAGAAGAAAACAGGCTGGAACAGAGTTGGTTTTGTACAGGTAGGGTATACGCTTTTCTGTTAACACTCCATACATGCCAACCGTAAAAGCCTCGAACAATCTGAATATCAGAGTTCACTTTCATACAAAAGGGAAGATGCCAAAGCAGATCCCTTCACCTGGATTAGACTTCACACACACACGCATGCACGCACAGATACAGAGTATTTAAGTTACTGCAGTGCCATCAGAACATGGCATCCTCCCCTTCACATCCGCTTCCAGTGACCCTCATCTGCCTGCTACCCTGCCTATAGCAGTACTCTTAGCAGTCCAAAAGCAGGAGCTTTTGGAAAGCTTCTAATCTCTGTTATTTTACAACAGTTGAGAGCCAGCGACCTCTTTCTCTGTGAACTATATACAGGCTGGTTTTTAGTATGCTTTAGAGTTCTCTTTCTCGCAGACGGTGACAACTGAAATTTCCATAAAGCCCTATTGTGGCTTTTCAGTTTGTACACAGGAGATTTTATAATGCAACACCTTTCTCATCCACCGGTGTCTGGTGTAAACACTTAATTGAAAACTCATTTTAAAAGAATGTTAACCAAACAAGGTGTAGCTGTGAACATTGTAGAAACAGCTGCTCACAAAACGGAACTGCCGGCTGCTCTAGATCATGCAGTCTAGACCACTTATAATACTTCATAACGTTCAGGATTAGGATGTATAAAAATATTAAAAACCACCAGAGTGCACACAAATGTGGTGACTAGCTCTATGCAAGCACCGTGTTCTAAGAGAGGCCTAGGCATTGCACAAAACTCAGATTCTTGACCGTGGGGGTAACCCAGGGATCCACTGGTGTCTTTACATACAAACAAATATTTACATAAAATGCAGAGACGGAGAGAGAGAAGGACAGACTTTTAAAACTTGCGGTTTGCTCTAAAATATGTTCAGCAATGCAGTTTGTAACATGCCCTAGTGAGACCATGGGGTTAACTGAAAGAAGGAATATGTCTGAAAGTTGGAGCTGAAATGTCTCATCACTTCCCCACACATCAGTTCTCCGAAGCTCAGGATTTTACAGCCATTTGTTAATGAGAATATGGTTAAAAGGAACAGAACAGGTAAAAGAAAAAAAACTGTACTGTGAAAACAGCAGATTAGTTGTTTTGGCAGTCCTCACTCCCCCAACCCCACTTGCCTCCTGGGTGTTTTCCAGGAGGTTGGTATCCCCCTCCCTTCCCCGTAGGGGACTGAAGTGCTTGCCCCATCCTCAGTGTGCCCATTTCAAAACGAACACAGCTTAGATTCCAAGCTTGGCTCTCTTCCTACCTCCTGCAGGGATGAAGCGGCCAGCCCCTGGTTCGGGCCGTGGCACCCGGGGACAGACACCCTTGAGTGCCCACTCTTTGGAAGCTGAGGGCCTTTTTGCTCTCCTCATACGTGAAATGGACACACGTCATTGAATGCACATGGCTGAGTCACGTGCTGCTGCCCACCTGGGCAGCACAAAGAGCTAGAACATCCTACTTGGATTCTGATACAGATAAGGAATCTTGTGGTCACAAGAGCCTTCTTCAGCTTTAAAAATATAAAATTTGAATTAAAAATATTCCGATAGTAAAAAAACCCAGTATCTGATATGCAAGTCATATTCTTAAAGTGCAACTGAACAGCAAATACAAGTTGTGCCTTTTACAACCATTTTGATATAAAAAGGCCTTTTAACATTCCCTTTCACATATTTTTCATTAATTTGTGTGTGCGATGTTAGCTCTTCATTTTTGTTCTCACTGCTGGAGGCCTTCAGCATAACCCAACGAGTTTAGACTTGGAATATGTGGTTTTCTGGTGCAGTAAGAGATCACACCCTCAAGTGATACCACTCTTCAGCATTGCAAAGATCTGGCCAATGTCACCCAGCATGAAAGGGAAAAGGAGTGATCAGGTATTTCTTCTTTGGGACTTTTTTCTGTTCTACAGCTCACATTCAATGACCTTTCGATCCAAGTTAGATGTGGTCCATATACCCAGTGCACTATAAAATGGACTGAGGTCAATTCTCTGCACAAGACAGTTTACAATAAACCTTTTATCTAGCTTCCCTCTTTCTTCCCTCCTCCTCCACTCCAGCTTCCACTGGCCCCTCAAATGCAGACTATGTAAACTACCACTGCCAGTGTGACCTGGGCAGCTGGCACCTGCACTGGCAAATGGGGGGAGTTCTGTCTGTTGGACATCCTGTTGGTAAGCTGACCCTCCAGGATGCTGGGATAGCAGGTACCACTTGCTAACATACACAATTATGAAGCAGCACTGCATCTGCCTGTCTGCTTGGTTTCACGAGCATCTGGATTTAATTTGCAATGCCTTAGCAAAAAACACTGGGGGGAATAAAGGGCGAACACTTCAGGTGGAAAAAACACATTTCCACAGTTAGCAACCAGCACTGCTCAAAGTGCCCAGGGACACTCCTACCCATTCTCCCTCAGCCTGAGGTATGTCCCCAAGTCAGAGGGAAATATAAATCATAGACCTTGGCTTCCAGGGCACCTCTCTGAAGGAAGGAGAGAGCTGACAGTAAGCAACCACGCTAACTTCCATCCCACGGAAAAGACTAAAGGATGTTCAGCCCTGCTTGGGTGCCTTGCATCAGCAGTGTAAGTTCAAGCTGAAAGAGTCAGTTCTCTGTACAAATGTGCTTGGGAATGGGACACTTGCTCAGACACTGGGAAGCAGGCTTAGTACCTCTTTAGCAAGAAAAGAACATAGCATCCCATGGTGGGAAAACCCCAACACATTGTGTGAAGCACGGGACACCTACCCAACACACGGTGCTGCTTCAGCTCTGCAGGACAAGTTAAGGACACGGTGTGCCCAGGGAATCTGTCGAACAGTGAATGGTGCTGAATTGCTCAGTGCATATCCTGCTCGTTGGTTAGTGTGTGACTATGGTCAGTACCCTCCTGGCTGAAAAGCAGCAGCTTTGCTAGCTGAGCCAAGAAGAGCTTCTTCCAATAGATGCAGCAGGAAATGTGCTATTTTTCTTTTCATGGAAGTCCCTCTAGCTGTATCTCAGGAGGGTGAGGGTCCCCTCTTTCAGTGAGAAAGAGACATATGGGATATTTCTACCTCACCATTTTGGCTTTCTTGTTATAAAAATGTAAAATTTAAATAAATACAGGTTTATTAGTCCAAAAAAGGGAATCTGGGATGCAGAAGAAAAGGACGCTAAGAACACAAATAGATTCTGAAACTCCATGAGTGCGCAGGACTTCTTCATAGAGGAAAACTCCTAGGGCAGGATGCATCCATGGGTACATAAAGGCTGCCCTTGCTGTGAAGCAGGGACCAATCCGCAGTAGTGTCTTTCTCTAACAGAGTTAAAACACTCCCTCCACAATCAGATAAGTGTAACAATCAAATTATTAATAAGAACACTAATAAATAGCCACAGGTAACAACATCCAGTAATTTAGAAGTGGAAGTTGTAGGATGCAGCAGGCACACACACTCATCACTCGTCCATTTTTTTCCTAAAAGATACAAAAATGAATCTTCTTTCAAGTATTAAAAAAATAAGTTAATTGACATAAAAGGGTCAAAGTGACTGAGGGCCCAGGCAGGTCTTAAGCTTTGTCTCCAATGTGCAAAAACAAAATACAGAGGAAAAAAAAAATAAAAACACTGAAAAGTCTTAATGGTGGTTCGGTCACTTAAGGGCTTCTCCCTTTTAGGGGCCTAACAGCCAGGGAATGCTGCCTGGGAACACCCCTGCCCCAGCACACACTTACCACTGTCCCACAGCAGTATTTTCCAGTGTCAAAACAGTCACAACGAAAACAGAACAAGGAAGCCCACCAGCCTCTGAGCTGTGGCCATGAAGACTAAGGCCAGCAGTAGCTGTCTCTCCAGTGTGTAGCAAAGCAGACGGGCATCTTCCCTCTCTCTTCTTCTCCCTTTGTTCCCCACAAGAAGATTTAGGAGGCTACGAGAGGGAGAGAGTCCACTGATGCCCACTTCTCTCTAAAAACCAGGAGGCAGAGAGTTCTGTCACACATACTAGCAGTATCTTCTCTGTCCCATATTTCTTCATATCCATGCATAATGATCAGCTGCAGGTTTCTTTGGTGGGGAGGAAGACTAAAAGCAAAGAAGGTGTTGCCCTGGGCTTCTGGAGCTCTCTTGGACAGCTGACTCCGCTGCTACAGGCTGCTGTGGCTTTCCAGGGAGGGTTGCCACTTCCCTCCCTTTTGTAAGAACTGGTGTAGTAAAAACAGGGAAGGAATGGACTGCCACAAATCCAGTTTAGTTAAGGGTACTTCTTCCCCTAACCTCCTTCCCCACACATGGATTATTCCCCTCCCTCCTACCACACACACAAAAATACGGCCCATTTTATAGGACCTAAAGGAGACTCCAAAGTCTCAACTCATTTCTTCAGCTTGGCTTGCAGACATGTAAAACTTAAGCTTCTGGAACCAACACACTTATCAAAAGGCTTCTGAGTGGTTCAAACCAAATCCCTGCATGCTGTCGGACCCTTCGGAGCTTTCCCCTTCAACATCTTCCTATCAGCGTAATTCTGGCAAACTCAGGGTAGGCCAACTGGACAACACAGACCATCAGAGGTAAATGTGTTAAGCTCAGGACCAGTTCAAGCTAAAACCTTTGGAAAGCATGACTGCCTCCAGGTCCTTGTCTTCTTCTTTTTCTCGAAGCCGTTGCTCCTCAAGGAGAGCCACAAGAGAATCTCTCTGCTCCACTACTTCTAGCATCTCGTTCAGGATCCTCTTCTCCTCGGAGAGCTCCTCATCTGTCTTCAGGTGATCTACAGAGATATCAAAAACTATCAGCATACACAAGGCTAGAAATACACACATATAACCCATGCAATAGTCCCTTTTGCTCTCACCTTCTACTGCCATCCTCTCCCGGAGTTCCTGCTGTAATCGACTCTGCCTGTCTTCCAGTTCCAGCTCCCGAGCACTGAAAGGGAAACATCAGAAATCCACGTTCTGGGTATACTAAAATACTGCATACATTGCTTCATACCCACGCTCAGTTTCTGTGCCCTCTCTAGATATCTGTTGTGCATTTTACCAACCTGTTTTGGAATATATGGTAAGTGTTTTAAGAGTTGTAACTGTATTTTTAAAAGATTTAATGGTACTTTCAGCATTTAAGGTTCCTTGCCTTCAGGTAGGAAGTGCAATGCCAAAAGTTGAGCAGATTATGGGTGGGATTAAATCTAAAGCAGAGTGAATGAACAAACAAATCTGCAATACTTCTGTGTATCTCCTGCTACTTTCCACTCTAAAGACAAAGTTACTTATTAACTAGGGACGTGTCAGGCCACTGCCTTTTCAGATTCCAGTGCAGACAATACAGTGGGGCTTTTCTGCTATGGGCATGAAGGTGATCAGCTTCCACACTGCTGGGGTGAGCTGACACACTCAGAAACTAATTTCACTGAATTTGCATCATGGGAACACAGAAAGCTCCCAATTTCGTTAACAGGAAAAAAGCTTTAGAGCCCAAATGAGAGGCACTGGAGTCCCACTAGAGGCAGAGAAGAGTGCCACATGGCAAAGAATTAAACACTTTTGGCTATGATTAAAAGCAAACTCTACCAAAACCAGGAGTCACACATTATTTCTGCATTGCTCAAAAACACGTGCATAAACAATGTGTGTTTTATACAAAAATAGCTTGAGCAGGACTCACATCTCTGACCTTCTGCATGTGCACAAATAATTGGAACTTCTATTCCTTACTGCTATTACTCCTTTTTCTACCTCTCTTCTGAAATGCACTTGGATTCCTATCTCAGCCACAAATCAGCCTAAGAGGCTGCTGAACTCCTGGCCCTATAGGGAAGGCAGTATTGACAGATCTTTCAATACTATTTACGACAGAATCCCCATTTTTCCCACATTCACTCACAATATCATCAGTTCGGACTCGTAGCGAACCAAGGCATTCTTCTCCTGCACCAGCTTGAACCACTCCTGCATCAGCTTGGGGTCATCTTTCTTACCCATGCCTGCCAAAAAAGAAACCTGGTAAGTTTTCAGGTAATGCCCTGCAATGCTGACAAGCCCAAATCGCAAAAACAACAATGGGGCAAAATGTGCAAAGAAAGCCGAGCAAGATGCTGCCAGAGCACTCCCAAGCCGGGTCCATTCAGTTTGCCTAGAATACACAGTAGAGTGGAAGTCACCTCCAAAAGGATTCTCTTCTCTTTGGAACCTAATTTTTATTCCTTCCTGATTTGCTTGTGATTGCGTGTTTCTTCCTCACTCTTACTGCAGAAAACCCTAAGTATTTATTTTAACTTTCATCAGAAGAGTTTTATAGATCCTCAGGCCAGCTACTTAAACCTGCTCATCAGAAAAGCATTCAATTGCCACTCCATGTGTTTTATCTTTATTTTCTTCAATTGCATGTCCTCAATCTTTCTTTTCACTATCCAAAAGTAACATAATCTCTTTTTTCAATGGCTAAATAAATCTTTTCTGACTGCTCCTCCCAGCCACATGTATCTATTCATTTTGAAGATTCCCTCTGCACAGTGAACACAGAAAATAATTCTACTGTATTGCACATCCGCACTAAAAAGAACCCCCAGACACATTTGCTAACATCAAAGCAGAAATAAGATACCTTGGGCCTTAGCCACCTAGTACAGAACTTAGCTGGATTTTATTTCAAAACCAACTCCTAAACTTACTCAGTAATCCACTAGTGAATCTTGTGTCTGTCAGGAGTCATGTGGAATAAATGCAGAACGCTCTTCCCAAAGCCTTCTGTTGATATTTATCAAACACAAGAGCTTACCAGGGGCCAAGCTCTTGGTCTGGGCCACTTATTCCACACTGAACTGCCTGCAGATGAATTCTGTGACTTAGATCAGACCCCATCAAGGACAGCAGCGATGCTCCTGCCTGTGTGGAAGTGGATGCAGGAGCAAGGCCTCAAATCAAGCTCAACAGCACTTTTGGTTTGCTGCATCCTACCAGCTTGCACTGCATGTAACCTAGGCATCCCAAAGTAACTAACATCCCTCTCTGTGTTTGTTATCATGGATACATACTCTCTACATCAAGAACAAAAGCTCTCAAATAGTCGTCCATTTGATGCTAAAATAATCAAGCAGCAATTTTACTCTCCAATCCCTGTGAGACACTTCCCCAATACCACATTAATGGCTAGTTAATTCAGACCAGTGCCCTGCCTCACCCTCAGCATGTCACAGAAGGGTTGCACCAGGGAGAGCCTACAAGCCCTAGTAAACTGCAGCTTAGGCTGAGAATACCTGCCTTTAACCTCTCCCAGCAGCCCCTTGGGCGATGCCAACCTGGCTGTACCACCCTGCGAGCCCCGGGCTCTGCAGACTTTATCCCAGTGTGTTGCTCAGTTCCAAGCATTCCTTTCCGAGCGTCTCTGCACAATATGCCCACGTGGGACAGGAGAGGGAGACCGTACATGCAGATGTCCAGTGCTGTGGCGCCATGAAAACACTGGGAAGTCTCCCCTTCCTCTCCGATGCCAGGATGTATAAAAAACAAATGCCTCTAAGAAAAAGCCAAAAACACAACGCTACTGACCTATGGAATACGTAAGTATTTTTAAACAGCCAATGAGCAGAGGAATAATGGGAGGATTGGAAAGGGAGCACTGACAACTGATGTGAGGGAGCACCATGGAAAGCAGATAAGTGGTTAGCAAAATTACACCATGAACACACATAAACAACCCCTTCCCCATGCCTTGGCAATGGAAACTCTACAGTAAACTCCATTTGGGACAGTTAAAGAATGCACTCAGCAAGACAGATGAGGGAAAACTGGTCTAACTTAAGGTCTGTTGGTTTTTACAGTTCAAGGATGTTTTTGCAAACCAGTCCTTATAAAGACACAGTATTCCTTTAATCCCTACATGCTAATTAAAAGGCTGCATTTAAGGAAACAGATTTTCTTCCCTTACCCCACCTTCCAAACGTCTTTCAGGAGGAATTGAGAAATTGAAGCCAGTAAATGAAAATAGAAACTTTCGAGTGTGACATTACTGGTCCCACAGCTGCTGCCCAATGCCCCTGTCAGTCGCTACACCTTCTCTAGCACAGCTGGGACTCACAAAAGGGATACTGTACCTTTAGAAACTTGCCACAGGCTCAGAGAAGCTGGTTACCAGGTTGCTAGGGAGAAGGCTGGTTTGGGGACACAGCAAGAAAAGGCTGGGGATGGGGCTGGGGACCTTGTGTTCACTATCTGACTAGTGCTGCTATGACAACCCAGCTGTGGTCAAGGAGGACAGGGAGCATGAGGTTACGTTACCTTCATGGGCACAGCAAGGGCAGAAGGAGAGAGGTCTACGACGTGGTGTCCCGGCATTGGGCTCAACTTCAATAGGACCAAACGAGGAAGAGGAAGAGGCAGGAGAGGAAGTGGAAGTTGGAAGTGGAACGGAAGAGGAGGAAAGGGGTGAAATAAAAGACAAGCAAAGGACAAAAAGCATAAGAGTGAGAAAGAAAGGAAACACAAGAAGAAAAGAAAAGAAAAAAATACAAGAAATGGAGAAGCAGAAACAAGGGATACAGTCTACAGATGAATAATGTCCCTAAAAAGCACAGATAACAGGCAAGAGGTAGACTGAGGTACTGGTGAACTCTTACTGAGCTGTACGAATACCACGCAGGAGGTTACTGTTACTGCATTTTTCCTAATGCACATTTTTCAATTGCACGGTCTTTAACCGAAAAGTTTGTGTCCCAGATCTCAGGACTAGCAGAGATGAATATTTAACTCCTGCTGATACCATCAGATTCCAAGCAGGGTTACAGTAAGTCTCGCCTGCATGTGTAGGACACCAGCTGTAAGCAGCCACCCTACCTTAAAGCCTTATCAGGACCATGCTCTTATCACCGTGGCAGCATCCACTGATGGTAAAAGTGGCCTTTATAATGGAATATAATGTCTTCAGACAGGGAACATCACAGGGAGAATCCGATTACCATGGAACCAGTCTGCCAGGATCTGCTGTGTCAAGCATGGTGAGTACCCTTGTACTCAACTGGATTGTTGTGCTTAGAGGGGAAAAGGTTTTTACATGAATAAAAAGGTGATTCGCATCAGGGTCTACAGGGGCAATGACCAACTGAGGGCTTTGCAGTTCAAACAGTGAATTTAAAGCTCTCCCTTGACGTTCTCATTTCACAAAGCATTTTAAAGCTTACAAGTCCTGTTAGTATTGGTGACTTACTGAATCTTTGCCATCTTTTCTGTCAGACAGTGAAGGACAAACACTTCTCATCTCTCAAAAGGTTCAGCTGCTTTAACACCAAGAATTTGCTTTTCAGCTGTACTTAATGTTACAGAGATAAACAATAGGAAACAACCAACATCACTGATAGTTACAGGAGGACATGCACCAGAGGGAGGTGATGAGCCTGAAACGTCAGAGGAGCAGAATGGAGCACTTACTGCTCTCAAGGCACAACTGTATTTAGAAAGAGGAGGCATTTCTGTGTTGGGAAGAGGCATAAACTCCACAACAATAATATGGTAAGAATAATGCTTTTTTTGGGAAAGTCAGCAGAGTTTGATGTATGTGGTTCAGAGAAAGCTTTATAGAACTAGACTACCCATGGACTGGGAAGGCTTTAGAAGGGACCATCACAGAACTAGACCAGCACATGGAGGACACACTGGAGCAAGAGGGAGAGCACACCAGCTTCAAAGCCTGTGACTGAGCAGCACAGCTCTCTCAGACAGGAAGAAACCTCTGTACTGGAGCAGGAAGGGGTGACATTAGGAGAGGTGCCACAGTTGGCCATAGGACAGTCACAAATAAAGCATCGTACCAACGTTAGTTGACAGGACCAGAACCTTAGTTACAGTTGCTCTGAATTTTCAAACTTCCTCATTTAAAATGAAAAAACACTAAGGCTTTTTTTCCCTACAATTGCCATTTCACAGATCAGGTTACAAAAGCAATCGCAAACAAGAAAAAACTCCAAACCACAAAGGCACTGTGAAGAGTAAGCTTCCACACAAAGCAGAGCATTTAATGCATGATACTTCTTAATTATTTTGTATTTCACATCCTACCCTATTCAATATTAATTATTCTATACAAACTTTAGTACTCTAACTTGGTATAACCCCTGTTTTGGGGGCAGGGGGTCAGGAGATGGATATTTAACTGTATGCAAAAATCCACTTCAATTTTTCAGGGTTTGAGATTTCATGCAGAATTGGGGGGGTGGAAGCTTTGATAAACTTCAAACCATGGATATACAGACTTGGTGAGGAATTCCCAGTTCTTCATATTTGATCTGAAAATAAATATCCAGTATGTGAAAATGTTCTTCATTTCCTTGAGAAATGACCACACAATTACCAGTTTTTGTCATCAGTGAACAAATGGTCCGATACCATCTCTGATCTTCAGTAAAAAGCCACAGGGGTTACACAGCAGCTAATACAGAGCTCACTCCACAACTGTGGTTTTTTCCTTTGCTCTTAGTTACCCTCCCACTCTTGCCCAAGGAAAATTTGTCCTTGAATCAAGTTACAAAGTCCAAGGTATCTACAACAGTCCTGCCACTAGAAATGTTGACATGGTTTTTCAGTAAGATAATGAACATAACGTGTACAATTAAGATCCAGCTATTTCAGATTCATTTGCATCAGTGAATACAGGTTATATGATCATTACAATTGCTTTGAAAACAACTTCTGTTCAAAACAAGATGATTAGCAAGGCTTTAAGGAGTCTTCCTTATGTACTGTACCTTAACTGCAAAAAAAAGAGGAAAGTACAACCTGAAAACTTACCTCCCAGTGGTTCTGTAAAGCTGTAAAAATTATGCCCTAAAAAGTGCCACAATCTGAAGCTGCAAATATTATAAAATATATCATGCAGCAGAATTTTAAATCTATTTTTAAAAACTTCTCTAACGTGATAATCGTGAAAACTGCCTTCCCATCCCTCCTCATAAGGAGTATCAACACGTGGTATGGACTCTAAGCAGACTGAAATAGGAACTCTCTAATTATAAGAGAATAACTATTTTATTGTACATCCTGAAACGGAGAAAGCTTTTTCACTGACAGTAACCAATCTTTGTCACATGTTTCCTTATCCCTTCAGATGAACACTTTCAAGAAAAGGCATATTAACTGTTTCAGAAATAGAGTTTGGGGGCGTGGGGAGAAATCAAATGACAAATGGAAAAAGTTTTCCCTGGTCCAGCTGATCATTTTAGACAGTAAATGTATCATCAGATCATTTCCTGTCAAGGTTAATTTAAAAAAATTCAACTTCCTAGCAAGAGTTCTCACTGTGGGTATGTTGAAGGACAATCCTGGGAAAAGGCTGAACTCCTTGTCCAGTACTACCAAGAAGGAGAACTATGCAATGCCCCAGTTCACAATATGGTGTTAAGAACTGTCTCATCTAACTTGCCCTTCTCACATGTCTGATTACATTATAGAAACCCTTACAGGGCTTCTTATTTCTCCCAAAGCCATTATTAATCCTCAATATTATTATTGTTGTTATTATCTTGTTTAGAGAAGGGAAATCACCACCTCATGCTCTCATTAAATTAAAAGCAGGATCATCACTGTAAGACAATTTTTCTGGACATGGAGCCAGGGCCAGATAGGAAAATCCCTTTTGTCATGCAGACTAAAAAAAACCCAACAAACCCAATTCCCTTTTTTTTAAGTCTCCTTCAACACCAGAAATACCGAGGCCAGGTCTGGAGACACAGGTCTGCACCCACAGCATGGAAAGAGTGCTGCTGGCAGCAGCAACACCTGCTGAAGGAGTTCATTTGGAAGGAGTTGAAGGTCTAAGAGGAGAATCATTTCTGTGACCACTCCATTCTTCAGCTCCCCCTGTGCCATCAGCAGGAGCCTAAGGTGTGGCTGTAGCTTCTGGACAGAAAATGACCATTGTTTTCACCAGAGAGGCAAACCTGCAAGACTGTGCTAATCACAGGTTGTTCCTTTCCAATGCCACAGGCCAACTTTCCTAACTGGAAGCAGAGGCATGGTACAGGAGCAGGAGCTGCTTGTTAAGGAGAGGATTGTGCCCCAGCTCCTGAGCACACTGAACATCCTAGAGAGGCAGAAGCTCTGTCTTGCAGATCAGACACATCCCATCAATAAAGTGACTGCAATTATCTTGCCTCTGTGAAAAGAAGCCTTTCCCACACCTTTCTGGGCAATCTTGTGTGCAGCCATGACAAGAATGACCTGTTTGTCATGCTACTCCTGAGAGATTCAGACTTTGCTACAGTGGTGGAAACCAAGAGCTAGGCCAAGAGTAAACACCATAGCTCCAAAGCCCCTTCAGAAAGGGGACCAGAAACTGTATAACCACTATGAAAATACACCTTCCTTTTCACTCTGCACTGGTCTTTGTTACACAAGCTACACTGGACTGTGTTGTCTTCTTTTCTAATTTTCATTTAGCTATTGTTTAAAGAGCAATACTCCAGATTGGTTTTGTCCTTTTCTGCTGTAGCTACATGGCACTTCTTCACAATCAGAAGCACAGTGGTCAAAATGATCAATCAGAATGAAGAAAGCACAGGAGAAATTCTGGGGTGGCAGACCTCACTATCCCCAAGCTACAGCTCACATTGATCCCCTCCATGTGTCTTGTGGTAGGAGAACTGTGATTATTTCTGAGAAGTGGTGATCCCCTGCAAGTCAAAATCACTTGAACAGACATACCACAGACCAAACGGGATCATATCCTTGGCAGGCTTCGCATCCAAAGACTTTGAATTCTGTATTGCTGACTAATCAGGGCGGTTTGGAAATCAGCAGCACTGGGCAGGAAATCCAGCTCTGCGGCTAATCTCAGTTCCACTGAACCACTGTGTGGCTATTGACCTCACAATCCAAGAGCACAACACTTTTGAAAGTCTTATTCCACTAAATTTCCATCCCTCATTTATCAGGCACACTAAGAGCTTTAATTTTAATTGAGTGTTTAAAAAATGGATCAGTCCAAGAGTAAGTCAAACTGCACTGATCACACTACATATCCTCCTTCCCACCCTTAAAAATATCAGGTATGGTCAGAAAACCAAGCACTGAAAAATAAAGCATTCCATCCTTACTATTTGGTGAAGTTGTTGAACAGCAGTGCTGTAAAAGAGCAAGGATACAGAAAGCCACCTCCTGGAGAACAGCATCCACACAACTGCAGGTTGAGGGCAAGGATTCTGACAAATATCCCATAAGCACATCACTGAGTGTGTCTGACTTAACAGTTTACTAAATCTTATCAAACCCAACATCCTCTAAAGCACAATCACTAAGAAGAAACCTGGGAAAACTCAGAGACCACTGAACTGTCATGCAAACTGAACCGCTTTTATTTATCCAGCAGAAGGGGGGGCAGGGGGAAAGGCAGGGAAGGGAAGGAAAACTGGGGAAAGCAATAGTTGGAGCAGAACACATACACAAATGACTGCACAGAAGTCTTCTGCTTCTACTAGACCTCGAGGCACTTCAAAACATGGTCAGAATTAGTACAGTCCTGCACTGACCCTGTCTCCTAAGACTGTTAGTTTTTGTGCACAGAAAGAAACAGGTCAATGGGAATTGCCTAACAAGTGCTTGTACTTAACAAGTTCTGCTTATCAAGTGCTCTTTCCTGCTCAAAATTTACAATGAAGAAAACGTTACCAATTCCCTTCAGTGTCAAAAACAGCTGCAGACTGTGAAAACAATATTTATCTTACATCTCCACTCCCCTTCCAGGAGAGCTGTGTTTGTCAATCATGAGAAATAGGACTGTTCCACTGGAGTATATCAGACTTCAGCCCAGCAGTCAGACCAGAAGGACTTTAAAGGACACAGTCAGCTCAAATATTTTAAATGAGTTAATAAAAAGTGAAGTTAAACAAAGTGCAAAGATTTAAAAAAAAAAATCAATTTAATCCCCCCCATTTACCTGATGTTCATAAGGCTCTTGCCAAGACGGGACAATGTATGTCTGAAATCAATGCTATCAAACCTACCAGTTCTCTCCCCTATATCCTTCTTATCTCCTTGGCATCCCCCAGCCAGGAGCAAAGAAAGACAGGATTGTGTGGCTGTTTCCTCAATGATTCCCTGATGGGTGCAAAGAAAGGAGGCCACTCATTTGGACACAGAGGGAACAACAGAGGTACTTCCCATAGGCAAACAAGGAGCAAACTGGGACAAGGAGCCAGTGGGTTAGGAGGAACTGAGGCTGGGACTAAGGAAGCAAGGTGACTAAGAATGCAAATTACTAAGAGAGTACAGACTAAGGGAGAGGAAAAAAGGGGTAAGGGGCAAAGGGAGAAGGCAGACTTGAGAAGAAGATGTGACCTACAATTTTCCAGACAAATAATGCTGGGCAGAAGAGGGAGCAGAGCCCAAACGTTTTGGAAGAAGGCTAAAGGCAGGGATTTAGACTGTGGAGACTGTGTCAGTGGGAAGACCAGAGCAGGAGTAGCTAGTGGGGAGGAACAGGAGGTCTGAAGGGTAGAATGCTAGAATTTCATTGTCAAGAAGGTGGGATTAAAATTAAATACTGGAGAAGCAGAAACTAGGACTGAGAATTAAAATGGAAGTGGGGTAAGGAGCTCTGGATGAAAAAAGACAGGATTAGGGCAAGGACTGTCTGGAAAGAGGGAGTAAAGGGACGAAGTGTACATCCACCAGACCACTGCATCCTTCCACTGGCTCAGAATCCATCTTTTCAAGTCTCACCATTCCACAGCTGCCAACACATCTGTGAAATCCACTGATTGTGTCCCATTGCCTATCCATAAGGATCTACATAGAAGAAGACAACCTAGTATTGCTACCAGTTATTCCATAAGGGCGTGAGATCTCTGCGGTGGATCTAAAAGCTGCAAGTCTGTTGATATACCAATATGCTCCAAAGCCTGAATTTCAGTTGACCTTGCAACCTTTGTAACGTTCTTTTAACATAACCATGTACACAATATACACACGGGAATAATTACTCAGAATCAAAATGTGACCTTTGTAGCATGCAATGAAACATCTGCTTTACAGCAACGGTACGCAACATTTTAGAACAGGAAGAGAGGATTATGGCAACTGAGCAGAGCAACAGGGGTGTAGTTAAGATAGCAATCTGTAATCCTGCAAACTGGAACTTGACCAGGATGTGTCAGAAGTTACCACTTCCTTGCAGAAGTCGTTGCGCAATCTGTAACAACTAAATGAAACGCAACTCTCATTAGTGTAAAGAAAATCCAGAATAAATTACTGCCCTGATCACTGAAAAATTATTACCAGTTTACAGATAACTCTTCAAAGCACTTTGCAATTTTTCTTATCATTCTACTGACAGCATGACTCCAGAGTCATGCCTGTGCCTCAGAGACACAGGTTGCCAGCAGAAGAATTAACCACGCAGCCATCCTAGCTGCCTGCACTGCTCAGCAGGGTCACATAGCCACACAGGCATTTTAATGGCACTCCACCCAGAGGCAGCATCCTGCACAGACATGTGAATTTTGCAGCTGAGCTCTAAATCTGCCACTGAATAGTGACAAGAATCACCAGAGCAATGTGTCCCTTCTGGCAAAAGTGTTCTGGCAGCCCCAAAAGCAAATATAAAGCAAATTAGAGAGGCAACAAAAGAATACTACAAAGCCACGTACTCCAGGTTATACTGGCTCACTGCATTTAAAGGGATACTGCCCAATACAGATTTTTTTTTTAGTTTGTCTTCAAAAAGCATTTTTGAGATGAGCGGAAATTTGATATACTTTTAAGATGTATCAACCGTTTTTAAAAAAACATGAATGTTGTCTCTGAGTGTTGGAAGTCCAAGTGACTGAGTCACCGTGCAGCTGAAATCTGCCTGTTAAAAAATGACCACTCTGAGGTGACTCAAAGAAACGCAAATGGCAAACACACAAAAAGGACAAACAGTAAATTCCATTTCCAATTAAGATTTTCTCCAACGCAACAATTCTTGTGACAGTGTCCCTTTAAGTGAAGATGATTTTGCTTCTCTTAAAGCAACTATTAGTGATTTTGGTGGGATCGCTGTCTCTAAAGAGGCATTAGGAGGAGAGGCAGGAGGAGGGAGAGGTGTAGTGGACATAGCATTAAAGAGGGATAAGGGTCTGTTAAGTGTAATTCAGCATCAACCCTTTTACAGCTCCTACTCTATGCACATATGAGCATGGGCCAGCCCTGATGGATAAAACCAGCAAGAGGGTTTCAGAGTCTCTCTGCAGGAGATAGCCCAGGAAAGAATGCCAGAGGGCTTAGCAGTGAATGAAGCACAGGGCTAGCAAAGGACTATCACATCAAAATTAGCACAGGGGAACTGGTCAACAAATTAGGTCTGCTAAGGAGAAAAGTTCAATATATTGAAATTTGAACTTGGGTGGACACCCTTAACTCAGATAGATGTTCTTCAGTAAAAGTCTGTCGTGTCAGGACAATTTGGAGTCATTCCCAACAGACAGCTACAGGTAGATACTACATGGGACAGCCTCCCTAGAGGAGGAGAAAAATGTTAAAAGCCTGGGCAAGATTGTGTTTGAAGGATCAAAAGCAGAACACAGTGAGTTGGGGAAAGACTTCCATTAGATGTAATTTGCATCAGGCCTGGAGCATGTGGATCTCTCACTCTGCAGAGCTGGTCTGTAATGCACTCCCTCAAAAAACCCCACAGTTTAGATCAAGCAACTTCATACTCTGAAAGATAAATGAGACCCTCAGATCACAAGGCAACTGAGCAGTTTGCTTTCTCATGGATCTGCTGACAGACAGATGTGTTCACTCCATAAGAACAGATTCAGAGTGATTAAACTAGCCAAGGGAATTTTAATTTTCAAGACAGGCAAATGATAAACAAATGCTGTTTGCAACCCCAAAGTTATCCACTTACTAAGGGATTCACGAAGTAACATTAAGAAATGCAGAACCACGGTGTAGAGTGATGACTCTTCAGTGAAAAATAGCTAAACACTGTAGCATGTTTCTAGCACTAAATGGGATATTAAAACAATAACACTGCAAGAAGGTTATTAGCTGTGTAATGATGCAAACTGGACTGACTGGAAACTAACAGCAGATTCCAGCAAAAATGAGTGGAACTCTTACCAGTAGAGTATTTCCTAACCTTAAGTAAGACAAAACAAAAAAGAAGATGTATGTGTCATCTACAAGTGTTTTCAAAGTCCCTTAAGGGAGCATTTTGGTTTTGTTAGATTGACAACACTGGCTTTTTTTGGAAGAAACAAACAAGCCTTAAAAAGGCAAGAGGGAGGCAATGCCATGACCACTCCCTGACATCGCTGTTTGCTCTTGGGAGCTGGTCAGTTCTGCTGTCCCCTTCACATGAAAACATTTTCCTAAAGAGAATTTCAGTGGTAGAGTTGGACTTTGCAAAGTAGAAGCAAAAGACCAGAAGGACCTTCCATTGCTAGCAGGGAAGGTGGGTAGAGTGAAAACGGTAAGCAAATTTTGAAATAACCAGCACTGTGGAAAATAGAAGAGGGAGCCCTACACATGGTTTGTGGAGCATGCCAGGATCTCCTCTTCCTGAGCTGGAAAAGGGGTTCTGCTATAATCGGTCATGTGCAAGGGCTATTCCTTCTTGTTTGTGAGCCAAGGATGGGAGAAGTAGGTGAAGGGAAGGGTGGGGAGGAGTGTCAGCAGGGTTAGTGTCAGCAGGAGGTTCAGCCATACATACCACCCAGATGCAAGTCGATGAGGTCACTGTAATAAGACTCTCCCCAATAGTCTACAACAAGGAATTGGTGAAGACAGTTATTGAATCAGATACCCACCCTAGCCCCACACAATCAAAGCAATATATGAGAAAAGACATAGACACAAAAAAAAGACAGAGACAGGCAGCTATACACGTGGGCACACACATATATGTATATATAAACTGTAAGTCTCTCTGTGTATATATACATATATGTACACACACACACAAATATACCACAAACATATATATTGGGAAGATGAGGAGAAAATTTCCAGCAGGCAGGCAAGGACTTCCAAGAGGAAAAATCAAGAAGTTGACACAGAGACACTTCACCTATTTCTGTCTGCACCAGTACCTGTCACTGATGTCTCTCCTGTTCTTGCTGGGAAAAGCAGAATTTATCCTGTTGCTTTCATGCTGAGCAATATGTCAGAAGGAAACAGTGTAATTTCTGAGGTCAGCTGCAGGAAAGGTGTAAGGATTGATTTCTTGGAGGTGAGTGAGTGAGGATGTGTGTCTGGACACGGGTGGAAGGCACTGGCAGTGCTGACATGAATGGCAAATGCTCCGGTGCAGGAAGATGGGGTTGTGTGTTGCTGCTGATGCAGTCTCTGTGCCAGGGAAGAACTGCACAGCAGGCTGGGGACAGAGACGTGCAATTCCACAGCTGCCAGAGACAGGTGCACCCCAAGTCTAGGGCTGTGGAACGTTTTCTTGGGAAGAGAGAGATGGGAGTACCGAGAGCAATATTTCTCACTGCATATGATTCACTTGATGTAAAGAGGTGGCTCTTAAATTTTTCGGTATTGATCTGACAGTAGGAGATGTTTTCCAAGCTCTTAAAAATGACTTTATGCTAAAGGGAGAAAAAGAAAGGTTCCAGAAATTTCTGATTTGACATATTTTTAAGTTAATAATTGAAACAAAATCAAAATCCACACAGGAAATCAAAGTCATTAGCATGTCCAAACAGGCGAATGCACTATAATACAAAGTACTATTGCGTTAGTAACGTTACCTTTCACTAATTAACTCACTCAAGGTGTCCCTGAGGACACCACAGGAAACTGGGAAAATTCTTCACTGAGACCCTGCTTTACCTTTGCAGTGAATATCATGCTGCAGTAGGAAGGGAGGAGTGGGAAAGGAAAAAAGGGATGACAAAAGCTTAGACCACCTGTATATGACAAACTTGACACCTGAAACAGAGCTTACATTGTCACTCAAAATAGAGCTTACATTCCAAATCATTCATTCTTGCTATGAATACAATTATCAAGGGCTGAGATTTTCAGTGATGACCACAGAGAACATACTAAGGCAATTCAATAACCATAGGGGGTGAGATAATTTTCTGAATCAGAAACTAAAAGTTAGGATGAGCATTCAGCTTTTCAAAGAATAGAAGACAACTGTGCCTTGCCTGAGGCTGAGCTAATTTAAAACAGGAAAAGACAATGAGGTAGCCAAGAAAGTGCAATTATTTTGCCAAAATTAAAGTTGATGGTGACTTCCAAAATGTGTCTGAGTTTGATTAGTTGAAGAGCAAGCATCATCCTACAAATATTCCAACTTGACAACTATCAGATAATGTGTGAAATTCCTGGAAAGAATATTGAGCTGTCTGTACCTATTGCTAGGATCTAAACTACCTCTACCCTCTCAGGAGGACAGCAGGGCATCACTGTGAAGAATTTATTGACAGCCTGCTCAGCATAAGTCACTTGACAATAATGTATTAAGAGCGATGCAAAATTGATGGAAAATAGAAACAAAATTATTCTATGTAAAGAAGTTTTTACCTAGGGTACTGTTTTTTTGTTCTTACCACTCCAGCTGAGAAATACTTTTTCCCAAAAATGGAAAGTGGTCCAGTGGTCACAGATCTGAGGAATTAAAGCTAACAGAAGACCTTCGCAAGAAGATTGAAATTCTTTGCAGGTAGGAAAGATGACTAAGAGGCAACATACTAAAAGATGATAAGAGAAGTAGTTCAGATAGCCTATCTTTTTCTATAATAGAAAAATAGAAGAATCATTACAAGTTGTGGAATTCTGTTTCTTCTGTCAGAATTCTCAAGTAGTGGGAAACTACTACTAAGGCTATGTAAAATGCTGTATTTAAATGCCTCTCAGTGAGTAATTTGTTCTTTCCCTGCAGGGAAGGAACCTGAAAAACCCACTCATTATAGAGCCTAATATGTTCTCCTAGAACAGTTAATCCTGGTTGCTGCCTGTGGAAGAGCCATTGCTTCGATCCTGCACTGCAATCCTTCTGTGTTTATGTGGACAAAATATGTCCACAGGAGACACATCTCACCCCCCCACCCCGCCCCATTTCTTCTCCTTAAGTACAAGCTTATAAAGACATCTTTTTCTTAGATGGCAACACCACTTAATACACTGTCTTTCCCTTTTCAACCTTCTGTGTTCATGGTTTCATTAGGGGAGGGACTGATCAGAGACAAGGCCATGACTCCACACCTTTACGCAATGGTCCTTGCTGAATGTGCTGGTCACTGTTATAGCAGTGCCTTCTACAATGCAGATGGTAAGGAAATGATATTGCTCTCTTGAATAATTAATAGATGTTGGAGGTAGAAATTAACTGTATTTAGGAAATGTGATGCCACAGACCTTAAAAAGAATAAATTCAGTTATTTTATTGCAAACATACGTAAAATGTCTCAAAAATTGAGGCTGAAGAGAGACCTTATCACTCTCTACAACTATCTGATAGGACGTAGACAAGTGGGGGTTGGTCTCTTATCCCAAGCAACAAGCAACAGAACAAGAGGAAATGGCTTCAAGTTGTGCCAGAGGAAGTTTAGATCGGATATTAGGGACAATTTCTTCACAGAAAGGGTTGTAAAGCACTAGAAGAGGCTGCCCAGGGAGGTGTGTGAGTCACCATCCCTGAAGGTTTTCAAAAGATGTGTGAATGTGGCACCTGGGGACCTGGTTTAGTGGTGGGCTTGGCAGTGCTGGGTTAATGGTTGGACTCCTAATCTGAAAAGGTCTTTTCCAGCCTAAATGATTCTTTGACCATCCAAGAGTAGATAGAGAGGTGAAGCATGGAACTATTTATAATCTCATGTTTCAGGCAACACATGTTGCTTTTTCACCCCAGCAGAATGCATTCCTTGCTAATCCCCTGAAATAAGTGGAAGAATAGAGGACGGTGAATTCTTTACGTCAGAGTTAAGCTTCTGCAAACACAGCGTATGACCTGTTGATAGAAACATGTTGCAAGAGCAAAGCATACCCTAGAGACTTCCTGAAGAAAAGAGATTTCAATTTTGCAAAGCACAACCTACATTTCACCATTCTGCTAGGAAGTTCACAAACACACAGACCCGTCTAAGACTGCTTCCATTTCGGAGAGCTGGGAGTGAGAAGTTATTTAAATAAAGATTTAATTCTGTGGTCTCCCATATAAAGTACTAATACTCTTGGTCATAGTCTGCCCTCTCTGATCATTTTTTAGGCATTATATCATTCTTCAATGAGAGAGCACTCTACCATGAATAATGTTCTCTCAGCTACAATGGTCTGTGACTTGTGCTGGCATGTCTTACATGAAGGGTGTGCAGCAGCTCGATAATCAAGACGGACTCCAGGTGAGAAGAAGAAAAATGGAAAGAACCATCAGAGATAACGGAGGTGGGTTTAGTCAGGGCAGAAGCTGGCAGGCCAGAGAACAGAGTGGGGCTACACAGGAACACACAGCATAAGGAAGGAGGCACCACCACAAAGACAGAATTTTTGCACAAGGTTTTTTTTTGAACCCACAAATGAAAAAGACACTCTGATCATAAAACCATTGAAGTCCTCAAGGCTGCTCTTCTTCACACTTGCAGCACCTATTTGCTTTGGTGACCACCCAGTCCTGCTGCTGTGGCACACCCTTACAGAATATCAGACACACCTAATTCTGTCCGACTAGCAACTGGCAAAGTCCCAACAGATTTTTTCCTCTGGTGAACCTTCATTGCCTAATCACATTCCATCTTCACAGGCATGGAGGTGGCTCTTCAATCCAAACAACAAGCAAACATTTTCCAAACATCTGTTCCACTACTGGCATTTCTGAGCTCTGACCCCTGTAATCAGGTACATAATCCTTGGCCTGCCAGGTGTACACACACACTGCATTTGCCTGTTGGATATTTGACTCCTTGCAATTGAGGATTTTTTTTTTCCAAAACATGGTACTACTATCAGCATTATCTGAACCAGGTACTCCTCCACTCATATACTTGCCAGATCAGATGATACTCATTCAATTGAATTTCAAGTACACACAATATTTCTTTAACAGCTTGACATGGATACCTTTCAGTACACGTGTGCATTTCTGCTCTGCACAACTTTGTCAGAAGTAGCCAGTGTGCTGGGCTGTGCAGTGAGGAAGATGTTCTGTGATGGTCCCTTGTAAGGACACTACCTTGATAATCCAACACAGCAGAGAAATCACACAGAGTTTCACAATTATTTCCTTAACATACAAACAGGGTTCTCTTACTGTGACCACTTGGTGTGAATGGCAGAGGGGAAACCCCTGCAATTTTCTAGCTGTAGATCCAGTAATAGGCAGAAACAGTCAGACAGCCATTATTAGTAGCTGCAGAATTATCTCCTAGGCCTCAGGCAAAGACAAGTGAACTAAGTCTCTGCCAATAGGGAAGTCCCAGAATTAGAAGAAACACAGGAAAAAAACAAGGCCTCAGAAAGATAGTAGAAAAGGGAGAACGGATTCACATTGGACTCTATCTCTAGGCTACAACGGTCCAATTGCCTCTAAAATCCAAACAGCTATGGGCTATTGCACAAGCACTTGGTAAGAAAACGTGAAAAAACCAACCAAGTTGTGATGGATACCTGCTTCTCCTCGAAGGGCCTTCTCCACAGCAACTCCTCTCTCCTCAAGTTGCCTCTGCTTCTCTTCCACTTGTTCAAGCTGTCGCTGGATAATCTGTTCAGGGAAGAATGGAGCAGAACCTCACCAAAAGCAATCCTCCTGCTCTGCCTGCAGCACACATCCAGCACTGAGTGACCTCAGTCAAATCTGCCTTTTCAAAAACACGTATTTGTATTCAAGAATACACTTCTTCAAAAGCAAATATCACAGACCCTCCAGTAACATCCTCCTCATACCATTGTATCTGATCCCTTAAACCTGCATACACCTTGATATTCACTTATCTTCTACAACTCCTATCACCGTCCTGAAATGCTGAACTGAAAGGTGATTCTATTCAGTCAGATAAGCCCCTGAGTTTTTAGCAAATCCCATCACCTATAGATGATGTCAACAGCTTTTTCAGCAGATTCTGTGGTAATTAATTTGGTAACACTTCATCCACCAGCATAATCTTGCAAAATAATGATAGGTGCAGTTCCATCAGGTATTATCTGAGTTCCATTTCACTCATCTCCTGATAGAGAGGTGTTAGGAGCATTATTTTTCTAAATGTAAAATCACCATGGATAGGTTTCAGCCATTCTTCACTGCTCAGTGGCATGGTATCAAATTTGAAAGAGGGAGCAGGAGCAGGGACACTCATCTAAAAATAGAGGAAATCCTGTCTCTGGCTTCTCTTCTGACAGAGGAATGTCAGGATCATGGTGCTTTCACATGGAGTGAACTGTCTGCCATGGCAGTGATGGTGAGACCCTACCTGAGCTCTGTGTAACCTCTTTAGCTCCTCTTGCTTGGCTTGTCTGCGGGCAGCTTTCTGTACTCGCCGGGTCAGCTTGGCATTCAGCTCCTCTTCTGTGTAGGCCCTCTGAAGGAAGGAAAAACAGGAGCACATCTTAGTTACATGTTCAGAGGTACTGGGGCAGGGATGACCATCTTCTCTTCCAAAAATCTCAGAAGGGAGGTGTTCTGTCTTTGCCATGGCCGTGTCAAGCTTCTGTAGGCAAAGGTGTTCACAGTGCAGTGAGCAACGATTTCAGGATCAAATCAGGAGTGAAGAAGCATATAAGCCAATTTCAAAGCTGTGCTCTTATATAACATCCCACCCCTGCCTTCCACTCCTGTATGAAACCTCTCCTCAAAGATCAAATCAATTTTTATTCTATTTCTCAACAGATTTAGCCAAATGGATTTAGTTAAATCAGTGAGTACCATATAGAGGGGTCATCTTGATTTCATTCTAAAAGGAGGTAAATGCTTGTTTATGTGAACAGTTAGAGCAGTGTAAGCTAAGAAATTATTATAGGCTGGTGTAGTTGTATTGGAATTCACCTCTCCCTATTATTCTGGAGCAAGAACATCCATAGCTGGGATTTATACTGGTAAATGACTACCTGTGTAAATTTGTGCAGCTCTTCAGTGAATCAGGAAGACAAAAAGACATTTGAAAGCTGACTGACATTCTGGTGTGAGATGGGAAATCCCATTTCAAGAGCAACCCCATAGAACTCGCTGGTGTCAAACACAGCAAACCACCCCCAAACTAAAATTAAAATATCACACCACCAGAAGCCATTCAAAAGGAGAAAAGCTATTTTTATAGAAACAGAAAGGTATTTCCTCCTTTTCTGTCAGTGAAACTAGTTTCAAAAGAAGTCCTTCTAACATTACTGAATTTGGATTTAGTATCTTTTCAGATATACTAGTTAGATGTGTTGTAGTCTAGGAGGTCTTACAGAGTTTCATAGGGTTTTAAGAGTGTCAAAAAAACTTCACAACTGCATTAAGTGGACTACAGTGAAGAAAAGGACTATATTCTCATGTACAGGTATGTAAGCTTTAAGGGACTGCTGTAAACAGGTGTCTTCCACTTCTGGGGAGAGATCTCCTCCATGGACAGTCAACTTTAGAGACACAAGGTCAGACCACTCTGAAATTTGCTTTATCTGGTTGATGTACTGCCACATTGGTCAGTCTACCTCTGGTTTATTGTTCTTAGTGAAGAGAATTCCAGCTAGGATCACAGCTCAATTAAAAATCCCTCAGGTAGCTCATTGGTAAGCACCATTGTTAAAGCTTCAAGAGCCAACATTTTACTCTTTTTAAAACATGAAATCCACACTGATATCCAAATCTGAAGGTAAAGCAACAGGGGGTGTGACTTTCCTATGCCATGTAACACTGTTGTGACTGTGAAGACAGGACAATAAGAACTACAGAAAGCAGCAACTTCTGCCTTGATTTTAGCTCGATACAGAGTTCTGCTAAGATTGGGTGGACTCAACAATTTTGAAGGATGCTGATTGAAGTGTGATGATTCACTTGAACTTACATTCTAAGCATTAAAAAAAAAAAGAATCAGCAAACATATTTAATTGCCTTGAAAACCGATTTGTTCTGAAGCTCACGGATCGTCCACATCACTGTACAGCGGTGCACTGATGAACGCATGCATTCCAACCAGACAGACATTTCGGAGCTTTATGCATTTTTGGTAGACAACCTCTAGAGAGAATTTGCTGCCCATGTCTTCCAACATCTCAGGCATGCACAGTCAGTGTCGGTGGGGTTAGTGCACACGTGGTGGGGAGCTACGGATTCAATGGGTTAATACAGGGACATGCAATGCAACAATGGCCAACTAGTGGGAATGGAGACACTACCTTTGACGAATATGATCTCTTGAATGCCAAGGCGTGTGGTACATAGATCGACTTTAAAGGGGGAATGGTAAAGGAAAAAAAATAAAAAAAACGTACAAAATGAAGCAAAATCAGTTCAACATTGAAAACAGATGCACAGTAATAAAACAAAGTGGTTTTTAAATGAAACATTTATGCAAATGCTGAAGGCGACCCAGACTGATGAAGCACAATGGAACTTCTGCCAACAAAATCAAGGTTCTAGTACTCTCCTGAAGCCAGGTAGTTTTGGCAGCCTCTTTAAAGATACAATACCCTGGAAATACCTTTTTCTGGAGGAACTCTTTGGCCTTTGGAACTGTACCTACAGTTTTGATGTTCACTGAGCAAGTACAGGTACAAAATTTTGGCTTAGGATTTGAAATAATGGTTTATGCTGGGACATGCCTGGTCTGAACTGGCTCAGCCAACTTTTACAATCTGATTTACAACCTCTCCTAGGAGCTGTGTTTACTCCATAGTTTTAAATTATCTCTATTTCATAGAAATTATGATTTGCATTTAACTAACATAATAAATCTTCCTCACTGCTTTGTGAACTGAGAAACACCAGATGGACTCAGTGGGCTGTGTCCTGAAAGTAATGGAATCTCCCTGTCTAAAATGAGAGCCTCCAAAGATCATGAGGACCTAAAACTTTGGGGAAAGAGGGAGAGAAGGAGAGGCAAATCACTACTTTTTCTATCCAAGGACATTGTACACTACCCTGTATCCTAATATAAAGCAAGTAAAGTACTTAATAAGAGAGGTAAATTTCCCTTCATGTCATGAAGTACAGAAGGCATTGTGCCACTCTGGGGGAACAGACAGCATTTTGCACTTTCACATTCAATTAACTAAAACCAGTCACAAATGAAAAGCCAGAGAACAACATCAGCATGTTTGCAACTCCAGTAAAAAGCAAGCTACCTGTGGTAGTAAAACACACATCTGACCGTGACACCACAATTGTACAGGAACAATGACAAACACACACACAGTGACACACACCTACAAACACGAGACCCACATTTGGAATTCTTTGCAAGATGCTTCTCTTCAAAGACACTACACTAAACAACACTGAATTAATTCATTGCTGGTCACAAGGCTAAACAGCTGGGAAGCAAGCTCACTACAATTACCAAAAAAGCAGCACAAACAGAATTTCAGTTTAGAGAAGGGGTTCACATAAAAGTTATGTAGCACACAGTAAGTCAGCTCTTACCCATAATAAGTAGCAGGCAGTTTGTAACTTAAGAAATACTACCCCTGCCCAAAATCAGTACAAACCCAGCTTTGTCAGTCTCGAAGTTTGGTTACATTTCTTTTGACAGCAAGGCATTCCAGTGTTTGCATGTGTGTCCTACATCCTTGGAGAGGATGCAATGAAACTAGGTAAGTGGAGTTCTCAGATTCACATCCTCTAAACAAATGCGTTCTTAAAACTATTCTTTAGAAAACAGGCAGATGCTGAGCAAACAAATTCCTAGAGTATCTTCAGCAGCAGCAAATGAGAGAGGAGGCACCACCATTACACCCTTGGCAGAGCTTATAAGACATTTTCAGTATTAGGATTCCAGGCATCTGCCACTGTCACCTATCATCCTCTCCAGTGCTTAGTGATAATTCTTTCTGCAAAAGCCATTTTAAGTCTAAATAACTCAGCACAGAGAAAGAAGAGTGACCACTCAGGCACACCAAAGTCTGAAAAAACCAGGATGGATCTTACTGCAGCCTTGCCTCCCTCTGAAGGAGCTCAAAGGCAGAGCAGTAACTCTGTAACTCTTATCTGAACCCCAGGTATTGGGCATTTGTCCTCTGCTAGCCCCAGGTACCTCATTCTTCTGCATCTCTTGGAAAATGCAGAATTTCTCATGAAACGCCTTGAGGGCATGCAAGGAGGAATGGAAGGGGGAGAGAAAAAAGGGAATAAAATAAAAACAAAATAATCTTCCTCTCAGAAGAGATCTAGACCAACTAGGGAAAAAGATTAAAAGAGAGATAAGTAAATACAGAAAATTCCTTTTTAGTTCATCAATTCCTTCCACCAGCCTTAAATTCATTAGTTATTCTAGTTCATTGCACTATATATACATAGCAAGCATTTCATATGACACTTCAATTTGCAGTATTTCCACACCTTTGCCATCTCAGCCAAGTATCAGCTAGAGCCTGGCACCTGAAACCGATTTGTGTGCACTGGAGGACAGGGGACAGGTTTGAGACAGGAGGCACAGGCCACTGTGTCTATCCCATTGCCCTCCCAGATGCTCTCTGCTTCTTGGGCTTTTTTAACATGTGTACCAGGCACCACCAGGACGGGACTGAGGGAACATGGTTTTCATTCTTCAGTACCAGAAGAGCCTTAGTGTCTGGTGGGGTCAGTAAAATCTCTACTTTTCCAACCTTGCCAATTCTGTCCAGCAGAGTAGTTCCTTAAATTTTTTTCCCTTAGTTTTGCATTAATAGTGCCATTTTAAAACTGAATTAACCAGTTTAAAAGCAACTAACTGTGGAACTTTGCTCTCCTCATATATTTTCCACATACAAATATGTGCAAATTAACTAAATCTTTTTAGTAGATCCTTAGGTCAGTGAGGAGGGTGCACAGCAAGCTTGCTACCCTGGACTTCAGGAGAGCAGACTTAGCCCTGTTCAGGGATCTACTTAGTACAGTGCCATGGGAAAAAGCCCTGGAGGGAGGAGGGGCCCAAGAAAACTGGTTAATATTGAAGGATCACCTCCTCCAAGCTCAGGAGCAACGCATCCCAACAAAGAGGAAGTCAGGCAAAAATGCTGGGAGGTCTGCATGGATGAACATGGAGCTTCTGGGCAAACTGAGACACAAAAAGGAAGCCTACAGAGGGTGGAAGCAAGGACAGGTAGCCTGGGGGGAATATAGAGAGAAATCCTCTGAGCTGCCAGGGATAACGTTAGGAAACCTAAGGCTCTGACAGAATTACATCTGGCTAAGGACATCAAGGGCAATAGGAAAGCTTCTACAGGTACATCAGGGATAGAACACTAGGGAAAACATTGCCCATTTTCGGAAGGAAACTGAAGATCTGGTATGGAAAAGGCTGATGTAACCAGTGGTTTTTTTGCCTTGATCTTCAGCAGCAAGTGCTCCAGCCACACAAGCCCAGTCACAGAAGGGAAAGGCAGGGATTGGGAAAATGAAGAACTGCCCAACGTAGAAGGTCAAATTTCAGAACACCTAAGGAACCTGGAGGTGCACAACTCCATGGGACCATGGGTTCCGAGGGAACTGGCAGAGAAAGGGCCTAAGCCACTGTCCATCATGTATGGGAAACTGGCAGTCCAGTGAAGTTTCCACTGACTGAAAAAGTGGAAACATAATCCCAATTGTTAAAAAGGGGGGAAAGGATCACCTGGGGAACTACAGGCCAGTCAGTCTCCTCTCAGTACCCAGCAGGATCACGGAGCAGATCCTCCTGGAAAGTAAGCTAAGGCATGTGGAAAATAAGGAGGTGATTGATAACTCTTGCTTCACTAATGGCAAATTGTGCCTGACCAATTTGGTGGCCTCCTGCGATGGGCCGAGAATGGATCGAGAGAAGCTTCGAGGGGTGCTGGTCACCAACATGACCCAGCAATGTGCACCTGCAGCCCAGAAAGCCAATGGTATCCCAGGCTGCATCAAGAGAGCCATGACCAGCAGGTTGAGGGAGGTGATTCTGCCCTTCTACTCTGCCCTCACAAGGCCCTGGCTCGAGTACTGCATCCAGCTCTGGGTCCCCTGGGCCACTCTCCTAAAACCAGACTCTCAGAAAAAGTGAGAACTATCTCATCATTACATTTTTGCAGTAACATTACAGCCAGTGAAATTTACTCTTCTGACATTAAATCTGTTTTCTGTATATTGTGGAGAGGCTCACAACAGGGACAAAATTCACTGTTCTGATTGTGATATTAATTGTAAAGTAATGCCACAGTGAGACAATGGATCCTTCATCCAGTAACAGTGGAGAGTAGTTTGCAGTTGTGAAACCAACTTATTTTAGGCAGAACAGTCAGGCAACTTACAGGAAAGTCGGTTCCATGGGAGAAACAGTAAAAAACAACATTATCATCCAAGTTTCTGATGTGATTCTCTGAGTCTGTGATATGCACAATGCTGGATCCATCCGAAATGCATTTCCCATCTACCTACCTCTCGTTTGGATTTCTGGGAGGAGCGTTCCAGAACATCGTCACTGGAGAGGTCAGAGTCCTCTGAGAAACTCAGGTGTTGCCGGAGCTGTAAATCTGAGGAACCAGGAATAAAAAGGGAAGTTAGAGGAGTGGTCACTGTCCTTTCTGGAAGCATTCCAGAACTCAGGTGTAGGTTGTTTGACTGAGCATCAAAAATACTTAGTCCTTTTATGTCAGTCTCAGTTGCTTCACCTGGGATTCAGAGTGACCAGAGCAGCACTGCCCCACAAACTGATCTGTATGAGCTTGAGCTTTGATTTAAGAGAGCATCACTTTCTTCAAAAGTTGAAATGACTGTCCCTTTGTACTGTATCAATGCTCTTAGGAGAGATACAGCACTTGGAGACAGCAGCTGGCACTATTTTGGCTATTTGTACAAGTCCAGAGACAATCACATTTGACTTATTTACTGTATTCCACGTTGCCATTAAACATCTGCCTACAACTGGTGGGCATGTGAAAGATTTACATAAGGCTGCCAAATTGGTATTTCACAGATCAACAGACAGTTGTCACATCACTGAGCAGACAGGAATAACTGCATCTCCACAGTCTTCAGCTTTCATGGAGCCAGGCAGAAAGAGAGAGAATATGAGAGAGAGAATGGACCACCTAAGAAAACATGAGGATCAGGTTTAAAATAGAAATAGAATGTCACAAACTCCAACTAATAGTGCTTATTTCACAAATCTGTCCAAGGCAGAAAACAGATGTGCTTTGTACACGTCAAGAGTGAAACTTATAGTTAAGGATCAGTTTTTCCAGTGGATATCAGCTAATTCTGTCAATGTGCAAACATACAGTTCTAGTCCCTACCACCCTGCCCATTTAACACTGGGGAGCAGCCCTACCAGCACAGCAGCTGAACGACAAAGCGAGCCAAACCTACTTGGAAGGATACCTAGATGCAGGAAGGGACATATCTGGTATACCTGCAGCTGTAATCAGTGGAGAAGCTTTGTGCTTGACAGAATCCACAGTGGCACTGCTCGAGGGAGTACTTGGGCAGGATTTGTCATCAGTCTTTTTCTTCTTGTCTTTCTTATACCCAGAGAAAACAGACTTCCATAATGATCTGGGCTTTGTTGTTTCCTCTGTCCCACCACTAGATTTGTCGGAAAGCCTACTATCGTTCTTGGATTTCTTCTCCTTTTTGTTCTTACGAGGTGAGAAAAGAGAACTTCTTTTCTTACTCTTCCCACTGGAGCCTTCCGAAGAGCTGACAGACCCTTCAGGTCCAGCCATATCAGCAGCAGGAGTGGAGAACTTCTCACTAGCAGAATTATGCTTTCGTGTGGATCCCTCTGCTAATTTCAAGGCCAAATGCTTTGGAGACTCATAAAACAACTCTTTGGTCTTCAAGGGCATAGAAGATGTCTTTCGTGCCCTTGTGGTCCCAGCAGCAGCAGCTGCAGCCATCTCCATATCCTTCATCTTACACAACTGTTTGGCCATGGCATCACGTAGTGCTTGGCTCTTGACAGACTTCTCTCTGGCTCTCATTCTTTCTTCAGCAAGCTCCTTGGCCTCCACAGAAATTTCAGGAAACAGTCTCTTCTTCTGATTAACCCCTCCTTCCATTGAGGGTGGACCACCATTTTCTTTGACCAAGGGCAAAACGAGTGGTTTCTCTGGCCTTGGGCGACTGGTAGGAGGGGTAAAGAACCTCTCGTGAAGGCTTGAGTCCTCTGTCCTGTCATCATATGTGTCTTCTACATCATCAGCAAACGGAATCTCATCCACACTCTCTGCAAAAGACTTCCGCACGTCGTCTCTCTTGGCCGGGGCTGACTCCTTGGCAGCAGGGGCTGGCTCCTGGTGTCGGGGAGCAGGAGGTGTTGATGCTGGTGTTGGAGGTGACCTGGCTTCAACCTCATTCTGCCAGAGTGCTTGGAATCTCTTCCTACGCAGAGTGGCTGGTTCTTCATCCTGAGGAGGTGGTGGAGGTGGACTCGATGGAGGAGTAAGCATGGTAGAGTCAGAAGTGTTGAAGCTCTGGCTTGCCATAGTTCTCATGTTAGATGAGCTCTCCTGAAGGCCAAGTCCAGAACTGCTGGATACATCTCCCCGTACCTCACCGGAACTCTTGAGCTCTTTTTCTGACGGAGACTTTGGAGTGAGCAGAGAAATCTGCTCATTTTCTAACTTGGACAGTCCCTGTCTTCTTGGGGCAGGCTGGGGTTTCACAGGATGGATCCTTTCATCCCCTGAAATACTCTTGCCATTAAAACTCTTCAGAGGAGTTGTCTCAAGAGCAGACATAGTAATGTTCGTGTCTGGGCGTTTGTTTCTTTCTACTGGGGTGAGCCCTAAGCTCCTCCGGATTTCAGCGCTCTTCATCCAGAACTCCTCTACCAGGCTACTCCGTTTCAGGGCTTCTTCTGCAGTAGTGGGGCTCCCCAGTTTTTCCACCTCACCATCCTGGCCCCTCAGGGCCAGTTTGGCTAAAGGAGTAGACGTTAAGGCTGGGACAGGCTGGAAACACACTGGAGGCTCCACTGGGGATGGAATGGATGTTTCAGCAGAAGGCAAAGGCTGGGAGCAGATAGGCTTTTGAGCAGATGTTGGGGGTGAAGCCAATGCTGGTGCTGCTGGCTGAGACTCTGTTAGTGATGTAGGTGCAATGGCTTCTGGTGATGCGACTGGCTGGGATAACACTGGAGACGGTGGCACCAAAGGGCTCTTAATTTTCCTGTCTTTGGGAATTTCATCCTTTGGTCCTTCCCCAGGAATGAAAGGCTCAGGGAAAAAGCGTGCCTCTGGGGATTTTATTGCACGGCACACTTCAGCCAGGGGATCTTCCACATCCTGCAGAAAAATGAAAAAGGAAAATATTAATAGTCAATGGGCACATGAGAATACAATTCCTTTTCTTTTTTCTTTTTTTTTTTTAACAAAGCTAGAAATAAGGAAACCATCCAAGTATCAAAATATGAAAAAACCTACACATGGCATCACATCAGCAGGCTTTGAATATCATTTAGGATCTCTCAACAGGTATGGTTTCCTTTTCTTTTTTCTTGTATAACTTCCCCATTGTATAAACCATTCTTGGTAGATGAGAAGGGAAATTTCCAACTCTGTGTGTTGTGGTGGTCCCTTATCTCAGACAGATTTGAAGCAAGTCTCCCCAGGTCTCATCTGTATAGCACTTTTCTGCTGACTAGCATCTGTTGCCATGTTTTCTTCAAGCAAGGGATGCTTTCTCTGTTAAGAGTAAATTAGGCTGCAGCTCCCTCGCTTAATGGTCTGAGAAATTTTGGGTTTCATCTCCTACACCCAAACTGCCATATTATTCAAGAGCACAACTCATTGTTTTACAATTTATCTCTTTGGCAGTGGACTCCTCTGACTGAGTTCTGGTATTATTCTTTCCAATGGCATCTTTAGCTCCAGCTTTCTTTTGAAAACAGACACATGACCACTAGAGCATGAACCTCTCTGCTGTGTGCTTCTATGACACATATTAAACACACAGGTCTTGAGAACTGCATTTAGGCATTGTCCTGATATAAACACTGTCTAACAGAATCATTAGATAGCTCTCAAAATAACCTTCATTTTAACAGAAAGTCCATGTTGTCAGCAATTGCTGTCAGCAAACCAGACTTAGCCCATAATGTGTCCATTGTAAAGGTAAACAGGTTTATGTCAAAACTCTCTAGGATAAAATTTCACCTTTTAATAATTCCTTAAAAGCAAACACTTGGAAAGGAAAAAAATTAAACATTTTAAGGGTCATGTACTTTCAGCTCTTACACACTCATATCTGCAAATACCACAGTTCACTTGCAAGCTGCCTCCAGGGCTGACAGCATGAAGCACAACATGTGACATGTCTCACTTCCTAAGCTGAACAGTGTTGAACTCAGGAATAGAGAAGCACTGCTTTAGTTACTACTATAATTTTGAATCTGCTTTTGGTACATAAAAGACAGCCAGACCAGAATAAATAGGAAACACCTTACTTAAGGCTCCCCTCATTCACTCATATCCCTCTTGTTAACTGTGCAATGAAATTAAAATGTCCTGGATAATCATTTTTTGGGGCTTTGTGACGGGAACTTGTGTGACAGAGCCACTACACCCTGAAGATAAGAAAGAAAGAGAGTACATTTTATTTTAAGCATGAATTAAGTCAGATTTCAAGATCAATGTAAATTTTAGAGACAGAAAAGGAGAAAAGCCCAGTGTTGTCAGCCCTCGTTAGTGTATCCAACAAACTGTTTTCTGGAACTACAGGTGGTAAGTGGAAAATGTCAAAGATTCTCTTGCTTACCTCTGCTTGTTTTGCTTTGGGACTAGCAGCTGGAGACAGAGGAAGAACACTGTCATTATCTGTCTGGACAGGGATGGGTGGCTTGCATGGATCTAGGGAAAGGAAAAATGTTCCAAAACCACGAGACCATTAATATTCTAATTTTTTCATGTTACACACAGCAAGAACTGACAAATTTCTCAGCTTTTTACAAATTCTAGATTAGACATATGGAACACAGACAAAAATTTTTAAATGTCCAAAACGTTAAGAGCTTTTTAATGTAAAAACATTTACAAGAAAAAAGCAGTTAAGAGGGATTCTCATGCTTTGGGAAACTCTAATTAATGGATTCAGAACATTCATTTCAAAATATTAATGCAAGCACATAGCTTGCCACTGAGTGAGAGGAGACAGTTCAAAGCGAAGAGATTCTCTTAAATTTCATAGTACAGACTATCTCAAATGAAACTGAAATCATTCAAACACTGATGAGAAAGCAATTACCTTCTGCCACACTGGAAGAAGCACCTTCTGCTTCTTCTGCTTCTTCTTCGTCTTCTTCATCTTCAGAGAGTTTTAGTTCTGGCTGCTCTGCACCACCCTGGCATAAGCGAAACTCCGCTTCTGCATCAGATGCGATGTCATCTGACCATGGGTGGGGCAGGGAGAAAAGGAACAGGACTTGGATACAAATCCACCAGGACATCATACCTTCTATTCACATGGTGCTACTCACTTTCATAACCTGAACACCTAAATGTTTCACTCCTTTTCTGGTACGATAATTAGTCATTTAGGCAGTAAATGTAAGCAGTTAATGATTGGATTGTTAGTACAAATAGCTATATCAGTAACTGAAGTCCTGCCTTATCAGTTTGCCAGAAATTTTTCAATGTTTTCTGGCATATGCCGTTAATTTTACAATAGTAAGGGAAGGATAATATTGTGGACCTTTCACAAATTTACTTCTATTTCTGTTATTCATCAGGATCAGTACACAATACGGACACAAGACACTCTAGTTAGCACGTGGTGAGAAGACACAAGAAATTCACTATACAATCCATGGCACTGAGCTTCTTCTCTTTCTTCTTGTCCCTCATTCCTGGCTCCCTCTTGACTATTCAAAACAAACACCCACATCATTAAATACAGTACCATGCTTAAGTAGCTTCATACAAAGCAGTTTCTGCCAATACAATCATGTTCACACACAAGTTCAAAGGCTGCACAGTGGTACCCTACCATCATCCAGCTCTGCACCCGTGTCTCCCTCTTCACCTGCCTGCCCTTCTGTGTCTGCAGGCTCTGTGCCCAGCTCATCCTCCACATCATTATCCTCACATGGAGCTAGAATACATTCAAATATTGAGGAGAAAAAAGAAAAGAAAACAAACACTATACAGTGAAAAGGTTCTACATTGAATTGTACCAACAATTTATAGTGGAGATATTTATTGATTACTGTCAAAGCAAGAAATCCCAAAATGTGTCACCGGGGAAGACAGCTGTGGTGAAATGACACTTCCAGACTCCAACAAATCAAGGAATGCCTGTCCCTGGGGAGTCTCCCAGGCATTTGCAGTGAAAGCAGCCAAGGCTTTCCTGAGCAACAGGCCTTGTGAGAAATTAAACAAGAAGGGGACTGGGAGGACATCAAACCAGGATAAAGTTTACTGTCCTTCCAGGAAGATTGTTTTCTTCTTTAGCACACCAGACTAGTTACCACCACTTGATAGAACATGTGTATTAGTTCAAAACTGAAATCTCACAATGTACTACAACTGTTCATCTTGAAAGGGAAACAGGCTTTGAGGTGTAAATCACAGAGAGAGTCTGGCTCTGGGATTGACCATTATTGTATCTGTAAACTGTTTAACTCTGTGCAACTACAGCACTCTTTGGTAACAAGGTCTAAGAAAATTCATATGCTGTACAAGTAAGTAGGGCACAAATTGAGATACTTTAAAAGTAATTAAAATTATATAGAAAACTTTCTGCAACAGGTCATTAATTGAGATACTTTTAAGTAAATAAAATTACATAATAAAAGATTTTTTTCTTTTATAGATCATAATTTGATTTGCTGGGTCAAAATAAAGATTCTTGAATTTGAGATTTATGACATCCGACATTACTACTTGTGACAGGATTTAATTACAGGAGAGACAAGACCAAAGTGTGGGGTCTAAATTTCATTATTAAATGATATTTTTTAAAAAACCCTTAAATTTTCTGACACATTATTCCATCTGTAGTGTTATGGATGATTTGCTTCTTTTTGTTTGTTTGTTTTGTTAAACATTTTCATAAACATAACGTAAATATTAGAATATGAGAGGGTGCAGGTCCTGGTCCTCTTCGTTTGCTAGTGAAGACAAGGCTCTTGGAACCATTTATATGACAGCAATTCTAATTAAGACAATCTTGAAAACAAATTAAGCCTCCCTAAAACTGAGGTCTTGCAGCCTCTCCTCTTTCTCTAATATAGGTTTTCATTTATTTCAAACAGCCTTCAGTGGGTGGTTTGTCTTCTTCCTTCAAACTGAGAATTTCCTTTTTTCCACGTTATATAGTATTATTAATATAGACAAACATACAGGCTAGTTTATTTTCTGTCAGCTACTGTAAAAAGGCATTTCCACTCACATATGATATCATACTGGCCTATTCCCTTATGTCAGAGGCTTATAAAATCCAGACCCACACTCATGTGGATCATAGGCAACTGAATCGTATGGCAAAGGCTGGACTTCCCACAGGGGCATTTACAAATCTACGGAGTAAAACCAAAACATGTTCCAGTCTGATTGTTGCTTAGGTATGCATTAGCTTATGTTATTTTGGAAATGATAATGTCATGGGATGGTGTTATGGTAGCAGCAAATGGGAGTTATTTTAATCAAAACTTGCAAAAAACAAAACTGACGTTAACAATATCTGAATCCACTACGTATATGTAGGTCTTCAGATCCAGAAACCATGAACTGACATGACACACACAGATTGTGTAGGAAAGAGAGGCAAAAACCCAGGTTTTAAATAGGTTGGTACACAAAACTCAGTGGAAGATTACAGATGCATCGATAAACAGCAACTTGATGCAAGGGTGGATCCCATTTGAGGGACACATAAAGCTTGCAGGTGGCTGGTTATATTATACATATATTGTGCATATACATATATGCAGTTAGGATAAGGAGCAAGAGGCCAAAAGCTGTCACACAGTAACTCAGAAGCTACACACTACGGCAGCCAGAAACTGGGATCAGCACTTGGTTCGTATTAGCTGGCAGCTGTGAGCAGACTGCTTCGTGTGCAGACAGCTTGTAAACACTGCTGACTTGCCAAAGCAGCAGCAGAAGCAAAGTTTTAAAGGCAAGCTAGCTATTCTGATGATGTGCCAAAGCAACTCAGCTGGATGTCAACTACCTAGCACAAACTACTCCACTGAGTTAGATACCTTCACAGCTTTACACAAATTCACCCCCTCAGTGTCATCCCAGAATCTTCACGGTCACTGGTGCTGTAATAGAGCTTAGAGGACCACATTTAAAAAGCAGGTGGGCTCTACCATCCTTCAACATTCCTGAGCCCTTCCTGGATAACGTGAAACCCAGGCCAAAGGAGACACAACAGACATCACTGTTCCTGAAGATCCCAGCTTCAATCTCATTCTTTCTTATTTTCCTCACCAGATAATTACAGTTTGCAGTTGCTGCAGAGAACTGCCATTGCTTTAAGCACTCTCTGCCACTTAACCTTTCAGCTGCAAGAACGCCCCATGTTCTCTTATTCTTGGGGCTTGGGGAAGAGTAACTGGTCCCATCTTCAGTTTACAAAGCAAATGGAAGGAAGCACTCCACTGGATTCCTCCTCCTACACTGCTGCACCCCAAATGACCTGGCCCTGGGCTGCCCTCAGGAGGGTTACCCCGGGTGCAGGGTTCATGCGAGAAGGGTCTGCCTGAGCAAGGCGTGCATGCACACTCCCCTTCCTCCCGCCCTCCACTCCACTCATGCAGTAGCGACAGGGCCGTAAGTTCCAGGGTTAAAGTACCAGCTCAGCTGCTGAAGGCATGGAGAAGAGACGGGCAGGGTTATTGTGCATTGGAATACATAGAACATCACCAAACTACCTCCAGGGACCGTCTCCAGCCACGCCTGTACCGCCTCATGGCGTACGGAGGGAAGGTCGGATGCTGAATTTAAAAAACAATAAATTGTAAGAAATCAAAATTAGACCATCAGTCAGTGCCTAAAACAGAAGAGTGACAGAGGGAAATTTTTCAGGAGCAAATACAGGAATAAAACCTACGAAATTCTAAGCAACCGATTCCTGGCTCGAGAATTAAATCGAGACAACACACAAAAGTCAGGGGCCTAATCTTCCTTTAGGATCCATAAAGTTAGAGGAAATATGCATGGCACAGTGAGAAAGACACTGCATCTGACCAGCTACTGTGCTCCATTTGAAACTCTGCAGAGGAGGGAAACTAAGAGATGAAAGATCTGAGCAACTGAGAGAGGGATGGTCATGCCACGAGTCCCAGAACCTGCACTGCCCAGGTGCCCACACCAGCAGATGAAGAAGAGCTCCCAAAGCAGAATGAGAGGAGCTTCTGTGAACTGTCATGTTATCCCAGGCTTTCTCATCAAACCTTATCACTGCTGCTGCTACCGAGGGGCTCTCCAAACACCTCGTATCACAGAATCGAGCTCAGCCAGGAACAATCTGCCTGTTGAGCTCAGGCTGAAAACTTAGAGCATGCATGTCCACAAATACATACTGGCAACAGCCCTTTAAAAACCCAAACCACTGATACACCTGTACACACACGTTCTACATGACAAAGGAATTGAAGCAGCTAATCAATTAATCACGATTGTCCCAGTTTGAAGGGAGGAAGGAATTGAAATAGTGCCTCCCTTCCCAAAGGAAGTTGGAAAGACCACAAAATCAATTTTGGAAGGATCATCTGTTGCTGGCAACTGCACCAATACAATACAGAAAAGTAGGACTTCGAAAATACAAATTAAAAAAAAAACTTGCAAACTAGAATCACACTAATCCTCAAGCAGAAGCACAAGTAACCTTAATTGCTGTCAGCTTAAGAAACTGTTTAAACATTTTTTACTTACTATTTTCTAAACATTAAGCAACTACTCCAGCAGTACTGAATGTTACAGACAGTTGAACACTATGGTTGCAGTGTGGGAACAAAACACCCATCTCGTGTTTGCAGGGCGCAGATTTCACACCAGAAAATCCCAATCTGCAAACTGCAATTTTAAGTGGAGCCAAACTGATCTGGAACTGTGTATCAAGCCAGTCCAGGATTGAAAAAACTCAACACCAAACATCTAAAACTGTGAGGAAAAGATAATTATCTGGAAGAGAAGATGATCAGGTAACATAAGGTACAGTCCTAGTGTTTTTATTTCACTTTTGCTGTAAAACACTCCCCTTCCCACAGCATATTTACTCCCTCTACAGTTCTGACACAGTGGTTGCAGGCTGAGAGAAGACCACTGCTCATCAACTGCATGGTGAACTTTCATTAAACCCACGGGTACAGCACCTATGACATACTTACCTTAAGACACACTAGAACAAGGTCAGCAGAGACTGCTGGAAAGTGCTCGCATTAGATCTACATTTATTGCCATTTTCCCCCTTCAAAGTTTTCCTTTAAGTAACTGGCAAAAAAAAAGATATACTCCCAAATCTTAAACACAGGGAATCAAAACCCCCACTGATCAGATTTGCACGCCCTTTGACCCCCACATTCCCTGTTAATACCAGACGCAGTTACACACTCTGAAAACCAGCAGCAGCAGAGAAATGTGCTCTATACAGAGGCTGACCCTGTTCAGTCTTTCCTGGAGTAGCTACACAGCACAGCCCTTCAGCTTTCCCTAAAGAGCTCTTAGAGTCCTCACTGCTACAAAAAGCACACAACAACTCCTCTTAGCATCCCTAAAGTCAGTTATGGAGGGCAGATCTCCAGCACTACCAAATCATGTGTATGGTGAGGAAAAATGCTATGGAGTCGAAGCAGGCAGACAAATGGGTTAGAAGTCACACCACAGAGATGAGAAAGCAGCAATTTTAAACACACACTGGCCTGAAAAGCAAAATGTTTAACCAAGTGTAATTTCAGTGTAATTTGAAAGCAGTTCCTTTCAATCACTGCTGCCCCTGCTGAAGTCACTGCTCTTGAACAGAGTTAAACAGCTGCAACTGTGATCCATGAAGTGATGGTGCAGGGCTTGGGGGAGATTACCTCTGGAGGTGGAGGACTTTGAGGCTGAGACCATTTTTTCCTCCTCCTCTTTTTCACGGATGTGTGTCCAGTGCACATCTGCCAGGATCTCCAGAGGATCAACCGGATTTACAAGCTGCTGCAGTCTAAGGTTTCCAGCTAGCAGGAGGAGGGCATGGTATACCAGGTTGTAAAGGAAGGGTATATGAAGGACAGGGAGGAAAAGATGGGGCAATAGTGGAAAGGAAAGGTAACACATCATAGGAAAGGAAATAAGAAAAGAAAATATTATTGGCTAAGATCAGTTTGCAGGACAGACAGAAAAAGCTCAGCATTGTGTGTGCACGCATACACCAATACAGCACTCCTCATCCTTCCCATCAAAGCCGAGTAATGCCATTCCAAAGGCAGAGGGATGCTATAAGAAACATCATCGTATGTTATCTCTAGTGCAAGAAGCTTTGCTGAAATGAAAGACATTCTCCGGGTATTCAACAGTATGTGGTATGTAAATACCCATTTAGCAGAAATTTCCAGCTCCTTCAGCCTATTCACTATGATTATTGCCAAAGCTGTCTTGCTGTTAAAGGCAAGGGACAATCCGCATTGTAGTTTGATGCACCAAGACAAAAGGATTTTCATTCCCTATTAGTGGGTTAAACACCTCTTTGTGAATTAAATTACATGATGGATCTCACAGTTCCACATGTGTGTGTATGTGCATATGCACACATGGGCACACACTTACTCTAGCACTTAAAACACTCCTGTGTTTACTCCTGCTCTTTTCCACTGACTCTTTCGAAGGGGACAATTTTTATTCTGAAGAATAACAGCACTTTGATTGTGACTTAACAGCCGCCCCCACCTTCCCAGAAGGGAATTCCTGTTGCACAAAATTATTTTGTTTAAGAGAAATTGCATTGCTCCTCAATTACCCTCCTACACAAAGCTCAACTCCTTATGGAAGGTCAAAGAGAACAATGGGCACTTACAGCAACTGATGAGCATCTTGTTTAACTGCTGCAGAATGCCCACCTTGGGAGCACCTACTCTCAAGCATTGAAATCACAGACCCTGTCTCCATTGTTATCTGCTCTGGGACTGTAACTCCAGTTTTGTTTATCCATAATAAAATAATGGATTCTACAGGGGACAGGTGTTCACTGTCTGCACGAGTGGTCTTCAACAGCAAATGTCTCAACCTGAAAGGAAAATACCCACCTACTTTATAAAGTAGGAAGTCAGTTTTCACAACAGCTGGATTACCACTGAGTAGGGCAAAACACTGTTTCAGCAGTTTAGCACCTCAAAAACAGTTAGATTTTCATATGGTGCACTAGTGTTTGAATGAAACAAGACACATTAGCAGCATTTAGAGCTTGCACTCATTATTTCCTGCTGTCTCATTTTAATGAAGTTCCTCTCTCCTGGCCATGTTTTTCCCAGACATGATCAAATGTTTGGGACTTGCGTTTTAGGAATGACTATGTGTGAGATATGGCACTAAAACTGCAGGACAAAGAGGCAGAAGGAACTGCAGGAATCATCAGATGGTTCTTAAGAGAAAAAGGGTTCAGAGGCACAAACTCAAATGCAGAGTGGGATTCACAATTTAGCCAAGTATTTAGCAGCTTTATGTCTCTGTCACCTCCTCAGAGAGTTTTTGTATCAATTAGCACAACCACACGGGCTAGCAGAGCCACTGGACATCCTGCAGGGACAGGAACCTGTGCTCTCCTCACTCCGTACCAAAGCACTCGCATGCAGGCCCCAGGATGAGTAGAGTTAGCATTTGCATCGCCACACAAAACTCTGTGTTAAAAGGTTTAGGTTTGCCAGCAGTGGCTGAGAAGTATATAGTCCCTCAGCAAGGCTTGGAAAGAGCAGGTCCCACGTGATCTGCGTGTTTCAAAATGGATTTATCTGGGATTTAGACCCCTGTAACATACACACCACCTTTAATTTCTCCACAAGCCTCTGGACAGAGGCCTGAGCCTGTCCTGGTTTGAATACGGTCCCTCTCACCTTTTCCAGTAAATAAAAAGCAGCACAGCCAGCCATGAAGGACTGCTGCTTGGCTAAGAGGCAAACCTAACACTTCCTTAAGGTCTAAGTGCTTGAGAATTTCAAACACCACCTGGCATAGCCTTCCCTCAGGACTGCCTGCTGAGCTTTGCAGGAAGCTGAACAGTAATTGCACTTGGATTTGGAACAGTAACATTCCCCTCCATTTCCACTGTAGCATCTACCAGCACTTTATAGCTGTGGGCAACCTCAATGTTTTCACTTTAATGGAATGAGGAGCCAGATTGAAAGCAAACAACTGCAATAGGGGGAACTTCTTCAGATATGCCCTTCAGCTGTCTTACTAATACTTCTCATTCTTACCATCAGAAAAGTTAAATGGGGAAAAAATTATAACGCTTCTACCTTTTTTTTCTTAAAAAAAAAAAGTCAGAAGCCAAGCCACAGTTATTACAACCATAAGCTGCAAATTATGCGGTTTGACAACTTCATATATCCTCTTACATGCAGAAAGGCACTTGGATTTTCCCCTTATGTACCCTGGCTCTAATGAACCACATTGAGGGAATAAGGTATTAACAAGCTATTAGGGCCAAATGCTACAAAGACACAACCATTAAAAATAAACTGCAAGAGAACAGAACCAGTTAGATTTGAATGTCAGATTAATTTTGCGGCCATTATATAATTGTTCAAAAAATCTTGAGGGATTGCTGTAGCTTGATTAGTTTCCCCCTCAGACTCTCCCCACAGACAAACACTCAACAAAGGACAACAAAAAAAGCAATTTGCTGACACAGGCAGTCTAAATGCAGCACTTCTGATGTGTCCCATGTGTCTGACATATTGCACAGGTGCAAGCAGTCTGTGTGTATGGAGCAAATTTGGAACTCCTAAACACATCTGGGGGTCACTGTTCATGCAAATTACAGTAGCAAATTGTCCAAGCTTTCTAGATATCCTGAGGTACTTGGCAGGGTTGTCATTTGACTAAAACCAGTGGCAAAGACAGACCTAATTTCTGGCACTTGGACCAGGAGACGAAGATAAAAACAGCTCCCAAATCAGTTTTGAGCGAGCCGGTAATTAAACAAAACACAGAAACTTCTCATGTGGGACCTGCTCTTTAAAACATTCCCCCCTCCTCAGGGGAAATGGGAGTGGAGATGGTGTAGGGGTACCTTTACATGTACCCGAGTCCTCTTCGTGTGAGAGACGTTGAAGCCAGAGGCCTTGCTGCAGCTCTCTCTCCCAAGGGTTATACTCCCCCTCTACAGCAGAGGGAACCACACATCCACATTTAACACCAGACACGCGTGTACACACACAGGCGATGGAGAGAGGGAAAGAGAGAAAGAGAGAGGACAGAATCAGAAAGAGAGACTGCCTGGAAATCCAGCAACTCCCCGTTCTCCCACTGTGTTCAAAGTGTCTGACAGGAAAACTGCTTGAATGGAACAACATCCGTCCAAGAACAGCACGGCCCAGCAGAGCAAACACACAACGTGCATGTCACCAGACTTAAAAAGAAGGCTTGGTTTCCACAGACTTTGGTCATGGACATGCAGCTCCTGCGTTGAAAAAGTAGCCAAGCAGCCTGCTGAGCTCATCAACAAAGCTGCCACTAAGGCTCAAAAAACTGGACCTCTGCTTGCATTAGGCAGCCAAAGACCTTTACGAGAAAGCTCTTTGGAGTCTACTAGTCTCCACAAAATGGAAATGTGAGTATAAAGACAAGGACAAGATCAGCGAGAAATTTGGCATGGTGGTGAAACACTGGAAACATGTCTATTCTTAGCACAAACTTTGCATTTTGGTGACTGAGACAAACACAGGGGAAGAAGTCTTTCCCTAAGATTTTCCATAGAAATCTCTCAGAGCTAAAATGGGAGCCACCTGAGCTTCCTGACTTTTCAAGGCCCCCTTTTAACTAAGGAGAGCTACAAGCAGCTTCTCTTGGAATGCCCTGATGACAGTGACAGGGCACTACCCCTTAGGGAGGCATTCCAACCACAATGCTTCCAGTTCTTGCTGCCAAAGAACAAAGGGCACATTGAAATCCAATTCCAAATAATAATAAAACCCAACAATAAACCAATACAGCAGCACAAAGCTGTGAATTGCACATGTTGGCATGGTGTATGGGAAGCATATTGTGTTGATACTAGTTCTCTCAGTGCCTTGTGGGCAAAGTCCTACTGTATCCAGAATGATCCACCTAAAACTTTCCTTGACAATAGCTCCCTCAAATATCAGAGCAATAAAGATGTGAAAGAAGAAGAAGAAGAAGAAAAGTTCTCCCAGGCAAATCTTTCTCATTCTGCATGACCAATACTCAAACCAGTTTTCCCTGCTGTCTAGCAGAAAGAAAGGACAAACCAATCTAACCTTCATTCGACTCCTCATCTTCTTCCTCCTCTTCGTACTCCTCCTCATCATAATCATCTTTGTCCTCAATCTCATGATTCTCCTCAGCCTCAATCTCTTCTTCACTCTTTCCCTTCAGGAGGGCATGGATCCGCACGGCCTCTTTCCACGGCACACCACCCAGGTCTGAAGGCGGTTGCTGAGGCAGCAGTAGTTCGTCTTCTTCTTCCTCATCTTCCTCCTCCATCTCAGACTCTGAACTACTGTAAGGTTTTAGAAAAAAGACAAAGATTATATAGTTAATAGTAAATAATAATACTAAAGGTTATGCAGTTAATGTTTCCTTGATTAATCTTAGATCACTGACAAATTGTTTCAACACACACCAGCCCAAAACATAATACTGACTTTCTGCTTGCAACATTTCATAGGCATTTTGGTGACAGCATCACATGTGGGCTGCAGTATGGTCCTTGTCCTGCTTCATTTAAAGAAGATGAAGCAGCAGAAGAGTGCCTGTGAAGCCAAGTTCAAATATTTGTGCAGCATTTATTGTTCCAGTTGAATACAGCAAAAAGAAACCACTTTCTTTCATATCATGTTGCTCTGGATAAACCAGTGCAAAAATTGTTAGCAGTATCAGAATATAGAAGGTCACATCTTTGATACGGCAGCTACTGCTGGCAAAGACAGCTAAGATGATTTTGGCACTTGATGCTGTGAACCAGAGAAGGCTCTGGGAGTACAAAGAACACAGAGCACAACTATCAGGCCTTCAAAGGATACAGCATGTGAATCAAGGAGAGCTGGGCAAAAAAACATTACAAAATTACTCACTTTTCTACATCAGAGACAGAAATATGTATCCAATTACACAGTACACATACACAGGGGCACAAAACTGTAGGAAGCAGTGCAAAGATAATTACAATAATAAGCTTATTATTCTCACAGCAAAGCCTAAACCACGCAAACCAGCAAATCATCAGTGCCTTTTAGGAGCCAGCTCAGTTTAATTGTAACAGTTCCTCATCTGAAGCGATGGGGCAAGAAATGTAACCACTTACACAATGACATTTAATCTAGCTCACTCTTACATGCTGGACTACCTAGAGGAACTGGGGAGAAAGATGGTTACATCTGTCACTGGAAAATGGATGGGAACTACAGCACGCTCAGAGACCCATACACAGGGTGAAAAGGTGCTTTTACCTTTGTTTTCCTTAATAGATTGTTGTCAAAACAGAACTGCATTTATTAGAGCAACTGTTGGATGCTTCCCCTATAAATCTTAAAAGGCCTAGTTCATCTGACTGAAGGAGAAAACTGTTTAGGAATAGTTAAAGTTTGGGTGAATAAATTGAGAAGAGCATTTCTGCTGTTTCCTTAAGCCCACTATTGCTGGTTAACAGCCTTTGGCAGAAACCATTCCATATACACAATGAAAGGGAAAACCAACAAGTTGAAAATAATGAAGGCTACACTTCATATGCAGTCTCTATATACAGATCTACAAAATATAACTTGTACAGTTGTAATATCAAGTTTACATAATTTTATTCATCTACTTGTCAGGGTGCCTATTTTTGATAGCAAACCTAATAAGAAGAGCCCTTTGTCCATGCTCTGATTGTCACACACTTCTGTCCATAGGCCCTTAAATTCTCCTCACTGTTCTGCATACATATAACATTATTTTGCTCAGGTTACAACCCCCTTTCTCATGGCATAAACTGAATACTGATTTTTAACACACTGCATGTGAAACACTGAACACAAACATGCTGCATATTCCAGGAAACCAAAGCATATTCCAAAGGCTTTATGCAGATACTGTCACAGAGATAAAAAGTGATGTTCCCCTTCTCCCTGATTAATGTTCCCACCCTTTGGTATGGAAATAAACCTGACAGGTGCTGTGTGCTGGGGTCTTCTGAGCTGTCAATAAGGTTTACTGCTGCTCAAATTGTTGCCATGACTGCTGAACAGACGAGCTGCTGCTCTTCAACCAGCCGGCTTATCGCGTGCAATATTGACGACATACATTCTTTACCACATAGCTCACTTTACCTCCTTTGGCTTTTGTTTATAACTTGGTTTTTGGTTGACCTTTGAACACTGAGAAGTGAGAAGCTGAAAGACAGCAGTGAGATGGCCTGGTATAGTGGGCATTCCTTTCAGCATGGCAACTCTGTGCCGTAGGAATTAATTCAACAGCTAAACATTTTTTTTTTCCTATAAAGCAGAATTCATAGACCAAGGTAGGTTGCTTTATGAAACTTGTATAAACAGTTAAATATCTCATTAGAAAGGTGTGCATACACAGATTTAGTGCTGAGGAAATGAACTGAAAACCTGAACTGTTGAAAGGAATCTCTTCCCTTACCATAGGGACCCACACAGCACAAGCTGTCCAGTGACACTGCTTTGAAAGGCCACAAAGGATGACACCAAAACTGCAGGTGACATATGGGGAGCTACTGCAAGTTAAAGGCAATGAGTAGGCATGTAAAGGGTTTCCCACATTTCATACCTGTGTGGTCAGGGTTTAGTTGCTTAACTGATCTTTTTTCTTGTTGAAGCTTAAACAAGATCCACCCTCTTTTGAAAAAAATATACTCTGAATACTGTTTCCTGCAAACTTTCTCTGCAGTGTGCATGCTCCCTTGTGTGTGTGATGGGAAGCTGAGCAACCAAAATGTGAGGTTTCTGCCTGGCTTAGATCTAACACCTCAGTGAACCCTGAGCCCATTGCTCTGTAAGACACGGAGGGGACAACGAGTTCCTCATCCCCTCACCTGCTCCTAACCCTGCAGCGCTGCACCAAGACAGTGAAGATGATCAAATCAGGGCTTTGGTTGGCTTGTTACAGGAGTCAAAACTTGTTTCCTTTTGCTGCTGAAAAAGTCAGACTTTTCCCCTTTTTTTTGCCTTCTTTCTGTGACATATCAGGAAGTGGATAGGGCTGAACAGAGGATACTCAATAGCTACATCACCTGAAAATTCTCTCTCTGGTGTTTTGCCCACAGACTTGTCAATGCTCTGAGTAAACTGGTTGCCATATTTAGATTTGAAACAGAAATTCTTCCAGGTCAAACTGACTTAATGTAAGACCCTACAAGACAAAATCAAACTTGCCAACCTAAAAATGTACTGCTCTCAATCTCCATAACCTCACAAAACATCACTGAAGATGATCAACAACTTCATGCCAAAACTCATTTTTTTTTAACTAACTCTTCTCCTTCGTAAGTTTTCTGCCATTTATTGAGAAAGCCTATTGTGTCCTGATTTACTGAAATCAACACAATGAATAACAATAGTGAATAGCTCCATACTAGTAAATTTTGGTTTAGAGCTAGAAACATAAAGGACTACAAATCCCTGGTACCATTAATACTTATATTGTCATAGCAGGGAACTAAAAGATGAGCCAGTGAAAAAAATACAGTTTGCAAATCCCACAAATAGTCCAAGATTATTCACTTTCTCATACAGCTCTACATCTGTAGGCAATGCATACACAGAATATATTCATAGGATTAAGTCTTTGGAAATGAATAACAGCATTTTCTGAGTTTATTTCAAGACTACTGGGCAGACTCAGAGCTGAAAACGTAAGGGTTGCTATTGCTACAAAGACAAGTAGATGATTTTAAAACCTGTTAAGAGATTAAGACTGCAAAAGTGTGTGACTGATTATAAAGTTCAAAAGCATCTCTTTGAGGATTTTCTCTCAATGATTCTTGCAACAACTGCTTCCAGTAGCTCTGCCTGTATATAAGAGGATCCTGCTGTGGTTACAAAGCATTTTGCAGATAAAGAGAAATTCATGATAGTACAACATATTTTTTGACAGCCATAACTATTGCTTCCAATTAATATCTCTCAGGTATTGCATCAGCATTCCATCAGGATCACATGTGTGTCAAGCTTGAATCTTGAAATCAAAAGTGGTTTTGAATTGTAATGTAAAACGTTCAGAAGAAAAATCAATTTTGGAACACCCTATTTGAATTCGTGCTTTGTTTGCTCAAGAGATTCATTTATCTGACAATTAATAAAAATTTAAAAATCCCTTCCAATTTAGGCCTTAATTTTGTGGCATTATGGTCCTATAGATGTCTCCTAAGAATGGTCATAAGCTATTTAGACCTGAAAGCACAAGATAAAATACCTGTGTACCTATGCAGAACTTTTTTTAATAACTTTGGAAAGGGCAACCTGGTAAACAACACGTTAAGGAAAGCTGAGAAAAGCCTGTTGGGACGGGTATAAAAAAAGCTCATGGGCAATGTGTGCTAACCTGCTGGGCACATCCTCTTCTGTTCCTTTGTCCAGCACGCTGCTCAGGTTATGCTCTGCCAGGGTCTCTTCGGGCACCTCCTCCAGTTCCTCCTCCCGCTGCAGCGACAGCCGGTAGTTCTCCAGCTCGATGCGCTCCGGCGTCCCGCGCAGCCGCTTGGCCAGGCTGGGCTCCTCCACCCCGTTCACGTTAGAACCTAAGGGCAAGCCAGGGATGAAACAAACGCAACAGTCAGAGCTGTCCCTTTGGAAGAAAACTGAGCGACTGAGAGAAAAAAGGGGCACGAGGCAGAGGGAGGTAAATAAAGCGAGAGAATACCTTATGTCATTATCCTGTTCGCCACTACTGGCACAACCTGCTGGGAAGCCAGACTGCTAAAGGAAATCTTAGTGGTTTAGGCTAATAGGTGCTAAAAAAATGTTAAATGTCTTAGTTGAGAGAGGAAAGAGGGCCATTTTAGCTGCAAACACTAAGGATGCAATGGAGTCTATGTAATAAGGACTGGGCACAGAGTGGGTCTGAGACACAGCAGGAATGCTCTGGGGCAATCCTGCTGCATGTTACAATTGTTAGCTGTCAGGGGAAGCCCACAGAGACAGGGAGCAAGACAATGTTGTTGCTATTAAAAATGAGGGAAGGAATGAAAAAGGCCCACTTGGAGCAAATCTTAAAATTTTTATAGACTTGAATTCATTTGCTTTTGAATCAGAATTTGTGATTAAATGAATCACAGGGAAAAAGTCTTGGTGGCATGTTTGAAAGCAAAAATCCCATGAATCCCAGAAAATTGCAAAGATATGTGAACCAGGAAACTTGGAGGAAAGGAACTTCATTCACTGTGGCACTCAGTGAATTATATTCTAACCTGCATTTATCCATTTATTTTTTCAATTCTAATATATTAGCTTGAAAAACACACCAATGTTTACCCTCACCCAGCTTACTATTTACAGAGCCCAATATTTCCATGCTTTTGTTTTGCTTTGCTAAACAAGCCAAGCAATCCTCTCAGGAGATAAGCTCTTCAGTGTGCTGATCATGCCCATGGTCTCTGCACCTGTCCCAGTGTGGATTAACCTTTCCAGAACCTGTGTGATTAGAACTGAGCCCAGCTTTCCAGAGGCCTTATCAGTGTAACACACAACCCTGCCAGGGATCTCTCAGCTGGTACACGCTCAGAACACACTTGCCTATTTATACACCACATAATACTGGTGGCTTTTACTGACTGACATGTTCAGATCTTTCTCCTTCTTTGCTTTCAACTGATAAGAACTTTGCTGGTAGCCAAAATTCTCACCACTTTCTTGGTGCCTGACCTGGTATTTTCTGCTATTACATTTCTGTTTAATATTACAGATGGCAACATTTTGCAGCTCTTAGTGAACGATATGCCTGTCCTCCCCTGCACTGGTGAAGGTTTGAAATGTTGCCCGAATTTCAGCACTGAATTTCATTAGCATACTTCTTCCTTTCTCTTTTTTTTTGGCCAGAAACCTTAGTGACATTATTACAAAGAGCAGTCCCCAGATCACTTTTTGGGAAACTCCACATTCTGTAGGTGACATCCAACTCCATTATTTTCTTTTTCAATAAAACCTCTAATCTCTCGTTTAAGCCAACTTCTTAGCTATTTGACACTTCATGTACTACTCCCACATTTTATCCAGTTTAAATAATGATTTCCATGTGTCAGCATTCAGGTGCTTTACTGAAGTCCAGACTTCTCAAATGCACTACATTTCCCTCACAGAGGTAATCATGTCGTCAATAAAAGCTGCCAAGCCAGCCTGGCACAGCCTTTGTTGGACCCACATCACAGTTTATACCACTTACCTGCATCAAAACAAAGGGCTTCACTTGCAGAATTAACAGTCCTTAGCTATTGTTTCAAAGAAGGTGTTTTAACTACTGTTTAAATTAATTTACATGTACTTGTTCAAATCAACATTTAACCTTTTTTGTTTGATTTTTGGTTTTCTTTTTAGTTTTTTTATCTGCAGGTCATACTTCTGTCACCCAGTGGTCACAGAGTACTACCCTGAATTAGGCAGTCAAGATACATCATGATTGCTTGATTTAATCACAAACTGTTACCACAAAGCTCACAATTTCACTGTACACTTCTTCCACTCTTCTTTTTAGACAAAGACTATTTGACCAGATTTTATTTTCATTCATTACAGTATAGTAATACTGAAATTTTTCTTCCGGCATCATGGGATTAGTCTTCATTTCCCAGTCTTGCTACGCAGGGACTCTTTTACTCCAATGCCAGCTGTGACTGGAGGCCATCTGACTGACTGTACATGAAATTCCATTTTATGCCAGCTCCATCCCCCGCTTCTGGTTTCCCTTGCCTTGCTTTTACCTATATCCTTAAGGGATAATTTGCTTTCCTTTCCTTTGCAAAGTCTAACCCAGCATGAGCTTTGGCAACATTTACTTTTTCACACGTTCTAACCTCCAAGACAGTTTTTGTTTCCTTTCTTCATTCTCTGTAGTTTCTCACTTTATTCCTAACAATCTTTTTTTCAGGGCAATTACTTTCTCAATACCATCTTAGTGTTTCACACAAAACTACAGGGGCCTTGCCATAATTAGTGGCATCTATTTCCAATCCCTCTCCTGAAAGATAAAATCTCATACAGACAACTGCCAGGAGTGTTTTTCTCCCTTCCTCAGTGATGTGGGCAAGTGGCTGCTGTGCCTTCAGCTGCAACTACATGGCTTCCTTACAGTGCAAGGCAGAGAAGCTTGCCCAGGAGCAGGTGGGAACACTGCCTTGCATTTCCAGGGATACTGTAGGCTCTGCTGTTTCCTGCTGCTAAGCCTTATGTTGTGTTAGTGTTTGCAAAGTTTACTGGAACTGGACTGGCTTTTCAACTGGGACTCATGTTTCATTTAATTCTCTCTCTCTCGATGGTGATACCACCCCGGCCAAATCTATTTTTGCAATCTGTGTTACATTCCCCAGCCCTGAGTTCACACTAACAGGGGAACTGACCTGGAATATTGCTCTGCCACTTCTGGCTGACAGTAAAAGACCAAAGGACTCTGGTTAACACAAGAACACCAAGGTGAGGGAAAGCAAACAAGGAATACACTAAAATCATAATTTAAAAAGAGTTTTTCTACCACTGAGAACTCTTCATACTCCCAGAGCCATCAGCTGTGCTCAGCTACTTCAACAAAAGTATCTTTTCACAAGCTTGTTTTTAACTTGTTCTCTTCTGATGCAGACCCTGACACAGCTGCAAAGTCCACAAGCAGGAAAAAAACAATGAAAACCAAAAAGAACAAGAACTTTTTATCCAGCTGATGTAATTTAACTTCTTTTGTTTCCTAACAATCTTAGGGGCTTTTTGTCAGCCTTTTCAGAGTAAAACAAAATAAAAAACCATTCCCATATAATGAAATGAAATGGAATAGAGAATTTTTTTAAAAATGGTTGTTTCAATGCTCTAGGGTGGGGAGAAAGACTAGCAGCAATCACTCTAAGGTAGAGGAGGACAGAAAATCAAGCTGACATCTGTTTATGTGCATTTCATGACCATATATGATCTTTTAGGTATGTTTTTCAAAAACACCATCGTTGCTCTTCTCATCAGGAAGACCCAGTATAACCAGTACACAGTGAACTAAACAAACCCTATCACAGTACAAAATATAAGTGGGAGTGACTCAATGCAATGGTGTTAAAAAGTTTAAAAGATGGAAAAGCAACCTAAAGTTTAATACAAAAGGATGTGGTCAAGACAAGATGTCCCGTGAGCTTGACAAGCACTCCATGCCTCAAAAATCTCAAAGAAGCAGGAAGAACAATCCGAGAACTTTCTCTAATTAATTTATATATCCATACATTTGAGATGCAAGGTTGATCACATCCTTCCACGTTATTTTGCAAAGAAAACAGCACTACATCAAAGAACATCATATAGATATTCAACTGATGACCAGTTTCAGCAAGGCATTTCTAGGAATTGCACTGCGTGGACCATTAAGTCTATTTGATCTATTGGTTTTGTTTCTAGAAAATTCCACCTGGCTAGCTGCAAAGCCACTGTCAAACTTGTTCCCAAGTATGAAACAAGAGAAATGCTACTGACAGCCAGGTTTGTGCACCACAAAGCTATCAACTATCAGAAGGAAAAGCATTGCACTTCCCAAACTTAGGTAAGGGGTAAAGTAAATGTGAGGAACAGGTATCATTAATGTGTTCAGATGATGGAGAATTTCCTTATATTATGCTCTAAAATTCACACCAATTCCTCTGATGCTACAATAAGAGACTATGAAGAGAAACAAGGCAATCTAAAGCTTTCCTACCCTCACTTCTCATGTCTATCTATAGTGCTAAATGGATGGGCAAAATTTATTCCAATGCAGTTCTTGTAGACTCTAAAGCTTATCCTTAAAGTTCCCCTGGAGGGGAAAGGTGCCTCCTCTCTCAAATCATTCTGCTGTGCTCCTCAGGCTGTTTTGTTGCTCACTGGCAGGAGACAGCTCCAGAGTGCACTCATTAGCCACTGGCTGATGTTCTACCTGGCAGTGCCTCTGGGCCCACAGAGACAAAAGTCAGCAACCAGTCACGACTGAGAGGAAAGGGCTGATGAGGCTGCATTTGCTGAGAAATAAAAGCTGTGCTACTACCCACAGAGGGCAGCTCCTGAAAGCCAAGTGCAGCTCCTCACATAATCAACTGATCAGCTAAAAGCCCATGAGCAACATCCAAAATAGGACATGTTTTAAATCTGATTCTTTACTTTGGAAGAGTCAGTGGGCCTTGAACATTACATATATCATCTGAAGGTTTTCGTAACAGGACAGGCTGCTTAGCTGGTGCATGAAAGTTGCCAGAATCTTTTAGTTATCTCAGCCTTGACACAGCTTGCCTCCTGTAAAGATAAGTGTATGATCAGAGATAACATTCCTGCACAGAACCGCTCCTTGCCTAATAGTGTGTCCTATTCCAGCAACCCTGGCAATTCCTGGAAGGCTTGGGAAGCTCCTCTTGAGCGAGGATGCCATCTCGATTCCCCACCAGTACTACCTTCTTCTGTAAAGTCTACACATTATTCCCATGAGCTCTAAGAAATCTTGCCAAAATCCCTGACACAACACTTGCTGTAGATGCAGGAGAGAATGGGAATCTGAGAACAATGAATTCTTCCCAAAGGGAAAATACCTGCTGTTTTACTGAAGTTATTTTCATTAATGATGCAGTACCTCTACACTTGCTTTTCTTAGCTTGCAATCTTAATATCTAAGTTACATGTCATCTCTTGAAAGTGTGGGTTCAGTATTTTGCACAGACTCAGCCGTGGCCTTGGGGAGTTATGGAAATTCAAATAAAGGAGTCCCTGAAAAAGGGGGAAGGAATTAATACATTCTCAGAAAAAACTTCATTCTGGATTTCTCAAATCTTGTGGGTTTGTGGTAATGTGAAACACTATACCTATTTGTTTTGTCTTTTCCAAACTCTTCAATTACTTCTATGTCCATACAATTGTTTGAGAACATAACTAAGTCACATAAAACAATTCCTATAGAAACAGCAGCATGCTGTGCATGACAAAGTACAGAAAAGGAAGATGGAAACTCTTCCATGGGAGTTCAAAAGTGATGCAGAGAGCTCTGAGTCAGAAATGCTGAAAAGTCCTCATATTCCATTGTCACCGACTTCTAAGAAATACCTTTTGAGGTAAGGTTTCTGAAGTGTGTTTGCAGTTCAGCAAACATTATCACTGAGGTATAAAGGAGGTGGCAAATGAGATCCAGCAGCATTTTTAGGCGTCTCATTTTTCATCTGTGTTAACGCCAAATTGAGTTTCATGTTTTTTCCTAGAAGTTTCACCCTCACCCACTTCAGTTCCATTAACTGCCTGTTTGTATTCCGACTCCACTTCTCATCCAAGGGCCTCAGAATGTTTTACAAGTACTAGCACACTAAAACAAACCTATTTTGGAAGTAGGTAAGTACTGTAGAGGCATTACACAAGTCCAGACACAGAGATTAAATACCAGCAAGGCAATCTCATAACAGACTAATGGCAGTGCCAGAAACAGGATCCAGAATGCACAACGCCAACCCCTTCACTCTCAGCTTCACTCTAACTCAAGAAAAAACACTTTGGTGTAAGAAAGTGCCCAGCACTGTGTGTACAAAGAGAGAGGAAATCTTGATACTGAGGTCTGTTGTCAGATGCTGCACACGTTGAAACAGTAAGACAACTAAGACAGTCCCTTTAAATAAGTGCAACTCATTTCTTCTGAAATCCTTTCCTTAATCCTCTCAAAAATTACCATCTAGCCACTCTTACAAAATTTTTGTATGGCATAGTAACAGATGCATAAAACAGGTACATGGCAACTCTAAAGTGACCTGCTGAAGTGTATTAAATGGAATGGATTTTTAGGGGTAAGAAAGTCAAAGTTTTAAATCTAGACTCATCTGCCCTTTAAAATGTGTCTCCTCTGAGCAATGTCTCCAGGAAACCACTGGAAAGAGCCCAGCAGAGCTGGTGAATTCCTGTCACTGCTTGTTCACACAGCCTCACATCACATCCTGCAGAACTGCACACATCCTGCTAGGATCCCTGAAGTTTGATAAGCACAGGCTCGATGACAAAAAGGACAATACAAGACCTCCTCAAACAGAAACAAGAACACATTTACTTGAACATAAATACTGCCTAGTGTCTTGGTTTTGGGTGGGATGGAGTTAATTTTCTCCCTAGTAGCTGGTTCAGCGCCGTGTTTGGGCTTTAGTGTGAAAACGGCACCAGGTGCACAAGAGGCTGGGAGGGAGCATGGCCAGGAGAGCCGACCCAAACTGGCCACAGGGATATTCCATACCCCAGACCATCATGGCCAGTACCTAAACCAGGAGCAGCTGCCTGGGAGGGACTGAGAGCTGCTCAGGGACTAGCTGGGAATCAGTCAGTGGGCAATGAGAAAACTGCATTGTGCATCAGTTGTTCTTTGGGTTTATTCATCTCTTCTTCATTTTCATTACACTTATTGCTGTTGTTATTATTATAATATTTGACTTTATTTCAATTATTAAACTGTTCTTGTCTCAACACAGAAGTTTTATTTTCTTTCTGATTCGCCTCCACACCAGGGCTGGTGAGGGGTGAGGGAGAGAGGAGAGAGAAGCTGCATGGTTGCCAGCTGGGGTTAAACCATGACAAGTAGTCATCAAATGTCAATGTTATTTTGATAAAATGCCTCAACTTTCTCCCTAGGGTACTCCCAAGCCCTCAGGAAGCCTGAATTACTCAGCTGTACTAAGAAGCCATCAGATCCTGAACTTTCTGGTGTCTGTGTTTCCAGTTTGATTCGTAGCACGTTCTGCTGAATATAAAAGGCCTGAATTCAGAGGGGACAGTACAGTAAGAAAAACAAAGTCTATTCATAAGGAAGATACCCAGTGTCCATGCACAGGATTCAAAACGAACTCAACCCCGATTATAACCCTGCTGAAATTCTTCTGTAATGTACATGTGCCAATCATAGCAGTAAACAGTAACTAAGCTTTCTAAGATGTGCCTTACTGAGTCAAAACCCTTGGAGTGTGATATGGGAATTGTACAAATACAGACTGGCTTATGCAGGGTGGACTCGATCCATACAGCTGTCCTTAAACTGACCTTTCAGATCTAGGGAACTTTCAACTCTATTACTGTGTCAGGCTCAGTCCTCAAACTTGCAATCCAGCAAGCTGGGGACCTGAACAGAGAAATGGGGAGATGGAGCTGTACAGACAGAAAGGTGTTTTATCAAAATATCCTCTGGTGCAAAAGTACCCAGCAGAGAATTACTAAAGACCCAGTACTACTTCCAGTGCTGAACAAGGAGTTTTACAGCATTACTTAATTCAACAGCACATGAAATAAAACTCAGTGAGATTCCTGTTGATATCTACCAGTCCCCTAAGCAATGAGGAGCAGAGAAGCCCCCAAGGTCCTCCCCCAGAACTACTATCCATGTGCATAGGAATAGCTGACAGCTAAAATCCTCAGGGGACTCTGAAACAGATACTGCAGAAACAAACAGATGAAGATGTAAGTCCTCCTCCACACATTTCACAACCTGCAGCTAGAATCAAGCTCTTCATTCTCAGATACTGTCAGTAAATGTGGAAGGCTGTTTTCTTCATAATTATGAATGTGAATTGGACTATCAAATGAAATTAAAAAGTCACATATTTGTCTTATGGGTGTTGCAATGTTTCCCCCCACTCCCCTCGTTATTTTGGTTAAAACAGACTTCCAGAATTTGCAAAACAGACACTGACAAAACAGTTGCTTACTGCAACACTAAGGCAGGGCCTGGAAACAGCTGGCAATTGCATTGACCTGACCTTTCTCTGGTTTTAGGAGAAGCAACCAGAAGTGAATATAATTAACCAGTTTAATATCAGGGTCATCTGTAATTTACACTGTCTTGAAGAGAAATACAAATTCATCTGCAACTTATAGTATAAAGTTATGTTTGAGAAATATCCTTTTCTGAGTGCAGGTGTGTGAAGTAGCAGCATTATGTAATCAAAGCTAGGAGTTCAATATATGGTTTAACAAACCAGAAAAGTTGCCTTTTCTCTACAGCAGAGGTATAGAATAACCCAGGAATACAGCTATTTCTGACTTCTGGAAAGTGTCCAGTGTTGTCACTGGTGGGTGGAGAAAAGAATCAGGGGAAAGGAGGTATTAGGTCACCTAACCAAGCCCCAGGGAACACTGCTAAGCTCAATACTCCTTATTACATCTCTTTTGGCAGAAAAATCTTAACATTTGCACAGATTTCACTTTTAGTGCTGATGAAACAGGTTTCCAGTACTAGAGGTATAATATAAAATATGTAGGTTTTTTTTAGTCTGTTAATTATCACTCAGGAGTATTGGTAAGTCAATAACCTATTATTGATCATTTTCCATTTTGTTGGTAGCATCTAAGCTGCTGGAGCTCTCTCTGGTATTTTGCTCAGTTCTATCATATGTTGCCTGGCCTCATTTCCATTCCCTGAAAGAAACTGAGTGTGGGAAGGGTGAAGAGCACTAAAGGATAAACTGGCTAAAGATAACATTACTTTGCAAGCATAAATTTTGTCCTGAAAGCTATTCAACATATGTTACCTCAAAGAACCACCTATCTATTTTAAAAATCCCCATGACCTTGGCTCATAAGGCTTTTCCCCCTGAGTGAAGTACTCTATTTTTGTTAAGGAACTTGGAAATTAATATTTAAGACTGATTGTCCAGTTATAATCCAAACAATAATCCCCTTTATGTTGTTACAAAGAAAGCCTCTATCTTCTCTACTAGGTAAGACTTCATACAGTTTATTCATTGTGGTGTTTATTTCCTGCCTCTCATATGTAGCTGCCCTATGGAATCTCTCCTTTCAGTGGGAGGCATCAGACAGGTGATTCCCACAAAGCCGAACCAAGGATATTTCCACCTAAAAGCAGCAGTGGAATCTTCACCAGCAAGTGCTCCAGGCTCAAATCACAGAAGGGAAAGGCAAGGACTGGGAGGGTGAAGTACTGCCCACTCCAGGAGAAGGTCAGGTTCCAGAACATCTAAGGAACCTGAAGGTGCACAAGTCCTTCAGGACCACAGGCTCTGAGGGAACTGATGCAAGAAGTGGCTAAGCCACTATCCATCCTATTGCAGCAGTCTGGTGAAAATCCCACTGACTGGAAAAGGGGAAACACAATCCCCATTTTTAAAAAGGGGAAAAAGGATCACAGGCCAGTCTCCTCTCAGTGCCCAACAAGATCATGGAGCAGATCCTCCTGAAACTATGCTAAAGGCATGTGGAAAATAAGGAGGTGATTGGTGAGAGTCAATATGGCTTCACTAAGGGGAAGTCATCCCTGGCAAATCTGGGGGCCTTTTGATACTAATATTGCCTACTTTTTAAGGAAACTGCTATATACAGTTCCACCTTGGATAATGGATGATATTCTGATCATTAAAGAGTATCAGGCATAATAAAAATGCAGAATGCAATATTTTCAGTTTCCTGATTAAACCGCTATCAGATTCAAAATACCATTTGTGAATAGCTATCTTCTTTCACCTCCTGAGTTAACAACCACTGCCTCTTCAGGGCAAGGTCTGACAGATTTCCATACTTACTAGAATATATTTAGATACCAAACATGTCCTTAAATTTCTATCATCTGTGTCAAGACTATGAAGTGCTGAAAATGGAACAGGCTCAAACCTTAGGCTGGCAGTTACAGGAAAATATACTGGGGAATACTTGCCCTAAGTAACAGATCCACATACTCCAAAAAGCTTCAACATCAGCTCCCTCACCCTGCCACATCTCTTTTACCTACATTTATCCCACATACTCTTGTGTAACTTGTTAAACACCTGAATCTTCCAAGCAATCCAGAACTTCACACCTTCATGGGAATTTTTCCTGAAACTAAGAAAATTCTTGTGCATAGATATATACTAGTTATATTCAAAAATCGAGTACAGCTCCAGAAAGCAAGCTTCCAAAAGACTCATTACTGATTAAAAATAATTTACACATCAGTTCTGATGTTTTAAATCACTGAGTTACCCAAGCCTGAAGGTATTTGAAACATCTCTTGGATAAAAAATTCCTATTTTTAAACACTTTGACCCACAAGCCATCACATAAACTTCTATAAGAGCAGAAAGGAGGGTTATGAAATTTTCCTAAAAAAGTAAACACAGCCTTCTGGGATGACAGCAAACATGAAATATGTCAGACTAAACATACATTTTTGAGAGAAGATGTAAGCAACTAAACAGAGCACAGAAGTGCCATCTCATCCTTAAAGAGCATCTGCCCAGTTTGCTTTGGAAAGCCTGAGCTAAAGTCTAGATCGCCAAGATCAGCTCAGCAACAACTACTCCATAAACACTCTCCAGAGAAACAGGAGAATAGCTTTGATGTTGACTTGGGATTATCTATTCCTTCCCTTGAGATTATTTCTATGTGTTTTGGTTTTGTGGCTTTTTTGTTTTGTTAGTTTTGGTTTGGTGGTTGTTTTTCATTTGTTTGGTTTGGTGGTTTTTTGTTTTGGTTGGTTGGTTTTCTCCCGTTATTCCCTTTGCATTTTAAGATATATCACCAACTACACACCTTAATATACTGTGCTGCTGGTCTCAAGTAGTTGATAAAACTATAACTGCCTTGTTTTAATTTGCATAGAAGTGAACAGCCATTTATTCATTCAGTTTATTATTTTAAAACTTTTTCATGGCTGTTAAAGAGCCTCAGAGGAAAAGACCTGTGTGAAACAGCTACAGATGAAGAAGGGTAGTATGTCTGAAATGGAAAACACTTGCACACAGGAGTGTCCCACACCACCCTAGTGACGGGTGTTGCAAAGGAAACAGTCCATGCCAACTTGCCTCTTGGAAAACCTGTTACCAAAATGTATCTGAAGAAGCAAACTGTTTAGGGATGTGTGGTGGAAAACATCTTAGTACTCACAAATTCTCAGTTCTTACAATGAAGTTTCCAAACCTCTGTAAAAGCTAATTCTGCCCACCTTCAGTGCAAGCCATCTGGTTTTTGAGGCAACAAAACATCCACACTGCCAACAGACTCTCAGGCATTTGTGAATGGTTCCTCATCTCAGAGTTTTAAAGTGATTTACACACATAATTATCATACCCTTTTTTTTAAATTGTCTTTAATATATCACTTCTTATATATAGTGAATTTCAGTCCTTCAGTTTCAGTTCTGGGATAAATTGTTGGATGCTCGTTAATGACCACATCAGATTTTCTGTGGAAAAACTTTTTGAGTGAGAACATGAACTGCAAAAATAGCACGGTAGCACATTTTCTCTGTGATGAAGACAATATTTCATCTATTCACCAAGCTCTACAAGTTCTAAATAATATTAGAGACCCTCAGAAGTGACAGACGCAATGAAAGGACAAATCCACGTAATTCAAATCCCAGAACAGTATATTGAGAAAAATCCATATGTTCTCTTTACAGAGCTACAGGCAAAGACTCATGTAAAGCAAGAATGTGGCCTGGCCCAAATCACCTACTTTTCTTTCTCATTTTCAGGTCAATTTAATTGCCAACAAAGGTTAAAGAGAGTGATATTTGATATAGTGTTACTTGGGGCTTTATTTACAGAATAAAGTTTCCTCTAGAGTAAAGAATTTTAAGGTAAGTATCTTAGCTTGGAATAGGAGCAAGAAGGAACAGTGACAGTGAACAGGGAAGACTGTTTGGAAAAGGTTCAGCTTTGTTTCACAAACAAACCTAGGACACCTTTAACAAACAGTGATTTTTGACTGTCAGGGCCATGGCAGGACTTTCCAGGCCACTTCCCTCTCCTACCCAGTGGGGCAGGATACAGAGTTCAACTCTTCTCACAGGCATTAGTAAGGGAACTCCAGAAGCCACAAGACTAGAGGAGAACCACAGGCAGAGAAACAGAATGAGAACTGAGGTGAGGACTGTCTCTCCCATCACACATATACTTGGCTTCTCCAGGTTTTACCTGAAAACAACGTTTCCTATACTGGTACTGCAAGGAACTCTCATTTCACCTCTGATGGGGAAAGGTGCCTCCCTTCATCCCTTTTTAAAAAATCTTAATTCATGAAGCAAACATTTGATTTCAGAAGGGCACATATATAGCTGTTCAGAGCTTCCCTGGTGCAGAATAGTGTTCTAGTGGTGCATCAAAAAATGCCATTTCCAGTTCATGCACCAGCACGTGAGGTTTTATGCTGAATGCTGATGGCTCCTTCTCAGAACTGAAGGCCCATTTTAGCCCCAAAATTGGGACTTCTGATTGCAGTAAAGTTAAAGGCAATTTCAAAGGCCTAATGCAATTACCTTCCTCGAAAGGAGGAAATTTTACATATAACAGGTTTGTGGTTACAGTGTTGTGAGCTACCATTTAAATTAAATGTAACTATCCCAGCCAAATATTGCTCACAATTAGACTCTCCAATGTCATCTCCTACTACAGGCCTTCTGTTGCCAAAGGTGCAGTGGGAAGCATGAGAAGCATGCAAGACACAGAACAAGTCCCTAATGCAGACTAAACCAAGGTATCTTTAGGAACAGGAAAATGCAGCTCAAAAGTAAGAACCAGCTCTGTTTGTCACGGTGAGAACATTACAGAACAGTCTCTAAATGGTCTTGAGGAAGGGAGGTCACCTCCTCACGTGCAGTTCTCCTGAGAAAAGACAACAGTCCAGCTACCAGGCTCTGTATGTACCCATTTTCTACCTGTCTATCACACCAGAACATCCCACCATCGCAGCAGATGCTGCACCAAGAGGAGGAACCAAGCCCTGCCAATACGCTCACCTGTCACACGGTGTCCCTGTCCCTGAGCACTGATTTGGGCTCCCCTATGTGTGTTAATGCCTTGCTTACAGCAAGGCTCATAAAACCAGCTCCCAAATAAACCTGTGCAGCTGCAACACTGAGAGCACACCTGTCCAAAGTCAGCTTTGCCAAAGCAGTAGGGCACTGAGCATGGGGGTCCTTAGCAGGTTTTCCACAGCAACACATCATGCTGTGTGCCCTGCACTCTGAGCAAACCACAACGTAACAGCAACATTTAAAAAAAAATACAAACAAACACATACAGAAAAAGCCTGGAAAGTAACACTTTGCAGTGACATGAAGATCCCCAAATGTCTTTTGTATTTGAGCTTGCTACATCTATTCATTCCACTTTCCCCCAACTCCGTAACCCCTGCAGGATCCCTCACCTGGAACCAGTGGAGGGAGAAGGGGGAGGACAAAGAAAAACTCAGAAACCTGAAGTTTGTTTGGAATTTATTCCCGTGAACATTTCACACAGTTGAACAAAAAAAAGTATCTCAATTTCACAGCAACAGGAAAACCACGTGTTACATAATTCAAAGAGACACACACCCAAAACAAAAACAAGTTAAAAACAACCGCATAAATCAAAATCTTCAAAGGGACTTCAATGGAGACATGAAGCCTTTCTGAGCACTAACCATCTCACTTGAACTTATCTGTCACCAAGCTTATTTTATGCACACTCCCTCCTTTTCTCTGAGGGAAACAATCTCAAAGTGGTCATTACTGGGATTTACACTTCCAAAAAGAAAAGAAAAAAAAAAAGACATTTTAATTCTGCAATTTAAAAAAAAACCAAATCCAGCTCTTTCACACTGACTTAGTACTATTTTTCTAAGACAAAAACATTCAATGAATCTCTGAAAGTGCCCAGAAAAATTCATATCACCCTTCAGAATATACACATACAAACAACAAATATCTGAGTGGCACAAGTCTACAGGTCTAAAAGCTAGAGAGAGAGAGATGTGGAATTGGGAGCCCAGTTACTCCCAAGAAAAAGTGTTCTTAGCAGGATCCAGCCATGAGCACAAGCTCAGCAGCCCATTGCTATTTTGTATACAGCCTTCTCAGTCCTCAAAATGGTTTTCAGGATTTTCCAGTGAAACTCTGTCAGATCAGCTGCATCTCCCACTCTTAAGAACAAATAACTGTTCCATCATGCCTTTTTTTTTTCCCCCCCAAATTTTCTGAGCTTCAAATTGCTGGTCCTTTAGCATTCTCCCTTCCTTTATGCCAGAGCCACCCAAATCCTGATAAGAACACTGCAAAGGAACAAGATGGACTGGGAACAGTCAAGCATTTATCCTAGCAGAGATTCCTGGCTTGTTATTGAGCAATGATTCACTGGGCACTGAACTTTGGTTCTAATTGGGTAACCCATACACTCTCCTCAGCTTCCAAAAATACAGGGTCAGGTACTTGAGTTTATATTTTAAATGTTCCAGAGAGAAATAAATCTCCCACCAGATCTCTTGGCAGCTGTATGATACCCTAGAAAAGGGTTCAGTATCACGTGCCATGTCCTGCAAAACACACCACCGTGGCTCCTCCAAACAGAACAGACAACATCCAAGGCACACTAGAAGAGGAAATACCTTTCCTCCCAATTTGGTGGTGCATCCTGAAATATGAATGTACTTCTTTTTTCCTTTTTCATTTTTTTTCCCATGAGGGGGAAGGGTGTGTTTGTAATGGATGTGTTTGCAAATGTTCAGTGGTTTAAAATAAAGGCACCACAGAAAGAATGTGATGTCACAGGACTAGTTTGCTGCTATCTTCTGTAATTTAATGTTTAAAACAGACCAAATTAAAAGAAGAACAAAACCCAAATGTGAATAATAATGAAATGACCAAGTAGAGGATTGCATGAAGATGTTTTGTTTGCACAGCAAACAGTATTGCCTCAAGCTAAATTGTTTTCAGAAGTAAGGCATGTTCAATGTAAGCAGAATTGTGAAGAGGCAATGCTTCTGAACAACAGAGGCAATGTTAATGAACAAGAAGCTTATTTCTAAGCAGAAATATATACAAAATATATTTGCATTTCTTTAGACATAGAAGCAGAATTGTGTGCAAATAATATTGGATGCATTCATAGAGATTCTTTTGGTACTTTCAAATAATTTACTTCGAATGACATGTCATTTAGAGGAAGCAGCCACTCTTTTCTGGCTCTCCAAGTCACCAGGAGAACTTCCTCATACATATTGCTTGCTATGTACAACAGATTCCTTTGAGAGTCTATGGTGAAGGGCTTTGCTCTGAATATTTCTCCCTGAAATCACTTAAGGCACACCCACTTTTCAGACTGCATACCTATATCACATACAGAGTTTTGTGATGTTAAAGCAGAAGACCTGGTACCTCTACTTTGTATTGCATTTTCCAGATTTGCATTCCATGTCTTATATTTGGCTTCTTAAATCTTTCATGGGTCAAGGAACTACAGCAAAGACCTCATGATTTGTCTTTTATTGCTGTACATTTTGAAGTCTTTCCTTTATGAACTTATTGCTGAGAGGGACAGAAATGCATTGCTTTGAGAACATGAGCCTGAAATGGGAAACATATTACGACAAAACATCACTGGCTAGAGTCACCCCAAGGAGCATATCACAAAGCTGATGGGGTAAAGACTGTTCCAAGTCCATCTGTCAAGACAGAGCTGAAAGTTTGGAATATGTTCTTACAGACCTTTAGAACAAACAGAACAGCATTTGCATTAAAAGCACATTAAAACCATATAAAGTACTGTAAATAATATTTAAAAAAAAATCCAAGACACAGCAGTTACAGATTATCAAAGGGAGAGACAGCTGAAAAGCAAAAAGTTGTTTGGGTTTGGTTTTTTCCTCTTGGCAATAGCAGCAGTTTTGGCACAAAGGCAAATGCAGAAGATAGAGAGAAACAGGCAGACAGGGTACAGAGGAAGTTACAGAATCTACGTCAAGCATGCCACAGTTCAGCAGGACCAAAAGCACAGTAAGAGCTTTCCCCAACTTCCCTTTCCCAGAGAGAATGGCATCCACTGCTCCAAAGCTTGTTGCCACTTCCCACACTGAAGGGCTGCAAGACCCAGTTTGACCAAAACCTCCCTGGGAACACCCTTTGGAACCACCACACCAGAAGCCATCCAGGCTCTCTGGCAAACCAGGCAAAACCTCCACAAAAAGGGTGATTCCAGTTGACTGCTAAACAAACCTCAACTTGCTCATCACAGACTGTGCCCTGCAACTATCTCTGTTACGAGGGACAGACAAAACACACTAAATGCCAGCCGGGACTGCGGCCACCCAGTGAGGGGCTGACATCTTTAGCAAAGTTAACACATGCCAATCAGGTTAGTAACACATCACAAAAAAGGGGTGGTTGTGACCAGTTGTGACCAACCTTACCTCATCTGACCAAACCTCCTAAATGCTAATTTGTGGTTGAACATATTTTAAGCACTAAGCTGCCTAAAACAGAGGTCAGATTTGGTGGTGAAGCAAAGAAGGCAGCAAGTGTAGGGAGAGAACCCATGCAATTTGCATCCATTTGGGAATCCATGACAACTAAAACGCAGGACTTGCACAAGTTACCACAAAGCTCACTGAAAGAGTCACTTTTGCTAACTCAGGGCTGAATTTAACTCCAAGATACAAAATTTAAAAACGGGTGTTTTTTTGTCTTGCATATTCTATAACTGAGGTGACTGCTGTACACCTTTCTTTTGCCTTCTAAGCCATCTTTACATATCCAATCAATACTAAACCAGTTCATGGCAAACACTTTTCTTCTTTTACTTAATCCTTTTAGAGGCAAGTTACTCTCCATATCAGAATCTACCTCACTATTGAGGATTGGCTCAGACCTCATCATTTCAAATCACTATTGCCAAATTCCATTTGGTGGCACTTGCTTAAAAAAGGCAAAACATATTTTCAGATATATGACCTGTACTAGATGAGTCTACCAGACAGGTCAAGTGGAGCCTTGAAAACAGAGTTCTGCCTCTGCCTCCATCTCAGACAAGTTTTCACTCAAGGTCTTTGTCTACTCTACAGTGAAAGCAGGATGTCTACAGTCTCTCCAAAGAGACAATTTAATAAACTGCAAGAAATCACGTACACAAATAGTTCAAATTCAGGAGTTACACTGAGATGTAACCCTAGAGGTTCCTTTGGCCTATTCAGGAATAATATCCTGTTCTTCCACTGCATTAGCAAGCTTGCTAATTCAAAAGGGTTTGTTTTGTTTTTTCATATGTAACAGTAAACACATCACAGGTTTCTTGACCTACATACCCAGCAAGAACAGGAGCTAAAGGCTGGTACCTACAGGGTATAACTGTTATACCTGCCTTTAATAACAATGTGGCCTGTTTTAAAAGTATATTGCAGTTATCTTCTTTCTCCTTTTTAACCATTGCTAAGTCAGTAGTTTTAGGACATACTTGAAACACACTGCATGAATGAAACAAAATCTCAGCCACTAATGGTATTTCTTTAGCACAGCAAAGGCACTGCTCACCTCTTCTACCACTAAATGTACTTCTGTCATGCACACAACAAGAATGCACCACGATACACTGCCTGAAAGATGATCCAGCTTGACCCAGCTAAGCTGAGCGTGTCCTAATGCACTTTGGGCACTGCATGAGGCAAAGCTATAAAATACACTTACACACTGCTTTAAAAAAGCAGGAAGCAAACAGAAGGAGCCCTAGAGTTCAAGTTTTGCTGTTTGACAGAACGGTGTCTGTTCCATCTTACTTCCCTGGAAGCACCACCGTGCTGCCACAGGACTGTGCCACCACTACACACGGAGAAATGGGAGCATCTGATTTATTGCTGATTCACATCTGATTTAGAGAAGCTTACTGCAAACTCTGGTCTATTGTTTGCTCTGCTTAGTGATCACTTAGGTGCTACTGAATGTTCCTTTGTAAAAGTAATTAAATTTGATCAGTTGGCAGGACTAAATCAGAGGACGGAGACTTTCTGCCAGCAGTTACCTTGATAAACTAATTATAAATGTAACTAAAATCTTCTCCTTCTAATTTTCATCACCAATACCTTCACTCCACAAACCACCTTATTTTCACACCAGATTCCCTGGGTGACAGTAAATATTTTTTTCATTCATCTTAAAGTATATGTTACAGCTAAAAAAAAAAAAAAAGTCTCTTTACTTCCAGAGAAAGCAGCTTTAAGTCTATCCAGTTGTACAAAAAATGCTGTAGTTAACACATCTGTCCACTGAATTTTGTAAATGTCATTCTTCCCTACCTTTTCCCTTTTCTCACTTCTGTCAAATGAAAATTCCACACACGCATAAGAGGAAACCTTGAAAGTAATTACGGTTGTAGAATCAACTGCATGCACTAGGAATAAATTTCTGCCAGACTGCATTCAGTTACAATCTTGGAAACACTTGTAAGAATTATATTTAGAGTCCAAGAGAAGCATGTTTTTTATGTGCCTCTGTGTTAAGGTCTTTTCTCAACTGGCATTATGAAAACATTCTTTTGTCAAAGTGTTCCTCTAAATATGTTCTCTCTCTAAAAGTAGCTGATTTAGTTTATCTGTAGTGTTCTGGAACAAACACTCGAAATCAAATCTCTTCCTTTCTCTGACATCCCTAAATGAGCACTAAGGGGCTGGGCAAACGAGCATTTGTAGCACAGACATTTCTCTCGTGTTAGAAGGAATTAGAATTTCAAGTTAAAAGGCAAAACTTCTTCACAGTAAGACACACGCATTCACCACCCCAATTCCAAAGCCACTGCCAGGAGCAGCACAGATGCTGGCAGTGAGGGAGGAGCACCATGACCTGCCAGCACCATGAAATTCAAGGGGTTTAAGGAATCCAATCCCATTAGCTGTCAGACACCCAGAATTCCAAAGGAGACACAATCCAGAGGTAATGGGATCTTTCCCATTCAAGTACCAGATTAATGAAGAGAAGCTTGGGAGAACAAGAAACCACACCCAGAATTCAGGCAAACACAGAAATCCAGTTTGTGAAATATTCCAGTGCTTCAGACAATCTTTTAACTTCACTAACATCTTGCTGCATACATTACAGGGCTCTTTATGTGGGCCCACTCAGAGGAGAGACTCAACTGAGCATCTGTGTTTTCCTGGAATTCTTTTGAATAACGTCCTTGAAAGGACTGAGAACATCTAGGCCCCAAAGCCACAGTGCAAAACAATATACCGAGATTTTCACGTAACACACACAGTTCACATGGCACCGCAAAAAACCACACGAGTTATAACAGCCCAAAACTGGGTCACGTTCATTCTTACTGGTCAGCAGGCTGCCCACAGAATTCCCCTAGGATCTGCACGAGCACTTCTGACTGGACATAGAGAAAGGGAACCCCGAAAGCCATCAGCTGACACATGAAAAAGGAGTCCAGAGGGTTCTGGGCTACCTGGTGCCCGATGGAGGAAACCGTGCTCTGCAGGCGCTGGCTCGCCAGCCTAACTCTGCGCACGAGGCCGAGCGAGTACTGCATCACCCTGCTAAAGAAGGAAGCGGAGCTACCTGGGGCCCTCTCTGCTGAGGCGGGGATGGTGCTTGCCCGTCCGTTCCCATCACTCGCCATGGCGTCCTGCAGAGGTCCTTTGGTGTCCTGGAAGAACAGGGAGGAGTTAAATTCATATTAAAATTGAAAGTGCTTTATGCACTGAACATGCTGGACTAGGAGAGCATCTCGCTCGTAATTAAAAGAACTCATGTAACCATCGCACAGGGCAAGGTCTGAACCAAGTATGTTCTTTCTCTATTTATGGCTTTATTAAAGCCCTGAAAAACAAGCTGGATATCCAGCAGTCAAGGCAGGAAGAACCCTGAAGTCTGCTCATCTGGGAAATAAAAACAAGTGCCATTTTTCCTCTTTATTTTTGGCAGGATGTATGGCACATATGTTGGGATGGCTCCACTATCCTTCCATAAAGGAAAAGTACACCTTCAGGTTGTACTAATAAAACAGGCAAAAGGACAGGCACCAGCACTACTGTGAAGGAAAATAAAATTCAAGGGAGAAGGACAGTTTGCAGCATGCAAGCTTAACAGAAAATGTTAAGAGAGCAGCATGTAGCTTGCTCAGTGCATGAAAAAAGGAGTTTGAGGAGAAAAATTAAGTGCCTTGGATTGTAATGACAAAAGCTGAGAGACTTCTATATTACACAGTGCATCTTCACCCCACATTTAAAGCATAAATGCTTCCGTTACAATAGTTTAGGAAAAGGGATATCCTATCTTTTCACACAGGTACCCATTAACACACAGAAGACCTTCAGAAATGAAGGTAGTTGATTTTCATAGCATATGCAAGTGGGGTAGAACTTCATGTTTCAAAGGAAAAGCAAACAACTTGTTTCATCTTAAGAAAAACCATGGAGAAACAAAGCAAAACCAGAATTGGTAACATTATTCATTTAGTATCTGCATGGACTGAGCAAGCATTTCAAATAATAAGAAAAGAAATTAAAATACCGTTTTGAATAGGATGGTACATCATTTTATAATAAATCCAATGAAAAGAGAAGCAATAAGTAGAGGAACTGCTTTTAAATAAAATTTGTAGAAGTGCAAGCTTCCATGATATAAAAAAGCAACTGAATGCACTCTGAATTTTTCTACTTTGAAAAAAAACACAAAAAACCCACCACCAAAATACCATATGTACTTTCTTAATGTTAAGAATCAAAATCTATTAGATGGAAATAACGAGTTACCTTTCCTGACAGAGGAACCACTGCTGGCCTCTTCCTCTGAGCATAACCAGAGAGTCGGTAGCAGTAGTGAGGCTTACAGTAGAATTTACCTGCAGATAAAACACAAGAGATGGTCAGCACTGAGAACACAGGAGTTTAGCACTAGATAAACATCCATCTCACTACAGCTTGTTTTCTGCTGCTATTCCTGTTGCTCCCTCAGATTTCTTCACTGTACACGAGAGGCAAACCCTATGTGAAGTTTTAACTCCAGCCCTTCTCTCTCCCCCTCACAACTAGCCTCCTTTCCATTGGGTGCCTGACAGCCATTTAGTTTAAAATCCTATCAAACACCAAAGCAAAGCTGTGAGGCTTGTGTGGTATCACATGCTAACAATGCGGCAGTGTGTGAGGAACAAAGAAATCATCACATGAAAAGCTGGCAGAAGCACTTTTGGAAAAAGCAAGAATGAATACAACCAGCAGAGGAAAGTGGGAGAGGACAGTGTTAACTCCCAAAGAACCATCTCTCAAAGTGCACAGTGTCTACTTGTAGAAAGGACAGTCAAACAATGTTTCATTTTCACAAATAAGACCTTTTGTGATACTACTGGTTTAGGAACAGCCCAGGAGTCTAGATAGGTTTTTCACTGGAGCACTGTCAGGAAGACAAGCAGCACTCCTAATACCATAATACAAATAATAATAATAATTGCAGCAAATTGATGCCACATAATTTATCTTCCACTGTACCTTTCCCAGTGTATCCTGCTTGGTCTACGCAGCCCATAGCATCTCCTACTGCTATCCTATTCCTAGAGCTTTGCTAATGCATTCCCAACATATATTCAGACCTCTACCCCTTTCTCTAGTTTCTCTGGGCTGGTATTTGTACAGTCCTTTGTTTTATGATGGAAAAGTGACAAACACTATCTATCTAGAAGTTTTACTGAAATAAGCATCTCTTAATATTTACTCTTTGTGAAAACCACTCAGATTGCCTGAAATGAGCAGCAACAGAAAAGCTCTTAGATAAAAATTCTCAGACTTTGAAGCCTAAAAGCAGCCCCTGACTGCAGAATGCTTATCAGTCCCAACAGCTACATGAACAGCAACAATGTGTGTGCAGTTCTGTGGGGCTTTTTTTCTCCCAAAGAAAACTCAAAATGAAATATAAGCTAAATTTTCACAATTATCAGCTTAGGCAGGATACCACATATTTCTCTTTGGCCACATCCACTTCACATATACTCACAACTGTTAGGCATGGAATATCATTTCACAATCAGTGCTTACATAATGCTGAAATTCCCCAGGCTTTGTGTTTGCTTCACTGACAACTCTCTGGCCATAAATGCATACGCAAGCTGGCTTGCAGAGGGAATCACTAAATCTGCTGGTAAAAACTGTTGGTGTCCTAAAACAGCTGACAGAGGAGCTCAGTCTGCTACTGCTTAACATATAGTCAGGTATTCAGTTACCTGTGAATGCCCAAAATAACAACAGTGCTCAAAAAACGCTGTTTCCCAACTCTGATTCCTGACAAAGATGTTACTTTTATATGTTGATTTCAAAATTACCATTGGCCCCTTTAAACTTGCATGCCAAGTCTGCTGACCTTCTGGACAAGAAATAAAAGGGTTTCTATTCCTTACTGGGAGTCTGGTTTGATGATTCTAAGTTTCCTCAACTTTCCACAACCGAGCAAGTCATTATAAAATGCATCATGAATACATAATTTTGGTTCTTTCTGCCCCTTAAGCCTAGATGGTGTTTCCATGGCCCGTACTCTACCCAATACATTCAAAAAGATTCTTCCTAGTTAGATGCAGTAGATATCTATCAATTTTGTAACATTTCCATCTGCAGTAGAATACTCTGGAGTTTCATCCTGTGGCATATCGGTTTATAATTTTAACTTCATGTTTGGCAACCAGTACTAACATCTTTTTCCTGTTAACTTTGTTTTCTACACCATCATGGCCCAAGTAGAATCCTTTGCACCAAACCTGTCACTAGTTTTACACCATTTTGCACATAATTTCCTGTTGAGATAGAATTCAAGACAGGCAGCTGTGGAAGAAAATAAAGGCATAATGCTGAAATAAACCAGCATTTATCTGAAACACTTTCTCAATTATTTTTCTTCAGGAAATGTAACACTTTTGTCAATCACTGTTCAAGCAAAGACTGCAATATATTGCTACTCCTAAAAGGAGATTACTTTTCACAAGTGATGGGTGATTTCAATGTATTACTTCCAATATGCACAATTTGTTGATAAATTGAGTTTCATCTGCTGGCACGTTGTCTGGTTTCTCAGACTTGTAGGGTATATCTGAAGCTTCCCTTAATTCTTGTTAGACTCTGTTAACTGAGTCATCAGCAAGTTTTGTAGTCATATTTCTTCCTCCTTGGTCTATCAGATACAGAAAATGAGTCATTACTGAATCTGCAGTAACTTCAACACCACTCCCTCTCTAACATTGACTTACCTCTACTCAACTTTGGTGCTCAATTTTTTGCTATATAAACAGAACTTAGTTTGTAATGGCCTATTATCATAGTCCCTGATTATAAAGTTCCTATTTTAGTACATCTAAAATAAACATAGAGTTGGAGATGTGTAATATCTTCAAGAAGAACAAGCTGACTACATTTCTCTCCAACTCCAATTTTCTCTTAAGTGGTATTAAACACTAATGGGTTTTATTTAAATTCTGTCAAATGAGAGTAAAGGGTCTAACTTTCAAACTCAACCTTCAAATCCTTTTAAAGCCTCCAGATACTGTTTGTTTCTTTGCATTCCAGCAGCTGTTACCAAGTTAAATTAATTCCTACGAGCTCAGTCATTTTGCTGTCAGCATGACCTGGCCACAGAAAATCCATAAAGATTCAACAGTTGGATGGTGTCTTTGGAACGGGAGTTACTCTCTTCCCTAACACACCAAATAATTTTTAAGCTAAAAAAGAAAAGAGCTGCAATCGCTCAACAGACAAGCCAGGACAGTAAAGAGAATTCTGACCAAAAGGCAAACTTCTCTTACCATCTTCAATGTCGTAGGCGTAGGACGACAGACGCAGGGTGGTCGCACAGTATTCACACTTGAAGCAGCTGCGGTGGAAGAACTTGCCCTCAGCACTCAACCTCTCCATCACATAGACCCGCTTGCGGCAGAAGTAACAGACGTCGCTGCCTCCCAGGTTTTGGGGGAACTCCTTTTTGAGGGAGCCCTAGACAGAAACAGGGATGGCTAAATCCATGTGTGCCCAGCCCCACCAAGGTGACACCGTCAAATCTGCTCTTCACTTATGTGGACACAGGAGCACCTGGATGCTGCAGTTCTTTCACACGTGGATGCTGCAGTTCTTGGACATGATTCACAGTTTGAACCAGGACACCAAAAACTAACCTTATTGTCCAGGAAAAAGGGTTCGAGGATGCCATGCCTACATGTATCAGGAGTAAAATAAGCTCTGGGTAGCTGAGTGGACACCAGTATTATTAATGATGAATTAATGATGACCTTGAAATAAATGACTTTAGGAGCCATACGACAGGAAGTCAAAAACCCTTAGAAAACCTTCAAATAGCACTTCTTAGACCTACAGGATCAAAATCAGTATCTCCTCCAGAATGCAGCAGAAGTAAGAAAAAGTGTTACGGAGAGTTTCTCAACTAATTATGAACAATCCTGGGATGCTGAGATTAAAATATTTGGCAGGGGAAATGAGGACAAAAGTGAGGGTGGATAGAGAAAGGGAAACAAAGTCTTTCACAAAGCTACGACAGATCCCATCAGTGGTGTAACAACTGGACACTCACAATACTTCAGATCTACAGGACATCTAATCACAAACACACAGCATCTTTGGCACATGGTCTTACCAGTTCCTTCTTGTCTAGAAGGGTTTTGGGTTGCTCTTTCCTTTGAAGCTGATTGGCTATCTGCTCAGCCAATGAGCTCACTCCGCCTGTGTACATCTTTATGTACTTCTACCAGATGGGTTGGATAAAACAATAGTGAAGTGAGAAAAGAAAAAAGAAAGCAAATTAAAAAAAAATAACTAAAATGATGAGAGGTTAGGTGGTGAAAAGGTGCAGAGAGGTCAAATCATGCCAAGACAGTGGACAATATGAAGTGACAAGTAGTAATAGCAAAGCCAATGTCATCAGAAATCACCAGTCCAGTCCAGGATCACCTATGAGAACAGACAGGGAGATTTGCACTTGGCAATTGTCAAAGTGTTCCAGAAATACTACGGTGATGAAGGGAGCAGATCTTGTTTTCACTCATGGGGTATTTTGCACCCAGAAACCTGAGCATAGCCACTCCTAAAAGATGAGGCTAAATATAGGGTAAGATTTTAGGTTCCAGGTAAAATTGGTATCAGAAACAAAGATCTTTTAGAAGGTATGTCACATAGTCTAATGCAACATGCGGATGACAACAGTGTATTTATATGCTTAGCAACTAGGAAGAATTCATTTACAGAGCATTAACAGAGTGGGAAGAGGCTCTTAACTAAGGAACTCACAGTGACTGAAAAATATGAATTCTTCCACTGCTAAAAATACAGAGGTTTATATGGAAAAAGATGGAAGAGCCTCATCCAATGCATTAAAGCCATACCTGCACACATCTGGAATGTATACTTGTTCAACTGTGAACAAGGCTTTATGACTTGGCTCTTCTCCATCACGGGTACCGACTGACTGTGCAACTTTGGATACCTATAACCCCTCCAGTATTCCGAGGAATCTAGGCAAGTTGGCTGTTATGTTAGAGGGTACAAAAGGAGTGTCTGCAAGCCAAGTGTAACCACTGCAGGAGTGGAGGAAGTGTTTTTCACAGGAAACACAACCCTTGGCAATAATTACATGGTTAAGAAAATGATGTGGTAACATCCATGTTAGCTCAGTCACTGCAAACGCCACGTATTTGACTTGGAGCAGCAAGGAACACGCCAAGCAACTTCCCTCTTCCAGACTAAGAAACATCATGAATGCTTTTAGCTGGAGACTCAACTAATACAGGATCATCTGAGAGACATTCCAGCTTTTTGCAAGTGTAAAATACCAAGGATAATACAAGGAAAGGACTATAGTTGTACCTCAAAACTCCCTTGACTTGTATAGCAGAACTTGCTCCAAGCACACTAATTATTTCCCACAACTAATAGCTAATTTAATTCATGTGGTTATTAGCCTTTTAGGTGTGTTTAAGACCTTCACAAGTTCAGACATGAGAACAGCAGGAAGCATCACAAAACCTGAAACTTGCAACAGAATGGATACTTCTTTGGGAAAAAGACTTTGAAAATGGAATGCTCAGCCAGAGATTACTGCTGCAGTCACTACAGTCCTAATTCCTTAAGCTCTTTGTCACTGCAGTAATAAGGGTTTATTTCTGCTCCAAAAGAACTTATACCTCTCTAATGATAACATTCTAAAATGCAGAGCATTTGCAGCACTTCTATGTGCAAGAAATAACAAATGATTTGCCCTTCAGAATCTTCTAGGCTCCATAGCTTTCCTCACATACTTGCAGTCGCCTTGCTATGACATAGATCAGATTTTGTCAAGTATTGCATTTTAAAATTTTCTTCAGCTTGAATCTTTAACAGGTAAATCATAATAGTTTCCCATTTTCCTCTAAAGGACCAAAAACCTTTGAGGCTTTTTAAGTTCTTAAAAGCTAGATCAAGCATTTCCATGGCATGGGAAAAACTTTCTTTTTGCTGAACCAGGTTTCCCCTGATCAAAGTTTAGATTTGAAACCTTCACCCAACCTTAAATGCAGATCCTTCAGGATCTTTAACTTTCTACCAGTACATAGGAGGTTCCATGCTTAAAAAGTGACTATGTTAATATTAACTCACAATACCTTGGACCATCTGGTATGAGAAATTTAGTTGCTGGATTTTTCATATGTAGTTGTGTGTTTCTGATTTATTTTGCTTTTTTCCTACATATGACATCTGGCCTAGTAATGGGTCATAAATGAAGCATTTTATCATTTTTTCCCATGGTCAAAAGCCTTCAAGATGGGCAGCATTCTGCAGCGTTTTCAAGAGTGGGTAAAGAACCACCTTAGGTCAAAAAAAGCTCCATCTTAGGTCAAATCAAGTTCTTGCTGTTTATGTTTGACAACTGCAACTCGTTTGAATTCTCAGTGATTTTTCAGGAAGCCAAAGTGCTTTTTATTTCACACTGCCCACTAACCATATACACACAAGCACGTTCTGTCATTTGGCCCCAAACCTCAACCAAAGCAGCAAGCAAACCCAGAAAGCTTTCACTGCACAGCCAGAAAGACTATCAGTGCTCCAAAACAAAACTGGTTTGAGAGTGAGCAATAACACAAGCTTTTCATTGACACACCCAGCGTTAAACACATTGAGCTCCCAACTGCTTTATGGCCGCACAAGCACCGAGCCGTGCCGGGCAGAGGCTGCCCCTGGGCCCTGCTTTGGGCACAGCCGGGGCACAGACACGGCGCTCTGCAGGTGAAGCATTGCAAGCCTGGCCATCCCCTGTGGCGTGTCCTTGGCCAAAGCAAACACAGGCGGGTGCACCTGGCAAGGCTCAGGCCAAGGCTACCTGTCGCAGGGAGTCGGAGGAAGGTGAGGAAGGGCGGTTGGAGGAGCGGAGGCTAAGGGAGAGCTCCCACTGGTCAACAAAGAATCGGCGAGACGGCTCAGTCTCAGGCTACAAAATAAAATACAAGTCAAAACAATCACGCACGGCTACGGAGGGAAGAGAAAATAAATTGGAAAGAAAAAACACACTCAGGCCTTTTCAGCCACCGGCAAAACTTCTCAAAGACTCTTGTAGGAAAAGTGGGGAAAATATCCAGTGTATCTTCACTTTCGCCCTAGCGAGGAAGAGCAAGTCACTCTTAATACACTCTTTATTAGGTTTTAAGTTATTTAAGGACCATTTGGAAGCAGTTACCTCCTTCCCCAGATGTCCAATCTCCTGTAGCCCAACCAACTAAGCCACTGGCAAAGATTCCAAATCAATTTCCTCTGCTCCTCCTGTATCTCCCATTGTTCTCTGTTACTGGCCCAAGGCACTAAGATCATCTTGCAGGCCATTTGAGACCTCCTCTACATTTTAACTCTATGAACCAAAAGCCTGCCCTCCTTGGGGATGGAAGAGAAAGAAATAAGCTTGTATGTACTTCCTGCAATTAGCAGCAAACTTCCAACTTTAAATTTACTGTAAGCAGATGAGAAAAATCACACAAAAAAGAATGAATCAATATAATCTGCTGCTCTTGCTTATCAAATGGGAAAGAGTGAAACACAATCTGAGAATCTGCATCCTTCTGAAACTGGTTCTTCACAGGAGAACCCAAAATTTGGTCTTCCAATATACCCATGTCATTATCTTTATAGATTATTATGCCCCTTGCACAAGAAATGCAACACATAAATAGGAAAAAGGCAAAAGTTGGAAGTATCAGACAAACAGCAGCACTGGTAGAAACTGTACATTCCCAAAAATTATAGTCTGGAAATAAAAACTACACAAATTTCTTTTTTAAAAATTACTCTCTTTGAAAAGAAAATTACGGTTTTAGTAACAAAAAGGAAAAGTAAATGTCATGGAACTGCATGACCCATGAAAATAGCTACTTCTAGCCACTTAGGGTAGGCTAACCTCAGGATTAAACTTACTGGACAAAATGCAAAAATGCTTGGCTTTCACAGTTTCCCCAATTTAAAGAATTATAACTGTTAATATACAAGTTTTCTGTACTTAAGATCATCAGCATTTAATCACATTTCTTCTTGGAAAATGTCTTACTTTGCTAAGCCTTCTTTCTCTGACTAAACTATTTTTCTTGTTTTCTTCCCTTACATCCCACATCATAATCCATCATTGCTTGCAGTGTTCCAACATCTGTTTCCTCTTTTTCCTCTCTGCCCTACCCACTTTATGCTTTCCTTTACTTTGCATTCTCTCTCTCCCCTCCATTTTCTCTCCTTTTCAATTCTGCACAGTACAGAAATTAGACAATTTAAAAAATAAATTCTATTTTGCACTGCAATGCTGTACACCTTTTGCACCCTCAAAAGGAGCTTCAAATTGCCAAAGAGCAACACAAAAAAAAAGGAGCAAGATGTTTTGGTCTAGATCTTCATTTCTATATTATCATCTCAAGAGCATAAGAAAATGCACATGAGCATTGTGGATCATGCCCAAGATCTTCATTAAGAATTAGGTGCCACTATGTTTAAACTAGTCTTCTTATTCAGTCTTTCACACCTTGTTCTATGTCCCAAAATCATAAATCTAGCCAAAGTTTCACTGTTCTTCCCTAGAAAACAGCTTCACTGGCTTTCATTGTCAGCAAGGATGGTATCCCCAAAAAAATCCAGCAATGAGAAATGATCTAGATGCTATAAATTTCCTTTCAGTATCGCTTGGAGAAGTTATGCCCACCAGCAAAAGTTATGGGGGTGTTTATGCTCCAGCTCATGAAGACAGTTTGATTCTGAATGGCTAATTTAAAACAATAAGTTATGAACAAAATCCCTTTTGTACACGGTGTTTTCCAAAAGCGCTCCACAGTTTGCCAAACGCCGCTGAAGATAACCGAAAACAGAGATAGGGGAAGCAGCTAAAGAAACCCCAGTTCGAACCAGCATGTTCCCATATCCCAAAGACAACACACTGGAGAGAAAATTAAACACAAAACCAAAACAAAACAGAAGAGTACGCTGGAATCAAAGAAACCCTGCACAAGCTGCCAGCTCTACCATTGGAAATAACTGTGCAGGAAGTAGGGACACAAAAGTAGTATTTCAGAGCCAGGAATTACTCTTGGAAAATGTGAATGTTCTTGCTTCCAGAAGCAAGTAAATCTGTGAGCAACTGACTGGTAAACGACCAGTGCAAGATGATTTGATCTGGAGCCCAGCTGTTTTTCAGCATGTATGCTCAAGTTCAGAGGCTGTTTGTTAATTTAATGTTGTGTTTTGAGGAACAGAAACACTCACCAAACAAGGAGACAGCTAAAAACTGGCAAGTCAGAAGAAAACACCACACAAAATAGACTTGACTGTCATTTTGACCACATGACTGTAGAGCAGTGGCCATTGTATTTTGGTGAGTTTCTCTCTCTGACCCCAGATTTCACCTGTACTCAGAATCTCAGAGATACAGGACACCAGATAGGCAGGGCTGTCGTCACCTGATGCCTCACTGCACGTCTGGACTCCAGGAGGGCAGCCAGCTGACATGCCCTTTGCACAACATTCTCAGGCACTTGGTCACCAGAAAACAAACGAGGAGATCTCTGTGAGACGAGGAAGGAGGGAGGAAGTAAACAAACCAGCAAAAGAAAGCCCCAAAAGGAAGAGACACCAAAATGCCAGCCAAAAGGTATGACATTCACATGCAGAACAGCAAGAGGAGCTCTCGTGTGAAGACTTTTTTTCCCCAATGTCTACTGTCCTAATGATCTTTTGACTCTCAAGGGCAAGGAACAGTAGATGCAGCTGTTATTCACATGTCTCCCATCATGACTGCTGCAGCCAAAACCAAACAAGTGCACAGCCTTTCTCTCTGGCATTGCCACCAAAAAATAATTTAAAACTGCAGCTTTATCTTGCACAAAGGAGCTTATTTGTATTTTCCCCGTTCTTGAGGGTTTCCTTTAAATATCTAAACCTGTACTTGTTTCTTAGATTTTGCACACAGAAACATGTATTTTTAGGGTAGTGTCCTTCAGTTCTCATAAAGAATTAATTAATTTCTTAAAGATGGTGGTATATGCAAAGTGAATGCTTTGCATGCCAAAGAGCGGATGTTTTAATGAGCCTGGCTGGTCGAAGCTAGAACAGCAAAACCAGACAATCACAGGAGCTGCCAGTTTTACTTATGCAACTTCACTGTCCTACTTGTTCTTTCTGCACTACCACGTCAACACACCCCAGGCACAGTATTTGACAGCTTTGCTATTCTGGTCTTTCATATCAATCTTCCTAAACTGTCGTGTGGTGCACTTGGTGACATGGAGAAGAGACCTGGCTTGTGGCCTGAAGTATAAAGCAGAGTATCAATTGCAGTATCACACAGATTTCAGCTAATTTGCTTGCAGAGTACAAAAGCAAACGGACCAGGAACCACAAACATGCACATCAAGAAACTTCAGGCTTGATCTGTCAAGAATGCCAGGGTACAACTCTGTATTGTTTATTGTCCTCCAATGCAGAACAGAAAACTGGGTTCACACCCAGTTTATGAAAAACACTTTTCACATTCAGATGCATTAATACTGCTCTCTACTTTCAAGCTGCTTCCAGTTCCACCTACTCCTTCCTACTAGATCATTTTCAATAAAACTAGGGCCCATTATAAAGCTGTGGGCTTCTGTGTCACTGCAGACACACATATTCATTTTCTACTGCCTGTCAGAAAACATTCTGCCCACAAGAGGCTTTTGTTAGAACACATTCTGAAAGTTGCAACTGTTTTATTGCTGGCTACCACTTATGACTTAATTCATTCAAAGCTTTTACTGGAACGTCAATTAATTTGTCAATATGAATTCAAATCAACTGATCCTTTTGAGTGCCTATCTATTCTTTTCCCATGCTTCTGTATAATATGGAGCCATTCAGACAGACTGTTGAATATTTCATTGTTAAGAAGGCTTCAAAGTCTCTATACTAAATAATGTCTCATCATTTTTCCTTTTACTTTGGCCTGTAGGAGGCAAGATGGAATGCCAGTTGTTTAACCATCCAGAAAGCAAGCAGTGAATACAATGCAACGACGTTCGCATGAATTAGCACCAAACATAACTCTTCTTGTTCTGCTACAGCCACAGCATACTTCACTAAAGAGGTGTAAGAGGAAAAGAAGAATGAGAAGAGCTGCAGTGCTAGATCTAAGGCAAAATAAAAGCACATAGCACACTGCTGATGAACGCTTGTTATGCATTTACGTGGCTATCACACAAAGAATCACTCCTAATCGACTCTGGGCAGCTCCAGCGTGTTAACAGCAGCATTAGGATAAGTGTGTTTCACTCCCCAGTATATTTGCTCCCTTTACTGCACACACTCCCCCCAGCTTTGTGTCACCATTGCACACACCCCACCCAGCTTTGTGTCACCAGCGTCCATGCCATTTGTTCATGCTCTTTACCCTTTCCTGTCTGGGACTCTGCTCCCCGGGATAGCCGGCACCAGGTTCCCTGAATCTCTGCAGGCAACAAATTAGGAGCTTAAAAACAAGCACAGACCAACCTCCTAGGCAAAACACACTTCAGCTGATTTTTCCTATGATGCAGGCAGAAGAGAGGCCATAGCAATAGCAGAACAGTTTATTAAGAATATTCTATGCCAGGCAATAAGTTGGCTCCTGTAGAGAAATTTTTTTAAAAGTATATATTCATATTAGGTCAGTAAACAACAATATAGTACCACAATGTAATTAAATTAGTACAATCAAGATTGAAAGACACTCAATATAACTCATACTGTGAAGTTAGTCCAAAGGAAGGAAACGAAGGGTTTAAAAGAAGTGGCAGAATGAATGCATTAGAAGTGCAGAGGTACAGGTTTTAAAAGATATCAGTGCAATAAGGACACAGATCTGTCTGACTTGCTATGAGGCTTAGGCTAAGACAATTTTAGGAAAAGAAATCATTCCTAAGGAAAAAAGAATGTCTCCAAAAGCGGACAACTCAACTGAGTCTAACAGGTCAGTTCTGTAGCACAGAGTGTAAAAATTCCTCAGAGTTAAAAGAAGAAAGACTGATTTTTTATCTTTTTTTAATTATGTCTTGGACAATAAAGCAGGCAAAAAAATTTTCTACAGGACACAACACAGAAAATCATCAAAGTACATCTGAACCCCAGCAATAGCTGGCACTCATGACTGAATTAAGCAACAAAAAGACACAGGACAAACAAAGAATTGGAGAGGTGAGGGAAGGAAAATTGAGCTCCCAGATCCCTAGTGACTGAAAGCAAATTTCTCTATAGGGAAAACGAGTCCCACACTACCGATTAGAAAGTAAAACAGCATTTAACTGCCTTAGTTTCTCTATTTATAAGCTTGAGGGAAACCTTTCTTCTTTCATGAAATGTATCCAACAGCATTTGCAAAGGATTTTGACAGGAGGAAGGCACCTAGCTATGACATCATTTGATAATGTTATACTCCAGTTCAAGAGTGAGTTTTGCTAATGAAAAGGGCTTTCCCCACCCATTCTGCCTCAGTACCCATTCCTGCATCCTTCCTTGCACCGTATGCTGCCTACAGTGTGGCAGAAAACCAAGCACCACTTTTGTTAGGATGGTTTCAAATGGGATCAGTAAGCAGACCTGACCTATCATGCAGATGCAGACCCCAGAGGCAGCAAAGAATGTCTGTTCTGGAGGCTCCAATAATTAGACCAGATAAAGTCCAACATGTAATTACTCTTTGAGAAATCACAGCTCTAGGGCAAGTCAAACTTTATGGCAAAAAATAAAACTTGCCCACTCTGCTAAAAGGTAAGACACCTTTACAGAGTTTATAGGCATATAAGTGTTCAGCAAAGAAACATGCTCTATGTACAGGCAAATTCATTTGTACAATCCTTATATGAAGTAATGGTAAAGCAACTGCCTTTTTATGACCTCAACATTAGTTTAGGATTGATTAGAAAAGAATGGGGTTTATTATGACAGTAGGAAAATGAAACAAACATTAAAAAAGGATACACCTCAAAGAAGCACAATGACAAGAAGACACAAATGTTAAAGGATTTCAGGTAATATTTAACTAGGACAACAAATACACGTGCACAAACATCTGGTTGCACATTTATGCACTGTGTTCAGAACAGCTCTCACTGCTCAAGGTTCAAAGCCAGACAGACTGAACACAAACTCTTGTGAGACAACAGCCTGAGTACAGGGGAAATAGAAGGGCCACAGCAGACATGTGCAGGCCACTACAACACTCCAAGAAGCACTTCATACAAGTAACCTTAAAGTTTCATGGATACAAGGGCAAATCGTCAGTCACATCTGCGTAAATGAAGTGTGGAGACAGAGCAAGGCTTCATTTTCTTTCCCTGCATTACTCCAAACATATCATTTCTACTTTTTTCTATCTCAAAACTGAGAAAGGCTACTGTAATTGAAAATTAGCCTACAGCAAAACCTCAGAGTCTCCAGTGGAGCCTTCCATGCTTCCAGTGAGGTAATGCTGCCCTATGCTCCTAACCTAAGAGGCTGAGAGAGCCCTATGAACATCTGAAAAAAAAAGAAAATTGGAAATCTATTTGTAAATGGAATATCCAGTGGTCTAGTGACTTGTACAAGCAGCAATGAAGAGAAAGGAGGGACAGAGCATGCAGAGGGAATCACCTGCTGCCTGGGATATGGTGGAGAGGAAGATGGAGTAGAAGAGAGCATGATCACTTTTTTAGGGCAGGTCCGAGAACGTTCCTTATGCCTCATCTTTTTTTGAAACAGAAAAAGAAAAAAAAATCATAATAATGGCAGAAAGGAGATAACATTACCACTGGTTTGGTGAGACAGGCCAGAATGTATGAACTGAGACTGCAAACCTACGCTCACACCTCTCACAAAGGACCTAAAGCCAGAGTTTTTCTGAAGCTGAGACACCCAAGTTTTTCCACGAGAGCCACATGATCACATGTCTATTTGACACTCAGTGAGCACAGACTTGCATCAATCAATTAAACCAACAGCCTGTGACTCACGGCCTTACAATCAGTGAAAGGCAAAACTTGGAGCTCTCCACAGCACAGTTGGACTGCTCTCATTGCTTCATGAAAAGTTACTTATTGCTGTGCCTTGCAATGCTTAAAAATATCCATCCTGTTGACCTAAATATTTTTTTGCTTGCAGTTCATTCGTAATACAATTCACGTTACAGCGTTCTGTTCTCGGCTTCAGATCCCTCTTAACTTACATATATTAAACCATCTTTAAACCACTTTTTAAGTTAAGCTGTACCATGTTATAGTAGAACAGAAACACAGCTGGTTTATAGCCAAAACACAGCCATATCTAATAGTCTGAACATTAACAATTGCATATACAAGTCCTCAATTTCATGCCCTTCTAGGGCTGTACCTCCTTACTACGTACAATCTTTTCTCCACCACTTCTTACTTATTAGAGTATCTTCTGCCTGATTTTAAATCTTCTTTTGAGTTCTCCCCCGAGCATATCTGGAAATGGTTGCACTGTGAAAAACAAAACATTGTGTCCCCAAAGCCACTGTTAGATAAGTCTCCAAAGAAACCGCTTGCGGTTTAAAGGAATTACAGATGTTCATTACTGCCCTTACAGCTGAGCTGGCGCTAACATCTGTTTGGGTGTTCTCTTCCCTTTCAGCAAAAAAAGAAAAAAAAAATCAACTCTTCTATTTCAAACAGATGCTACAAGCAGCTTAAACTAACACACATGGCTTTGCACTGAAGTAGATGAAGAACATTCATTTGTTGTTTCAAAAGGCTCAGCTATGAAGTCACTAATTTCCAGCTGAAAGGATGGTAACATTCTCAACCATACAGCTACTCGTGGATTTTCATCTGATCCTGGCCAAGTTCGCATTCAAATGTCAAAATTTTCACGAATTTCCTTATTTTTCCATGGCAGACCTCAGAATATAACACTGTATAGGTATATGAAGCACGTGTTTAGTCCTCCAATAGGATGTATTTCTGAGCATGCAAAGACAAGGATGACTATAAGAAAGAGAAAAATAAATCAACAGATTTAAATAAGAAATTTAAGTTTAAAAAGCAGTATTTGCAGAACTCGTTAGTGTTGTAAGTTCTCTTCTGTTGAGATTTCAGCTCTTGCTGTCTGTGGTCATCTCAGTCATCACATATCTTCAAGAAACACAGCTCCAACAAAATTACTGAAAATTTTGTGATACTGCCCCTTATCACACTTTAGGGAATCATCTCAAAAGAATGAGCATCAGCTCTCCAAAGGTACAAAAGATGTGCACCAAAGGACATAGGATCTTCATCTTACAAGTTTCTTTGTACACATCAGTGATTCAAGCTCATGTATTACACACAAAAGTTGCTGCTGAGAGGAGACCTATGAAACTATAGCAGAAAACTGCTGAAGGAATAAGCTGAGAGTCTAGAAATCCAAGACAAAATTCAGTTTCAAAGGCTTGTCTCCCATACTATGCCCAGCCAAATCCTCTTCTGCATAGACCATATGGTTATCAATGGCTTCACGATCCCTGATGAGATGCTGTTTCCCAAAAGCAGCCAGAAGGGCTCAGAAAGCTACAAACCATGTTCTTATACAAGTAAGCACTCATTTGAGGAGTTTGTCACACCACCATGAAACACAATCCAACCCTTTCTAGGAGATATTACCATCATATAAGAAAATTACACACATTTCCACTGTGTGGCTATACTTCATGGTCTCTTCAGGCATTAGTAGCTGCTGCTGAGGTGCTCGTAAGAACACAAACCAAACTTTCACAATGGAGGTCAACATCCTCAAAGTGTGGCTGAATAAAACAAACTTTATAATCCAATTCACAAGGAATGCAGGCCACACCACATGCTGAGGAGCAGCCTGGTGAGGCTTTTAACCCTCTCGCTCTTCAGCCTTTCCAAGAGCAACGACATTCAAGGTGTTATGATGAAAGCAAGAGTTGCTTCAGAACAGATTCTGCCAGGATCTCACTCCTTCTAGGAATTCTGTTTTAACAAGCCACCCCTACCACACCTATACAACACATAGAGAGGCGTTCTTCCTTACAAGCTCATTGAATCACCTCATACCTCTTAATTACAGGGCAAAGCAAGGTTCTAGATTTAAACTAATAAGAAAGTACAACTAAGAAAGTCCATCTGACAGACACTAGCAGGCAATAGCCCAAGGCAGATGCAAATTTCCCATCAAAACTGTGGGTCCAACCTTTGCAGCTCTCTGGTTTATCCACTGCAATCACTCTTTTGCTTTTGCAGTATACTTTCCTCTTCCATCCAGCTCTCAAAAGACAGGAAGGACCAAACCTGTCAATCACATTAACTGCCCTTCTGTCAAAAGAGCCTTGAGGATCTCAGCTTCATTTTGCCAGCTGGTAGCAACATTAGGCAACCCATGGTTTCCCTCAGTAACACATCACCCCTTTGTCCCCTTAGAAACTGCTTTGCTCCTCTTCAAAGCACTGCTCAGTAGAAGGCATTTGATATATATCTTATATGCAGCCAGGAGCAGAAGTTTCTGCTCATGAACTTCAACACCTGGACATCCATGGCTTTTGAACGAAGGCAACTGATGTTCTTCACTTCCCCAGGCAAGCATTAAAGAACCTTTGGAACAGGGACTGTGTCAATTGGGGATTTGATCCCACTGTATCCTGCAGATTTTGCATCCTTGAGACCCAGTTTTATACTTTTCCATTTGAAAAGCACTGCAAATTCAGCATGAAATCTGGACCCAAGAATCCATCATCTTCTGCTGACGCAGTAAAGCCTATCAAGGAAAGATCATCTCCATGTGAAATCTTGAGAGGGAAATCATCCACACAAGAGCAATCATTGCAAGTGCTGAATAAAATAATTTAAGTCCCCTGAAAGAAAAACTGTTATGAATAGATTTTTGAAGATATGCCCTACACTGCTGCCTATACAGAGATGATATCAATGTTGTGGCAGAGCAGAAGGATTTTTACTTCCTTCTGCTTTGTCTTTTTTTTTTTTGATTGTGTAGTGCAGGTAAAAACAAGAACAAACACAGGAACAACAAACCGCTCTCTCGTGAAGAGAAAATCTTATTAAAAGCAGGAAACAAAAGTTTATCCTTTTTTTCTAACCAATTACAAAAGGATAACTATAAGAACCTTTTTTTCCACCATAAAGGCTTAATTATAAAGCCTTCATAAAGTTTCAATAGCATGTTCAAACAGAAATCTCAAGATTGCAGGAATGTTCTATTTTCCAAGTGCTAGAACAAAACTCGGTTCATTCGAACAGGCCAGACTGAAGACAAACTGAAATCCAGTTTTCCTTTTTTTGTGAGGTAACATAGTCAGTGCTCATCAACTGACTTAATATTGTATGGCTCTTCTGCGTCAGTTTTTTGTCTTTTTCCCCTTTACTCAGTAAGTACCCTTAGAAATGAGATTTGCCTTAATCATGGATGATGTGCATTCATCTGAAAGTGCTCATTACCCTATAAAGAAGATTTTGATGAGACAGAAGGTAGAAAAAAACAAACACTGAGTCAGGAAAGCAAAACATCTCACAGTTCTACTGAAAAGAATTCCCCTGGCTTAGGTCTTCTTCCTTGGAGAGAAACCTTCTAGACTGTGGCACCAGCCACGACATGAGCATTGTGTTGAACACCTCAAACATGAAGATCACCACGAATCCATATTCATGCAGAGCAGTGGATTTCCAAACCAGTGGCACCTTCTTCCTCTTGACTCCAAAGTAAGCTCGGATTAAACTACAGCCAGAAAGAAGCAGTTATTTCTCAAAATTATGGCTGCCAGAAAAATACCTCTCAGCACTCTCAGAAATATGAGGAGGCCACTTGCACAGGGAAACAGTGGAAGCAGAGGAAGCCAGTGAGGGAAGTATCCTTATCTGCCTGAAAAGATCATCTGCCACAAGCTCAGGCTTTGAAAAGGCCATGGCTAAAAGAAAAGCGTCAGAAATGACAATGGGCCAAAACAAGGGAGAGAAAAACTGATACCTGATGATGATCCCTATTCCCAACCCCTCTGTGGCAGAAAACCTAAAATTTACTGAACTCACAGTAACAGGGGAATCTGCAATGAAATGAGTGTTAGAAGTCAGCAAGGAAAGCTACCTGTGCCATAAAAGAAAGGGAAACCACAGTAAAGTCTCCTGCCAGTACAGAACACACAAGATTTCACATATGAATAGCAAAACTGATAAGCAATTGTACTAGTTATACCAGGGAAGAGCTTTAATGTCAGAGATGGCATGACATCTTTTACCTCATGGGCTGCCATAATTTGTGCTGCAGCATCCACTGAAACCTTGGTAAGTTGGAACTAGCATAAGAGGACAGGGAAAATTGGATTAAATCCTTTTCAAACATTAAACCATGCATCGTTACCAAAGGGAGATGTTGACCTTATTCACCGAAATTCAATTAGTTAAAATAATGGACTTGGACAAGGTGCTGGCAAAGGACTGGTTTCAAAACATGACAGTGATAGGTGGCGTTGGGTGCAGGCAATGCATTGTACTTAGAATCAGTTTCTTTACCTGTTTCCACTGGGGTATGGGAGCAAGACGGCCCTGCTCTCGTCTGCTGGATGGTTGGTTGTGAACACGCTCTTGATAAGGCAGGACAGGTTGCTGCATGCAGGTTGTAGGGAAAATGGGACCAAGGAGGAAAGATAAAATAGTAGAGGAAACTCAAAGAAAGCCACAGGAATGGAATACAGAGTAAGACAGACAAACATTGAAGAAAAAAAATAGGGTAGGGGAGAATTCATTTAGCAAGTAAAACACAAAAAGGAAAAAAAAATCCAAAAATGGGAAACTTCACATATTTTGGACCTTTCCTTTAATTTCACTGTTTCTTCAAGTCATTGGCTGAGTATTCCAGCCAACGTGCAGCAGCTGAAGAAACATTTGATTGATAAAAGGCGGGACAGACATCACCCTTCAGAGATTATGTTACACTACTAAGGCTGATGTGTAGTGTAGCATAGACAAACTTGACCTGGCTTTAAAGAGGCCAGGTCAGGTCCCACTCACAATGTGGCCATGGCAGCACAGAGCTTGGCACAAGCTGTGGAGATGGACTTATGCAGCAGAGCAAGAGCTCTGGCACTTCAAGCCTACTGCTGACACTGCACTGCCAGCAGTAGCTTGAAGTGACTCAATCTGACTTCAAAGGCAACTACCCTGCAGTTGGAGTTCAGATTCCATCCTGAATAACCAGCAAGCCTCACTTGGAATGACACAAATATCCTGATTGCCAACAAACTCCCAGGCATTTATCTGCTGCACTTACATACACGTACAAAACTTAATCACAGTTCACAGGAACAAACAGATGTAATCTGATGTGAAAATGTTCAAATAAGAAATTGAATGATTGTTCTCAAACCACGTAAAAGTGGAGCATTCCTGGAAAGCATTTAAAGAGCAGTAATAGTTAGAAACTAAACTGCTGGTAATATGTTTGTGAAAGAGATTACATAATGTGGGCAATAACAGAAATAAGTTTTTCATAGGAAGTTCTTCACTCTAATTGCATATTTTAAACTTTTTTGAGTAAGCTTTATTCTTTCTAAGAGAGCCTTTGAAGTAAAAAAGCACCACTAGCATCCAGTCTTGAGGAATGCATGCTTTTATTCCTGATCTTTCTCCACCGTTCCAAAAGAAAGGGGGTTCTTATCCACCTCCTACCTGTCTTCGTAAGCTTGAGGACTGCACCGGTGCATTCTCTTCAAACTTGGCCAGTAGCTGGGTTGCCATGGACTTGACTTTGTTCTGATTCCCAATGGCAGCATCGATTCTCCTCTCTGTCAAGGCGCTCACCAGCGTGGGCCTTTCCTCTCTGTAGCTCCGTGGGAGCTCCTCCTAACAACCAGTGACATCAAAATTTAACAGGATACAATGGGATCACCTTTTCCTCTCTACCCCTTTTTGCTGGGGTGAAAGGTCTCTAACACTGTAGATAACAAATCTGCTAGCCTGCACTTGAAAGCTCACATTTTCATTTCCTTTGGCATGCCATCAAATGTTCTGTTAAACTTTACTTATCTTTTCCACTTTATTTGATACACTTACCTACCAAAGAGACTACAGCTGAAACACCCCTGTGAATCCCTTGACAAAAAACAAAGGCCTACCTTCAAACATTCAAACAACAAACTCAAAGCACTGAATTTAAACTCACCTATACCCATTTGCATACAAGCATTTTTAATCTGAAAGGCTGCCTTATGTGGCATACTGGAAATGTTAGTACTTTTTGCACTAACCAAGGCTAAAGCTTAAATGAAACTTCTGACAACATGGCATGACTTCACTCAGTGCAAGTTTTATTCCTGATGTTCTCATCAAACCATAGCAAACTGCTACTAAAATAGAATGCCAGGAAACTGCAACATTTCATTTGCTGTGTACTATTCTTTCATAAGCATCAGTAAAATATTTGCACTAAAGATATAATGAAATGTAACTTCTGAAAAAGATTTTTTTTCTCTAAAAAGTCTTATATAAATCCTGTCTGAACATAAGGAATGAAAGAACTGAAGTGGGAATAAGGTACCTACCATATATTTCCCTCCCTGACACCTTCCTCATTGTAATACTTACATCCTCAGATTGGCTGGTTTTTCTCCTCTTTCCTGCACCGTCCAGTTCCTTTTCTTTTTTGTCCTGGAAACAGAAGGAGTAAGGGGAGAAAAAAAAAAAACAAAACCAAAGATAAGGATTCTTATTCATTTCTGGGCTGAGACAAAATGTCATCAGCACACTTGATCAGTTATGCTGCAAAGCTTATTTAATTCTCTGAGCTTATTTTCCATTTAAGAAAAGGGTTTTATTCCCAGTTCCTCCTTAGGGGACTCTTACCTTCAAATCAGGCATTCTTCAACACTTTCAACACAAAATAGATCCCCAAATACTACCACAAGGCTAAGATTTTAAGAGTGAAATATACCACTAATTGAGAGTACATATTACAGATGTAATTTTGCAGTGATAAACATATTACCCCATACCAAGAGCTGGTGAACACACTGCAGTACTCACTTACACCTGCATTTCTAGTACCACTACTTGGACAGCAGGCTGACAGACACGAGTGTTCCCCAGACTGTGCATGGTTACCTTGGGAGTGCGTTTGCGAGAGATGCTTTGTCCCAGCTTACTGAGGAAGGAGATAGGAGACTTGGTACTGGCAATCAGGGCAGCTTTCTCTTCTGCATTCAGGTCCAGACTATCTGTTAGGAAAAACAGGTAGAACAAGGGAATGCCACAAAGTTTTATTTCTGTGGTGCTGTTATTAAATACACAACTGAAGGACTCGCTGATTTTTTTTTTAACATAACAGTCTTTTTCTTAAATTCTCTGGACAAAATGATGGTAATGCCTAGAATTAATACCTTTCTCAGTTACTCTTCTTTTTCATTTTGCCCAAATCAATTCTTTCAGCGTTTATAACCACCCAGAACAAATGCTGTGTTTGTTTACTCTATTTACTTTTGTATTTAAAGAGCATCATGATCATCAGTATTCTTAAAGAGTCCAGAGTTTTAGGAATAATACCCAACACATATTATATTTTTTAAAGGCTACTAAAACCACTTTCCCCCCCCCAATCAGAATGATTCACTTGCATCATCAGTAATAAAGAAAGGTTGTAACAACATTACTAAATTTAAAGGTTGGCCATATTGATTTAGGTTAGGAAATTACAGTTCTAATCAAAACTGTTTTGTTCCTCATTGGCCTGAAGTTAGTCTCACCATTCATGGATGGTAAATAGGTATAAAACTCAGCCAGTGTTTTGAAATTACCTACTAAACACCTACTTGCAAGACATCTCCTGTTAGCTAAGACAAACAAACCCCTAACAACAGTAAGAAAGCAAAAAACTTATCTAGTAGCACTGAAGTGAGTTTAGAACTTTTGAGGACATTGTTGTGTATTAAACCCTTTTTTTCCTTCTGATGCTGCTAACGTGGTCTTTCTCAGCACCAGTAAGAAGTCAGCCTTATGGAATGTAAAGCCAGTGAGTGACCAGTGTGAGCTCCTGCAGCAGCAGCATGAAGGTAACTGAAGCACACACATTCCCTCTGAAGCTGTCTTTAAATCTGACAGAAGTGACCCAAACTCCTTACCACTAGAGGGGATGGTGTCTTTGAACATCTCATAGAACTGTGTGAGGTACATCACCATCGACAGCTTATCTGGCTCTCCCACAGATGCCATTTCCTTTCCAGTCATAATGGGAGATATTCCAAACTCTTTCTCAGCGATGTCAAAGGCCAGCTGGTTATTCTTCTCCACATCATGCTCATCCAAAGAGTCAAAGTCTCTGCAAAGGGCAGGAAGAGGCCACGCACTGAATCAAGTAGAAACCAATCTTCTGAAAGAACTCAGGGATCCATCTCCTTTCTTTTTCTCTCCTTTAAAATGTCTCAAATTTATTTGCCAGCAACTATTTCATGCTATTTAATTACAGTGAACTTTAGCTCAAACATATTCTTTTTTCATTTCTTTTGCTCTTCCTACAAGCCTAGATGTTTCTCGTTAAGAAGTATTATCCTCTGAAATACATCTTTGCTTCCTCCTTTGCTGGAAGATTGTACTGTCTTCCCCTACATAAACTCTTCTGTGTGCTTGGAACTAAATTAAATCTTCACTTTTTGTCCCCCTTTTTCTTGACTGATCCATATTTTAGTTCTGCTGGCTTTTCCCAAAACTTGTAGAACTATATAAAAGCTATGTGAAAAGCTATAGCTTGTAGAGAATTACATAAACCATTTTAAAAGCTATTTGAACTCTCCACAAGCTATAGGGCTATTAAACAGAGTAGCTCAGGTTAACTCAAGTACAGCAATATAGAAGGAATTCAGTGCACATGAAAGAGAACAACCACACAATTTTTCACCATGCTTTACATTGGACTAAAACGGGGAGAAGAGCTCTAGCATTTACTTTCTCTAATGTCCCTTTAATTGACATCTGAAGTGTCTTTAACTTCCCAAAGAACCAGAGTCTTCATTAGTGTTACTCCAGCCAGTGTTTTCCCATTCTAGAATCTGGGCACAGTTTTACCCAATATATCATGTAAGAGGACACCTCTTTCATCTACCCAACCAACACATCAGTGTACAAACAGTAATAACATCTCTATTTAGGTTGTGGGTCACTACTCCCAAAAAGAGCAACCTAAAGAGTCTTTAAAAAGAATTACCGTTCAATGGATAGGTTATAAAGAGCTGTGCAGATACTTGTTCATGAGAAATTTAACTGATTCTAGTAACTACTCCTCACTCACTTTACACAAAACCAAAAATCTGTCAGTCAATAATGCTTTCCAGCCAGTACCAATTTGAAGCTTAATTCTGCCAAATCACCCAGAAGGGAAAACGACAACAACATTTATCTTCCAAGTCATCAAGCTATCACGACCCTCCACTCTGCTAGTGAATCACTGTGTGTTAGTTTCTATCAAGTTTAATTGAATTCATTTCAATCCATTTCTTCACAAGTCACAAATGCATTGCTTCAATCTCCATATCATTAGTTCCAAATACCACTAATGTTCTGCCCTTCCTCGTTATTCCAAGCAGCCCTTACTCACATTAAGTCTGGGCGGTATCTGTGGATAATGGCACACAAAGCTAAGCCACTTTTCCATGACATTGTGAGATCTGTCACATTAACACCAGCATATCCATCCGTCTGCCTCTGGCACCAACTGAGCAATTTACTGGAGCGAGCCACAGACTCTGTTAAAGAAAAAAAAATCCCAAATCACATTTTAAAATAGAAAGGCACAACATCTCATAATTTCTAAATACAACATAAAACCCATGGATCAACAAGCAAAACCTTAATGCAAACAACCAGCTCCTTCTACGATGGGTAATGGAGGACAGGATTCTTATTAAAAAAAATAATACTATCATGTCTATTTTAAATCCAAGAAAGGATTTTTAATTTGCTAAAAAGTAATTATCTGAGTTGTAACTTGTCAGACTTTTCACCCTACCCTTTGTCAAAGAGCCCCAGGAAATAAGAAACGGTTGCAAAGGCTTGTTAAGTATGATCAAAAGGACATACAGTAGCACAACGCTCCCTAAAGCCCAGATAGACTATTTCTAGTGGAAGAACTACAAATGTACTTCTGTAACTTCTTCTTTTGCCTTGAAAACTTTCCTTTAAAAGCACTGACCTGTTTTGACCTTGTCTTATAGCAAGATCTGATGAGATTACAGCCTAAAAGGACATGGCTGCAGGGCAAAGAGCAGAAGACTACACAGCTATTCAGCAGCAAAAGGGAGGCTTAGCAGCAAGGACTCAGAGTCCCCAAACATAATCTAGGCAGCCAAGACAAGCCTTGCAAAAGGAAAAGTTTGACATACCCCTGAGGGCAGAGACAAGTCGACAGATACTGAAATGCTTATCAGGAGGTTTTTTTTTTGGTTAAGATATGAGATTTAGAAAAGGAATGTACAAACGTGAAAGTCTGCACAAGAAATACCTTCTGTTAATTTGTAAGAATCCTGAATCTACTGTTAAAGAGAGATTCAGTCTAGGCTTCTGCACTCAAAGTGAGGGCATTGTTATAGATAAAGGAGGTGAAAAGAAATGCCTGTATATGCAAATAAGCTTAGAAATTTAACAGCATTATAAAGCAAGGGAAATTAGGCAAACAAAAATATATTTACATGCTAATGAAAACTTGAAAAACTGGAAGCTCAGACTGTTGACAAAACAATTGGTGGATACATCTTCCAAACCAAGAGACTGATTAAATTATACTCTACAGCTCCATTGTTCTACAGTTGCTGCCCTGATCCAGCTCCAGAAAACAAAAAGGAATAGAAGAGCAGCCAGGCCTACCATTTCGAGTCAGCTTTGGTGTCCTGGAGTTCACAAAGTTCTCTATTTCCAAGTGAATGTCTTTCAAGTCTCCTGTATTATACAAGTGGCGTACCTAAAATGACACAAAAGAGTTTCCAATGACCAACATGCCACACACCTCAGATCCATACAGAAACAGGCAGAGGACAATAAGGAGCCATCCCACAGCACAGGAAGGAAGACAAGTACGCTGATGTATTAGAAGTCAGAAGAGTAAGGATCAGCTCATCAGACTGAACAGTCCAGCTGACTGATGCTGCTCAATGGATACCAAATTGCAATGACAATGACAGACTGCTAGACTAGATTATTACACAGAAAATGCACATGCACACACACAGACACTAATTTATAGATTTCCTGTATCGTTACAGCATGGTTACAACTATCAAAATAAAAAATTCCTAAAAAAGGAATTTGTTAAAGTACAGAGGTCTACTGCTCCCATGTTATACACACATCAGGTCACTCTCTGCTCCCCAGACACCAGCACAGCTCCCCCTGAGGAAAGGCAATGCAGACTACAAGCACTCAGAAGCACCGTCTGTGCAGTTACCTGCTGTGGCCGCAGGAAGTTGACGTTGATATTGGGGTACCGGGTGGCAGGATCGATGCTGTAATGGCTGAAGTTTTTACTCACGTTCTCAGGGGTGGTCTGAGGCAGCAGCCTATAAATGCTTTCCCTTGGGAAAATAACATAAAAAAGAAGTCTGGGGGTTTGTTTCGGTTAATTTGTTTGTTTTAGGGTTTGGTGTGGTTTTGGGTTTTTTTTTTTGTTTGTTTTGGTTGGTTTTGTGGGGTTTGTTTTTGTTTTTTGTTTGGTTTTGTTGTGGCTTTTTTTTAAAGAGATGTATCACTACCAGTACAGCTAAGTAAACTCTGGAGAGATAAACATTCAAATCAGAAATCTAACCACTTCAGACACTGCATAGCTAAGAGTCAGTACAAGCATATTAAAATCTGCAATTTAATACAGCCCCAGAAATCAAAAGGAGGGAAGAAAACAATGCACTAAGCACAACTGAAAGGGTTTCCCACTACAATAAAGACATTGAGACATCAGAGGGGCTCAGGAAAAGGGCCAACAAGCGGACTGGACATTTGCCCTGTGAAGAGAGGCCAAGGGAACTGGGTTTGCTCAGCATGTAGAAGGGAAGGCTCAGGAAAGATCCTACTGCTGTTTGCAAAAGGCTAATGGAAAGGTGATGGAGTCTGGCTCCAACTGCAACATTATTATCCTCACCATTTTATTTTAAATTCAGACAAATAGAATTTTAAGTTTGCATTGTGCAGTTTCTTAAGTTTAAAATAGGCTGTACTTGCTTTTAGTTACTCCATTTTATAATTACATAAGTTCTGATCTCTAAGAGATCACCTTGAGTCACTAAAAAATGACTTGGCCAAAAATGATAAAAATATCAAGAATTCAGTACTTCAAAGTAACACAAGATGTTGTTTGGTTTATAGAAACAAAGTGGCCAGTTTAGGAGAACATGAAAAAGAGCAGGTCACAGCTTCCTCAAGAGAAAATAGCAAAAAACATTCACAAGATAATAGGGGATGGCAAGAAATTATCTATCTGGTACTTTAAGGGCACTTACACCTTCATCTATTTGTCACTGCAGGGCTAACGACACTAAGTTGAGCTCACTTTCTCCATTCGCTGTCAATAAGCACCAAGAAAAGATTCCTCATCTAATCTTTTAAAACTAGAACCAAGAATAGCTGCAACATTTTTTATTCCTCTATATACATGTCAGTTGATCAGCTCCTTCTTCAATTATACCCTCAAGCATCCTCTAAAGACAGTGAGAGTCTGTATCTCCCATTCTGTCTATACATTTGTACTAGAAGAAACTGGAATGAATGATGAGACATTGGAGAGTCGGATTATTACTGTAAATATTAATTTTCTTATTACCTCTCAGCAAGAACTTCCAAAGGACTAGCGCCGAGCGACCAACTTCGTACCATCCAAGCAGAGTCCATTGCAGCTAAAAATCCCCTGGCTATTCCAGTTCCCATTGGCCAAAATGGCTAATAGAGTTTACCAAATAAAGAAAAGAAAAAAAAAAAAAAGAGCAGGGAAAGGAAAAGCAACAGTTAGAGAAAATTTTACAGAAATATCAAGTATGTATTCAGACAGTAATCTGCTGGGAAATTAGAGCTCAGTAATTAGCTTAAAGCTCCACTCCTGCTGGGTTAGAGGAAACCAGATGTATAGTGCAGAGCTCATGAGCTCCACCAAAGCCAATGGCCCTCTATTTCCAACAATTCATAGCCTGGAGTGCCTTAACAGCTTCTCTTCAAGACTGTACTTTTTAACCAGCTACAAAATGCTAATTATTAGCAGGCCAACAGTAGGTTTGGTGGAGTTGACTCGTCCCAACGAGAAGCAGATGGAACAGACTAAACTTCAGAAAAAGCTCTGCACACGTTTTCTTAAACAAGACCATTACCATGCTAAATATTCTGTTTTCCCAACACTCCTCCCCCTCCCTTCCAACCTCCCACTTTATTCTATAACGAACAGCAGCTTTCCTCACAGTGACTCTTACAGGCAGCGCCTGTTTCAGCGATGGGCGCCATGGCTTGTGCTTCCATTCAGCCTTTACACAGGGAAAGGTTAAACCACAAACCTCTAAGAGACTGTCCCCAACCAGTGCCACGAGGAGCTGGTGGCCGTTCTGCTCCCGCACCAGGGCCGCGTTCTCCGAGGCGTACATGCACGTGAAGTCAAACATGGCCACGTCGGGCTGCCCGTAGTGATTGATGGCGAAGTCCAGCGATGGCAGCTGCTGATTAGTGGAGAAGTCAGCTGCCTCTCTGGCGTAGTTCAGCAGAGCCTCCTGGTCCACATTTTCCCGTGAGAGCAATACCTCTGTGTCAGCGTGATCCTGCCAAAACCAGGAAAGTAAAAGTGCAGTGGTCAGATCCACAAGTTTATTTTAAGATGGGTACATACAGTAGTTGGCATTAAAATTCTGACAAATCCACTGATACAGGTTTGCCCTCTAATTTCTTTCATTCCTATCTGTGTTTATGCTTCCCAGAGAATACCTATAAATCTTTCATTGCAAATAGTAATCAGTCCTGCTTGTATTTCTAACTGTGAAAGGGCTAGGAAACTTTTGAGCACTCTTCATTCCCATAAAATAAGGGAAACTCAACTAAGCTATCAAATGTTCTTTCAGCATATTTTATCTTAGCATGAACAAAACTCCCAGCTCTACAAAGGGATACAAATTTGGCAAGGACAGGTTTTGTAACACTCTTCTGATGGCTTAAAATACTTGAGAAGGGCATTAACTGCCCTTTAGAACACAATTGCATTTGTGTTCTAAAATACAACTGTATTAAAACATTACGTGGTGGAAGAAAAGTATGTTTCCCTTCTTTCACCATATCAAATGAAAACTGTCACCCAAATTTTAGAGAATACAGGAGAAGTTAATACCCACATGCCGTATCACTCCTTTCTCCAGCAAGCTCTGTTTTTTGGCAGTCATGACAAAGTAGTGTGTATCATCTTTGTAGTAGACAATGTTCTCCAAGTCAATGCCTTGTGACAGAACAAAAGAAATGGTAGTGAAGGAACAAGTTTTGAGTTATGTGCAGCACTAGGGCTCTGTCAGAAGGAAGTAAATTGAAACTGCATGGTTAGAAAGCCTCAGAGAGAGAATGCCAAGCAACTTTCTCCCATGCTTTCAATGACTTAAAAATCTGAATCTTCAGCAAAACCACAAGCAGCACATTTCACACCTGCATAAAGCTACCTCTTCTAAAAAAATACATTTACCATCAGTAATGTTTTGCATTCAGATGTGGAGTGCAAAAAGCTCACATCTGAATTCAGCCTCTTCCCATTTAGGGCTCATATTTCCTGAAAACAATAAGTTCTCCACTTCTGAACAAAAACGACACACATCTGCTTTGCGCAGCAGAACAGCTGTAAAAATAGGGAAGTCAGATTTCAGAGACAGCAATGACTGACTTCCTTGCACAAGATGTTTATTTATTGATTAAACATGACATCTCGGTTACAAAGTCGTATTACCAAAGACAAATAGTTTTCACTGGAAATCTGTTAACTGCTGGCAAACCTGTGGCTTCTCGTAGATCCTGGAAGAACTTCTGGTTGAATATGAAGGCCACGCCGCTGATCTCTTCTACTTTGGCTTCAGCTGTGGTGTTGCGATTGATGAAGTTGGCTGTGATAGCAATCGCGAGCTTACCACGGAACTCTTTTCGGCGAAACCCTGTGGGAAGGATAAAGGAGCAACACTGAGCAGCAGAGCACACCTTCAGAGAAGGCTCAGCATGCCACAGACAGGTGCTCTCACAAAATGAAGAGATGGGATCTGATGAATTACAAACTCCTATACAGAGGAAGCAACAATTGCTTCAACAGAAAAATGAACACTCTTGTTTAGAGAAAAAGTTGCACCCCAATCTCTTTTCTCAAAATTGCAATTTGCATAATAATATTAATACGGGATTCTTTACTACACTGAATAATATTAAACACTTCAGTTCTCACCCTCAAAAATAAGAGGTACAACATTACTCAACTGAATAAAAAATGGAAGAAAAATTACCCAGATCAAAAAAACTAATTTCTTTGCCAGTGTATAGGAAGAGAAAAAAAACAATCCAGGTGTCTTTGATACAAACAGATTTCTACATGGACTTTTAATCTCCATTTCACTAGTCCAGTGTCTTTCCAGATGTTGATTGGCATGTTAAAGGATATTTTTGTTCTAATAAATTTGAGAATAAGCTCTATTTGAAAGTGAATTATGGACACAACATTACCTTCCAAGGTGTTCCTCCTGCCATCCCCTCCAATGATTACTTCAAACTCGTACTCAGACACTGGATGGGTTTTGGGATGGACCAATGCACGCCAACCTATTCCTGTTGATGAACTCCAAGTTAATGACAATATAAACAGCAATCGTGATAGAACAAATAGATAAAACCATTTCTTACTCTCCATAATCCCTTCATCACATGGTCACTCAAGAAACCCTCCAGCTGCGTTGTTGACAGAGCTATTCCTGAACTGTGCAGCCATTCCATGTGAACCAGAGGCAGACACAGCTCCAGTAAAACTCTCCTGACTATTTCCTTAAAGGGCCACTAAAACCTTTATAGCTTCTCTAAACTGCCCATGCAATTAATAAAAGGCTGAAAAACAACTAAGCCACCACCTCCTATGGTGATCACAGAACAGATTTCACAATGATACTAAAAGCATAACAAGGGTCATTCACTGACATAAATATCCTCAGTGAACGCAAAGAAAGGGGTTGTTTCAAAATGTTATTTGGTAAGTCCAATAGGCTTAACTGCTTTAGAATTATGATCTACCATGTCTAGGTCTATTTACTATCGTGCAGTACTTCCGGTGACTTTGTTTCGTAACTAATTTGGATTTGTCACTAGGAAAAAACAAATCCTACTAAAAATCCCAGCAAAAATGGATTACTGATTATTCTTATTAATAGAGCACGAGGAAAGGACTTAACGCCATAAGCAGGGTTAAGGAGTCTGTGTATCCTGCCACAACTTTCCCATTCTCTACTACCCATTTCAGTACTACTTGCTTTCATTCTCCTGATCCTCTGGAGGGTAAACAAGCCCCCGAAATTCCACATTGACATGGATCTCTATTCCCAAGATCAAGGCAACCTTCAAAAGGATAAGCTGGAGCTGACGGATACCTGCAAAAAAGCAAACATTAAAGAAATTGAAGAAAAAGAGCACAAGTGCCTGTGTGTGTCACGTAACCGATCAAATAATTTAAAGGCCAGCTGCTTCTTCTTTTCCCCCCACCATGTTCCCAGCACTTCTCAGCACTGGTGTGCAATACCACAGCATGCCAAGAAACTCGTACATGGCTGAAAACCCAATTCTTTTCAAAGAATGAAAAGTAATTTTTTTGGTATTTCAGTCCCCAAATCAGCCACAAGGGAAAGGAGAGGGAGGGCAGACAGCACAAGCAGGACTGCGCTTGTCACAGATGGCAACGAGCCACTTGATCAGCCTGGTTGTGACACTGACCTGCACCTTCATCCCAACACCTTTGGGCTGGGGAGGACATAGGAAGTTCCTCACCACCTCTTCCCTCTTCAGTTAACATTGGCAGTGGGGATGAGAATGGCAGTGTGCAAACTCAACTAATTTGAAGGAAGACACCTTACTGCCATTTCAAAATCGTCCACCTAAACACTAAATTTCAGCTGTGCTGATGTACAAAAAAAGACAACATGCAAAAAGGACTCAAAGCATAAAAATGACATGAAATTGGAAGGAAAAAGCAGTCTGCAAGAGCAAAGTTATGAAGATCTTCCAGTTTTACCATTCATTGCCAAATAAAGTGGAGAACAAAGATTGATGGGCAAAACCTGGCTCCGCCATATACAGTAAATTTTGGGGGGAAAAAAAATAAAAATAATTCATGTTCCACCAAAGCATTCAGCTTTCAAAGGAAACTGATTTCTCAGAATTTGAGAATCATCAAAATTATTCTGAATTTTAACATATAAATCTATTTAATCAAAGCTTATTCACAGGCTGACAGCCTTCTTTAACGTATCTTCATCACTTCCAAAAATTAACAAAGCCAAAATTGTTTCTCCTTTCTCCAGACAGACATTCACAAGAACATTCAAAACCATTCACTAATTTTTCTTTTTTACAAGTCGTTTACAATGCTCAAGACAAACAGAAAAATATGGCAGCTGTAGGAACATATCAGCAAAAATAGAAAAATTATCCATCAAAAAGAAAAGAAAAGTTTGAATCTTTTGTGTACTTTTCAGTGTAGGAAGAAGATATGCCTTGGGAATGTATAAAAGATGAGATATATAGATAGATAGATAGATAGATAGATATATATATTGCCTGTGTGTTCATGTCATGACAATATATTTCTTTCACATCTTAGTCTAGCCCAAAATGCATGATGCGAAGGTAATGCTCAATTGTACCATAAAGACTTGACAGCAGTGACTGGTGAGGCTGAATTTGAATCACCCCACGCCCTCACCTCCTCCTCCCCAGTGAAGAACAAGGGCTGCTGTGCCCAGTACTTACTGATATGGTCTATGGATCCCGCACAGAATTTGCCGTAGAACTTTTTGGCGCCAAGCCCCCTCAAGTCGTGTATGGTGAATGGCCACAAATGCAGCACGTTATTGCGGGAAAAGGCATCCCTCTTTTCTATGACCACCACCTTGGCTCCCAGGAACGACAGGTCGATGGCTGTACGAAGGCCACAGGGTCCAGCCCCAATGATCAGACACTGCAAAACAACCAGCACAGGGTAACTTTGCAGTCCTAGGAAGAAACAGATATTTTTATCACAGTTTCCAAGCATCCCACGGCTCTCAGGAGTAAGTGCTCTTTGTCTGCAACATCAGCTGAAATTTTAGATCACTCTCTCTATTGTTACCTGCCAAGTTCTGCTGCTGATATGGTAAAGCAGTAACCACAGCCTAAAAATAAAGCATATTCCAGAGCAGAGAGAAGTCTTGGGAAGCGGGCAAGTAAAGCACCTGCATGCAACCCTTGTTCTAAGAAGAGCTGCCCAGGTGTCCTCTCTGAGCTATGTAAGTACCTGGAGAACAGCAGTATTTCTGAAGGCTTTGCCCTCCCCCATTCCATAACTTTTTGTCTTTAAAAAAAAAAAGCAATGACAAGTTTTTCTCTCATCTTCCAAAGCCTGAGCTGGCCTTTCTTAAGAGTATCTTCAGTAGCACAACAACAGCTACGGCAGATAAACACATGAGATGCTAATGTTTCTATAAATATCATCATTTAGAGTAACACAGACTGTAGCTAAGTCAGAGCACTCTAACTTATCCCTGTGTTGGTGCTTCTACTACTGCAGCAAAGGGAACTTCAGGGAAGGAAACATAATGTAAATACAAACTTTGTGTGACTAGACAACTTTTATCAAAATACTTTTTTCTCCAAGCCAACCTTTGTCATATGAAAGGTCTTTCACCTTCTCATATCTTTCTCCACTCTACTCACAAACATTATCAGACACTAATAAACAACTTGAGAATGAAAATACGTGCCTGTTTAATGTTGACTTTCTACTTTCTGAGAAATGATTGAGCAAAATTTCTTTAAGATTAAAATGCCAAGATAGTCAGCTGATAATTCTTACCCACAGAATCTGAGGTCCACAGCAAAAGCTGGTGTTGGTATGTGATTTCACTTAAATACAGTACACAGTCCATCATGCCGTATCGTTATTGCACTTTGATTTCTACCGAGTATAAACCAGTTCCACAGAATAAAGACCAGTCACAGAGGTGACTGCTGCTGCCACGTGATTGTTTTCCAGATCCTTACATATCCTTCTGGCTGGACAACAAAGCTCCTTGAGAAACTCTTTAGTATGCCAGAACTGAAGCAGAACCCAGCATTCTGATGAACAGCCTATCCCAAAGCAAAACTCAGTGTTTGTTGGTCAATCCCATAGCATAATTTGTACAGGCTGTCACATTCTCACCACTTATTCACTGGAGCATAAATTCTGCAATAACGTGAAACTGCAAATATAAAGCCTGAATGATGAAAAACCAGTACAGCTTACATCAGTGATGACACAACAACTGACATGCAAATCCAAAGTAATACTGCTGTACAAGATAAGAAGTCACATAGATCTGAGGGCAGAGATCCGAGTCTAGAGGAAAGGGAAGGGAATAATAACACCAGTGCTTCTTCAGTAGCTTCAGGCACCTAGAGGCATATGGGACAAAAGGCAAGCCCAACCCCTGTGCTAATAAATTCCTCAATAGACTTGTATATTTTGAACAGATCTCTGTCTTGTAATTTCTTTAAAGGGACACTCAATTAGAACCTAATATATTCTTCCAATTTGATATTGTGTTATTTGTAGATAAGTAACTCTCCAAACAGCATTCGGTCTTGCTTTTTTTTAAACTTTGAAGAAAATCAGCTGAGTGTATAATATTTATCTAAGGAATAATTTTGCTTGGCTGACAACTACAATGTTAAAAGAGCCTGGATTCAATAAATAGCACGAACACACTGAGCTGGGTGACTTTTATTCCTTGGTAACTTTCCACATATAAATAGTTACAATGGAGTATACAGCAGCAAAGGAATTGTACTAAAATCAGACTATTCAAATTCAGGTCTACGTAATCAAGTTATAAACTAATTGCATGCAATTTTGTCACAGAAACTTCTTGTTGTTGTTCTTTGTAAGCTTCCCACTACTCCAACAGAAGGATGTGGTTAACAACATCTAGGTTACATTTAAGATTCTAGATGTTCTGAAGGTACAATATGTGATACTCAGTGAAGTAATTAATGGCCAAAGTTGCCTTTTTTGTAATATCACAAAACATTAAATTATGTTTTTATAAAGCATAACAAGATTTAAGCACAATTAAAAATAGAAGAAAAGATTCTTTTCCATCTCTAACGCTTCATCCAGTTACAGATCTCTTGGAGAAACTCACCTTTTGATATTCTCTCAGACCACAGTAACTACAAGAGATGCCAAGTACAGCCAAATATAGGCAGCTACTGTTGTTCCTTCTTCCCTTTCCCCTCAATGACTCCAAGCAATTGCTGTAACTCCTGCACTGGAGCCGTCTCACCCCTCAGAAACACTTCTTGCTCAAGATCTTTCAGACAGATTATATTAAGTTTCCAGTAACACCACCATGGTAATGGAACATTAAAGGCAAACTGAAATCTTGTATTCTCTGTATAACCAATGAAGAGAAAGCACCATTTGTAATTATTTACATTTGAAGAACACAGCACGTCCAAGACTTGCTTTCATGAACTCTTATTATCTGAATTCTGGTAAACCTGGACATTGGCCATGTGCACAAACTGCCCAACTCCAGGCACAGCACCTCATCCCTGACCCATTTTGAAATGGGAAATTAAGAGCCATGCTACAGAAGAAGAGAACATCAGAAGCAGTATATGTTCCAAGTGTACAACTGCCAAACTTTCCAAAGAAATGACTGACTCCTCTTCTGATAACATGGGTAAACCCCTAATCTTTATTTTAAATACTATCATCTCCACATGCCCACTTAAATTTCTGTATCTTTTCATCAGAGGCTTGCAAATTACATTCAACATTAGGAGTATAAAACTAAGTGAGTAGGGAAACATCAAATCAGATATGATTCACTTCTCAAAAGGCCTCTGCTTGGAATAATTATGATTATCTCTTAGGAATTACATAAACATTTAATGGCAGATACTATTACTATGTGAAACAAGCAATTAACAGAAACATATGAAAATATATACATCGAATTTGTTTAAACTAAATTTCACTTTCTCCAAGCTATTAGTGTAACTACTCAAAATGGTGTGAATACCAAATCCAGTCCTATATGTTTCTCAGTAGGGGGCAAAGGGGTGTGCCACCTTTAATTTATTAAAGACAGTTGGCTACATGTATTTCTTCAAAGCAAATCCTTGTCAGGTTTTTTTTAAGACTCAGTGCTCCTCTCCATTTTTAGATATTCTTTCAGAGCACTGTCTGAAGGATTTCACTCCTTTCTCCCACTACCAACTTCCCATGGGGCCTCACCTATTGTCTCTTGTGTGATCCTCCTTCTACAAATTGCCTTTGCATCACCTCATTCACACACACTGGTTTAATCAGCTTGTCAGTGCTGTTGATTCACACAATTCCTCCAGCTCAAGGATTGGCTTCCTTTTGTCCAAGCTAAAATCTCTACCTTTCTGACATTTCCTTACGGCTCCCTAGTTGTCAGTTCAAGCCCACCACGACCAAATGGAGCTCCAATGTCCTAAACTCAGCTCACCACCCCCTTTCTAGATAAATGTCACACTTGATTTTCTGAATGCCTTTCATAGCTGGATGCCATCCTCCACTCACACCTGGGGGCTTTTTATGCCCTCAAAATCAAGCACTTTTATTAAATCTCTTCATCCATGGTGTATCTCTGTTATTGAGGCAACCTTTTCCACAGTGTTATCAAACAGTATTGCAGACTAAGACATATTCAGAGTCCAGATGCAAAAATCACTCTTATAGTCTGTTATTCAAATAAGGTAAAAGACCTCTACATCTTCCACAGCTCCCCCAATCTTTCTCATTAAAACATAAACCACCTGTCTCCATTTCACAGACTTTAACACTGTAATTCAGTTCTACCCATCAAACTTCATTCAAAATAAGAGCAATTCATGAATCTTGAATGTACAGTGCAATCAATTTCTCGGAAAAAAAACACCTGGAATTTTTCTCCATAGTGCTTGGAAGGTTTATTCCTACATATATACAAACTACATTTATCTTCCTGCTAATCCTTCCTTTCTTATGCTGCCTGAAAAATGTAAACCTTGACAGTGATTAGACTTTTGGGGTGTTGATGCTACTGCCCACCATTGACTACCAACAGTGCCCAGTTGCTCCATTTTCAGAGTTTGCCAAGTGTTATTGTAGTAATTCATTATAAATGCCTTCATCTATATGAAAATGGTCACTCAGAAGCAAAACAGAATAAACAATTAAGAAATCAACATAACTTTGCAATATTTGGTTGGGAATTGAACTTCAGTCCACAAATCTGAAATGACATACTCTAAATCAGATATATCCCTCCCTTGGCTCTCTCCTGAGGAATTAGTCATTTATTCCTCCAATTAAAATATTTCCTTCTCTCAAAAGAAGCAGCAGCACCCATCGTTCTCAGTAAAGGAGGACAAAATCCTGTTCTAATTTTATAATATTCTGCACTGCTTGCCTTTTTTAAAAAAGGAAAAATTCTTGATTATTTGCAAACACAACATATTCTATTAACATTTTGATGAATGATATAAAGAATTGCTTTCAGTAACAACAACACAAATAAATGGGATCATACTGCACAGTCCAACCAAGGTGCAGCACATAAATGCCAGTTCACAATAATTCAGGTTAAAATAAAAAATGCTCTATGTCCGTATATAAAAGCAGGAATTCCTGCAGTAAATACCACACATACCAGCCTTTTAAAAGTAATTAGTATGAGTTTCCACAACTTTTTTTTTCTTCTTTGGATCTGAAATATAAATGATCGTTTTCTAAATAATGGGAAATAGGATGTTTTGCCAAATTGGCAGGAAAGTTTATTATTCTTGAGAGAGTCACAAGAATTTTCAAATGAAAACTGGAAATTTCCAAACGTGCATATTTTGTACCCAAACTCCAACAGCACACGTCCCTGCTACTGTCTAGTAAAAAATGCAAAAGAAAGTCTACCAAGACTAAAGGCTTACCAATTAAGATTTCCTAAGCCATCTATAGCACTGATTCCACAAAAATGTGCAACACAGGAACTTGCAGGCTGCTTCTCCTGAATAAATGACAAATATTCAGGTGGGCAGCCAAATCTTGTAGTGGCAAACGGAATCTGTTGTGGAACAAGTTGTGGCTAAATTGTAAATACATGTGTGAGAACATTCCTGAGTCTTCCCTGGCCTTAGAGTGACACCAGGCAAACACCTTTCTATATCCAGACATGGTTATTGTGTGTTCCAGAGACAAACTGGGTAAGAGTTGTTTTCACCACAGTGACTGCATCTCTTACCTTCGTGTTGGCGCATGCTTTCCCCTTCTTATAGTCCTTATGGCTGCCTCTTTTATCCAATTTGGCCCATAAGGCTTTGGCTTTCCAGTAATTGAGCTTGGATTTCAGTTTGTGATAGAAGGAACGATAGTCCTTCGGCTTTAATTCTAAGTAGTCACAGAGCTCTTGGAAAGCCTTGAGAGTCCCCTTGCAGGTGGAAGCCTGGACAAATCTGTCGAAGAGAACATGAGCCTGGTTCACCTTCTCGTTCTTACTTTCCTCCATGCTTCACACGGCGCAGCTGCCCTGGGGGCAGCTCTTCTCTTCCAGTCTGCCAGACTTCCCGATGTTGCTCCGCTGAGCCACTCTCACCTCTGGCTTACAAGCATTATCAACCTACACGAGAAAAAGGAGAAAAATGTAACTAAGCTTGCTCTTTCTTTTTCTTTCCAAAATTCTGTCTAAGCCTGCTGAACTGAGAGTCCAGATTCTCAGTAACTAATAAAGTATCAGTCCTAAGTAAGTTAGTTCACTGATATCCTGAGGATTTCTGACCAAGCTGACTAAAGGGGAGCCTTCCAAAGCTCACTGCAGACAGTGGCACATCTCACCTCTGTTAAAGCAAAAAATACTTTAACCTGAGCCAGTCCCTTGGCAGTTTTTAACAAAACTCATTTCACATGAACAGCAGAGAAGTCACAAGTAAGCTGGCAGATGTTACACGATGTCTGGAAGAGGGCAGAGGTTGCAGAACCAAAGATGCAGACCTACTGATGCCACAGTTACTGTGTAACAGCACAGGAATGGTTATGTGCTGGTCTTAAAGACACTGCTACCACAAAGGACTTCAAGAGTTGGTACTGCATCAGTAAAATAACCTTTGGTTCTACTTCATTCTAAAAAGATGAGTCTTTGCTCGTGACAAATAGAGAAGAGAAAAGAGGATGGCATAGCACAAGGTTATATAGCGTGCTTGCAAAGACTGTTTTTTGTGCAGTGATGGCTACTGTGATCCTAAAAAGAAGTTGAACCTGCTAAGAGCAATCAATTTCCTTAGAAAATATGTCAAGACTGAAAAGAAAGTCTGTCTTTGTTGCACCAAGCACTATAAACATTTCCTTACCTAAAGCCTATGAGTATATTTCTGTCAGTAAGTGCTCAGCATAAGAGTGAAACACAGCTGGTCACAGTCCTTCTAAGATTCTCATACTAATTCTTCTATTGTTTGGTTTTTAACTCCTTTTGATATGCAGGGCCATACAGAATTTTAGGTGGTAGTTGGGGTCTAGTTTAACCTGCTAACACAGATTAAACATGCTCTCATGAGCTCTGCTAGTCCTGGTTGCCTTTCCAGGATCCCGCAGAAGCAGCCGGCAGACTCACAGAATTAATTGTTTGGATCACAGTGACAGATTTTGCTTAAAGAACAGATATTTTCCTTTCTTATCTTTCTTTTATATATAATAAACCTTTTTCTTCCTTTAGTACATAATACTAAGTACATACATAGACTAGACTAGCCTGCTCTCTAAGAAAGAATAGTTTCTGTTTGCCTTCAGATAGGAAGGCAGCATGGGAACATATGCAGGAACTATGGAAGTGAAAACACTTCTGAGGTGCTTTTTGTCCTTTGTTTTTTTGTAAAGGGTATTAAGGTAAAAAAGGAAATATGTGGACTTGGATAAAACTTTTTAGATTCTCACCAGCTCTTTTCCTGCTTCCAACAGACAGGAAGCCAAGTCAAACATTACAGCTCATGTCTCTTCCCCTCCTGCATGACAGCACTGCAACAGTTTATTTGGGCACTCCTGCTTTTCAGCCTAACATGGTATTTATTGTTGATATTTAGAAATAGCAAAGGAGACCTGAACACCTTTATGTACAGCCACAAACTCATAGTTTTAAAAAAGAAAATTTCCTACAAAAGCCCCAGTTCAACAATGGGTTATACCACGGAATGCGATTCTAACTTTATTAGGACAGCTGTCTCAGAGGACTCAGTACACATGAAGTTGTTTTTCTAACTGGCTTCTAGTGATGCCATGTCCATATCAGTACTGCTCGCTAAGCTGGATGGAACTACTTTCCTTATTTTTAATCTTAACTTCACTGTTGTGAAGCTGGAAATGTGCTCCAGGCTTATGTCTCAGGGAAGCCACAGCATTACTGCAGAGGTCTAAGTCATAGAATCACAGCATGGTTTGGCCTGGAAGGGACTTTAAAGATCATCTGGTTCCAACTCCCCTGCCATAGGCAGGGACACCTTCCAATAGACCAGGTTGCCCAGAGCCCCATCCAACCTGGCCTTGAACACTTCCAGGAATGGCCCATCCACTACTTCTCCAGGTAACACGTTCCAGTGCCTCACCATCCTCAGAGAATTTCCTTCTAATACCCAATCTCAACCTGCCATCTTACAGTTTGAAGGCATCCCCCTTGCCTTGTCACTTCGTGCCCTTGTGAAAAATCCCACTCCAGCTCTCATGTAGCCCTGTTAGATACTGAAAGCCTGTGTCTCATCTGTTATCAAGAATGTTATAATTAACTCCAACAAAACATCTCTTAACACTGAAGTCGTTTCAGTGTGTCTGTAATACAATCACAATAAAACATCAACAGTCTAAAGTCACATGCCTCATTAATCAGCACAACTTCCCAAGTTGAATACTATTCTCTTCTGTTCCCCCCCACCTCCTCTTGCACCCCACTCTCCCACCCAAACACTCACTTTACAACAGCATTTTGAATGATTGCAACTTCTTAAAAATCAATAGAAATTACATGACCTAAATTGAGACGAGTCACAATTTAGGTCTTTTAGTCCACAGCCCACAACCAATACATCCAGATGTAAGGACAGCATAGGAATCCTTTCTTATTCTTCCTTCTCCTGTACTTTTTCACCAAAGCAGTGAAGCAGCATTGGTTCTGCACTGCTCAGGGAGATCCCAAAGTTAAAACCCAGCCTATTTTCATTCTAGGAACTTACTGCTTTGTGTTCAAGGCTGGCCAAGCCAGGAGCCAAACCTGCAGAAAGCAGGTCATTTTAGACAGCACATCCCAGGTGGCACGTTAGCACAGCAGCTCTGCCGACACCCTGCACCACACGGGCTGGGAAGCCAGTTATGCCCACAGGTCAAACACTGAGGCTTCAGTCATCGCAATAAGTCACTCCCTAGAACTCTGCATTCCTGATGTAAACACCCAAAGCCCTTGGAACCACGTCACAGGACATGGAAATTACAGGAGGAAAGCAAGGGCAGGCAGGAACTATTTGCCAGGTTTCCAGGGTATTTGTATGCCCTGTTGGCTGTTCTGCAAGGCTGCAGTATCTTGCATGATTTGTCTCGAGGCAGCTGATTGCTGACTCAGAAGCTCTGAGAATTCCTTGGCTGCGGCGTTGGGCGAGAAAGACAAAGCCCGTGGAAAAACGCATGCAAGAACAGCGTTCGTGTTGCTATTTACAATAATAGCATGAGGTTGTCACTGACTCATGGATGAAAGTACGCTCGGGATCTCCAGCACTTGCCCAGGACAAAACAAACCAATGAAAAACAGAGGTGCAGGCAGTGAGTAATTCCAGGTGGTGGTTCCTTCCCACAGTCACCACAGATGCAGGAATATGAATATTTCACCAAATGTGTATAGGAGGAAGAAAGCCCAGTGCCCTACTTCTGCCAAAAGATAAGAGATAAGAAGAGATTGTGCAGACGCTACACGTAATGAATTTGGTTGCACAAATTGAAGTTCTGTGGCAAGTGTTGCAAATGCAGGGCTCACATATTCCAGGCAAATAAACACCCATTACAGGAGTTACCACCCCCCCTCTACATTTTCCATCCTAACTCTCTTAAAAGTGCTCACTCAAATAATGACTTGAACATGGAAAAAATACTATAGAATATTACGAGAATGTATTTCCATAAAATATTATGGGAATGTATTTTTCAGCAATCTTCTCTTGTTTTGCTTTTGTTTTGCTTTTTTTTTCATCAGAAACTATTGAGTTAATTCCATCTACATTCATGGCTTGTATTCATGGCTTGTTCTGTCTAGCCTAAAACAGGAGTGAATAAAACATTTGCCAAAGTAGCTGCCCGGCTGCACTTCAGAATGCTGAGTTTCTCTGAGTACAATGTAAACGCTTTCTTACATTTGGGTTATTTCACAGCCAGGCAACCACCACAGATGCACCCTTGGCAGACAGGTCTCTGAGAAGTCAGAGATCAAGAAACTCAGTACTATCATACAGAATCGGAAAGCAAGCTGGTCCATCAATCATAAAACTTCTGAGAGCTCCCACAGCCCAAATTTCCATTGATTTCATCCTTTCCCTCAAATTTCCAGTTCCCCAGCAACATTCCCTATGTCCTTGTCTCCCTTTCATGGCCCCTCGGCTTCTGCCTGAGCAAGACCCAGTAACATGCTCTGGAGACTCGGAGATTCCTGCAGTACCCAGGAGGCCAGGACGCACTTGCACCTTGGCTAGCAAAAGCCTAAGCACAGATTATTGTTAAGCTTATGGGGCAGACAGTGAGGACACCTATTTTTGTATCTCCTCCACCCAGCCTCCAGTTTTCTCGTAGGAAAGCAATTACCTTTGAGACCGTTACTCCTCATCAAATCTGAATGAAATTGTTCAAAAGTTATTAAGGATGAACTGAAAAGCAGATGGACAAACAGCTCAATCCCGTAAGCCTCCGTTCTTTAGGAAACCACGCTAGAAATCTTTACTTCAACAAATGAAAAAGCTCTGTTTTCATTTCCAGGGTTTAATTTATTTTACTCTTAGCTAAAGCTGAAGAAGTGGACTTTGCTACAATCTGTGTATGAGTTTCTAAGTGCTTACAGGTATCAAAAAGTGCAGCTTCAGGGCAGTGGTAAGACTGTGGAACAGATGGCAAAAAGAGGACAATTTTGACAAGGAAAGCTAAAGCCAACACTGGCAACTATTTTAGCTCTATATTATGCAGACAGAGAATGGGAAAGCAGGAGGACAAAGGCGTGGTTGCCATTGTTTGCAGCTTCCCTTTTATACCAGATGGAAAAGGGGCATGTCAGCACAGACCACACTATGTTTTAAGATGGTATTTAGATCCGCTCCCATACATGAAAGTCAAGACTCAAGCAAATATGCAGTTAAGAAGATGTTTGTGTTTCAATGCACTTATCAAACTTAATTTGGTGGGCTTCTGCCCACTACATGGGAGTGGGTCTTTTGGGTCTCCATCTCTTTCCTGTCTACCCTCCCTCCCAAGCTAAGCCAAAAGTGGGAGAAAAATAAAAAATGAACTTGGTTGCAAATACAAGAACCTGTTCTTAGCAGATACGCAAATAGTTCATAGAATTCTTATGTCATAAAAAACTCAACCCAGTAATGATTTGAGAAGAAATGCAAATTATATCCAAGAACATGGAAACATACAAATGCAGTTACTGAAAGTATTTTCATTGCCAAGTTCATATCAAGGTACAGAAGAAAAATGTGCATGCTGCTTGTTACTAACCATTTCTCAAGCACCACAACATGACTACTGAAAGCATTTGACCTACAAAACACAACCTTTTATCTACATGAATTCAAAAAACATACTTTGCTGCTGCTCTGTCATACACGACTCTTTGATCACAGCAGTTCCTACACTGAATGAACACCAAATAAAGAAAAAGACCAAGAAACAGACCACCTCTTCCTTGGAAGAAATAACAAAAAAGGAAATTATACCAGGGAAGGGGTAGCTGCCCACTTACAGGATGATAAGGGACTAACACTGGGTGATCTGGACAGGTGTCAAATTGTAAGACAAGCTTCAAGAAAAATTAATAGTTTAAATGCCTGACACTGTCACATACTCGGGAGATCCCTCACAGCACAAATCTGGACACTGGGTGACCAGTGACCAATGCAGCAACCCCTTCTCACCCAGCACGAACTCAACAGCTGTGTTTGGGAAGCTGGGGACATTCTTTATGCCTTTGAACTGCCCCTGTGCTGTGAAGAACCACATGGTATTCTACATGCGAAGCAAAAGACAAATTATTTCTCAAAGTAAACACGCTCTTATTCCAATGTTAAAAAGTACCACATCTCACTGGAATCAAAACTCTCACGGCAAACTTTTTGGAGTGTGGCCATTAACGCAGCAAGACATACGAGCCACACTTCCCTTTAGAGGTCTCCCCAAATCAAATGACATATGGCAGCAGAGGCTCCATTTGTGACCTGGGTGGTGAAAGCCATGCATCTCCCACAAATCCTCTGGAGAAAACACAAGACCCCCAGACACAGATCTGGCTGTTACAGTACAGGGAGCCCTGAGCCTATGAGCATTTCCATGAAGACCACCCCACACATCTGGGGGCAGTCAGACCAGGGGCATTTCTAAGAAGCCACACACCCTACTCCAAAGGTGTGTGTACAGTCACTTCCCACAAGGTGAAGGGGACTTTGCTACCAGGTTGAAATATATGAAGGCTTCTCACCCCGCCATTTAACAAAGCAAGGAGGTTGGATGTCATTCCCCCATTTGAAGTGCTTTGAAGCTGTTCCTGATGTTACATTTCAACACAGAAATCCATCCAAAAGTTAGTTCCCACCCAATTTTACAAGCTGGACTTCCCGAGAGTTCTGCAAACACTATCTAATAACCCAAGGAAAATGCCTATTAAAAAAAAAAGCCTCCAAGAAATTACTGAAATGACTAACAAAACTTCATGACTTCAAATGGGGATAAAACAAATCAGTCACCTTAGCACAGAAAGGCATACCAGCTTTTGACACCATATGGAACATGGATCTATTCATTTCCCCAGCCAACACACTACATATGCCACAAGAAACATCAGTTTTCAGAAAGGCTTTACTGAACATTAGAGAACAAGAGCACTGTTCTGCCCCAATTAGAAATTCTGGGCAGAACAACTGGAGGCTAAAAACCACATTATAATGACCTCTGCATCCCAGAGAGCCAAGTCATCTCAGGCCTCCAGATTCTGCCAGTGTGCTGATCACCCCCAGCCATTCCATCAAAAACCAAATCTCATAAAAGAAATTCTCTAATGAAATTCACATGAACACATATGTAAAAATTTACACAAGTGAAGGCTTCTATCCATCAGAACCCGGTACCAAAACACAGACTGCAATGATCAGAAAACTCATCACAAAGCAGGAAACATAATCAACAAGAACAAAGAGACAGATAAAACCACATGACCTGTAAGAGACAAAAAGGAAAAAATTACCATTCTTTAATGAGCACATAAAATGGTTCATGAGAGCTGAAAAATTAAAATGCCTAGCACCTATGTGCTTGCTTTCTATTGTGTGCACTTGTCTCCACTTATGTACTTCAGTTCTCCTTTTTATTACCCAATTCTCCCCTACACAGATCAGAATTACTAGTCACTTAGAATCACGGGGTCCAGACTAGGCTGAGTTTACCAAAGCCAGCTTCATTTGGGTCATCAAGAGAAACATCTTAACACCTCAGAAGCAAGTTCAAAGGCTGGTCATTTGTGCCAGCATTTACTTTTATCACAGCAGATGGCTGCCTGGGCTTTTAACTTCAAGGCAGTCACTCCTCAGTGGTTTGGCAAATCCAGACTCGCACAAAACAAAGAACAAATATTCCAGTTACAGACATTAAAAAATGAACATGGGAAAGCAAGTTTTATTTGTGCTGCTTCCAACTCTCAGCTGTTACGGGTGTGGAAAAGAGGCAGGCACTTCCTCGAAGGAAGTGGTAGAGGACAAGGGAATTAGAAAACAGGATTAAAAGATTCCTCATTCCATTCTTCACACAGAGGTATGGCATCAGAAATCGAGTACACTGTACAGAACAGTTCAAACATTACTAATGGATGTATAATCTTTTTCTGTGGAGGAAGACTGAATATAGAAAGCCAGGGAAGTACAAAATTTTGGAATCTTTTTCCTAATACAGATCTTGCCAGAATCTTTTGGGACCCAAGAAATCTAAGTAAACAGACATTAGAATAAATAAGCTATAAAGATCTCTCCAATCCACAAACCACTTGATTTTGAGACTGCTGTACGTTAAAAGCAAAACAAATCCCAACCTTTATTCTAGGACAAGTCCAGGAAGGGCTTGAGACCATGCTACAACCCATGGGTTCAACCTTAGCCTTTATTATTATGAGGTAAATATACACACAGAATTCAAAAAAAAAAAAAAAAACAAACAAAAAAAAACCCTAAAAAATTGAGCCTATAACACAGACCTCCAGAACTGCCAGCTCGTTTCCCTTAACAAGAAAAGTCCAACCAGGAACAGCCTTTCAAAGACTCATGTGCAGATGAGGACCAGCACTTTACTCAGTCCTAGCCTCTTGTCCCTGTTAATCTATCCCCACTCCACATCCCAGCTATCCTATGCATGGCTGACAGACCCAAGCTCCACCAGCAGGTCAACTCCCTCAAGTGAAGACTTCACTGCTGCCAAAGAAAATCCCACAGTGTGTGTATTACCACTCATGGGTGTACCCATATCATATAACTCAACCCACTCCCCCTGGCCTTCCTTTCTCCTTCAAAGTTATGCATGAAAATACATGCTGTGCAGTCTTTCTATACATCTAAAATCAGAAATGGCAATCACACTGAACTTGATCCAGGTCAGATCAGGAGGTTTCTTGATGCTCCACAGGCTACCACAGGCATATACTGTCCTCCCACGTTAGTCACTGGATTAGACCATAATGGAGAATTAAGCAATTTCATTTCATTTTGCAGAGGCAGAGAACTACACATCTCAGCCAGAGCACTACTGACTGCACAGAGTCTGAACAGGGCACAAAGCAGGATTTCAAAGGAACCAGAAGGAGACCAATTTCCATCATGGTTTAAACTATCTTTTTTGTTCAGATTCAATATGGAGTTACAGGAGAACTTACTTGGTAGACTGTTAAGGCATAGGGCTTCTGGATAACAGAAAAGAGACTGAATGTGTTCAATGGACACAATGCTAAATCCAAATTTCTTTGATCACAGAAAATAAAAAAACACACACAATAACCCTACAACTTTTATTTCATAAATTAATAATTAGATAATTTGGTTGAGATCTATTCCACAGGTCCCACCAACCTCCTCTATAACCTCTCCCAGGCTGAATTCCTGTGGACATGACTTTATCCTCGGGGTGGGGGGGGAATCTCTATCCTGGCCTTTCCTCAAAGCACTCTCTTACTGTGCCTTACATTTTGGAGTTCTTAATTTTATGGTATCTTACACTTAGTTTAGTATTAACCCTCAATAAATTTCCTCATATAAATCTTTCCTCTTTCCAAGATAAGAATACCCACCCTTTGCACTCTGGCATGCTCCACAATCCTCAGTAACAATAACAATAATTTTAAAAGCAAAGCAAAATCCAGCTCTTAGCAAGTAACAAACTGTGAGACAACTGATCAAATCTAGCAGCTTAATGAAAATCCATCTATATTACACAATCCAGCGTGTCTAATGCTTCCCATCATTCATTTTCCTCATAGGTACAAGGAAAGCTTTTACCAGGTTACAGGAATGTAGTGTAAGCAAATAGCTTAGTTCAACATTTTGACTAAATTTTGACAGACAGAATAAAGAGGTTACACTTTCTCATGCTACAAAATATACCAAAACCTTGAAAAGCAATCCTGATTGTAGTAGAGGAACTCGCAACATTGAACTTTCAGCTCTGGGTATCAGTTAATATCAATTGCACGTATTGTTACGTGGGTTAAAAATAGCAACCAGGCAGCACCTTTCCCCCTTGGCTGGACATTTGACTCTCAGTAAATGCTGAAGCAGTTTCAATTGACCAGACAGCAATTCCCCGAACCCACAGGAGATGCCTCTCTCAGCAAACACCATGCCAAGCTCAGAGCCTCAGGCAAATGAAAATCTGTTAGGAAATCAGTGAGAGGAAAGAGGTGGAGGTGGATTTGTGATTTACTGTCCTCTCCCTGAGGCTTTGGCAAGCAGCTTCTGAAATAGGATGGCAGTCATCACTTCCACAGGCAGACAGCACCAGTCTGCTCAAATACAGCTGCACTGGTGGGGACATGAAAAGACTTGGTATGAATTAGTCAGAGATTTCATCCAACGTAAGTATAAGGATGACATTCAGCAGAATTTGTTCCTGGTAGCAAGGAAACATAAAAGCTTCTCTCTTTGCCTTTCATCCTCAAGGACTTTTCTGTCTAGTCTTTTTAATTCCATCCTCCTTTGAATAAAAGCCATTCCTCTGCCAGGATATCTGGGGGCTGAGGCAGATACTCTCAGCTGAACCTCCCAGCTATCTGGCAGAGAAAGCTGTGCTGTGAGGGGGCACGAGCATCCCCTTTGCTTATGGCAGGTCTGAGAGCTCTCACCAAGGCACCAGCAATCCCCTTTTGTGCAAGACATCTGCATGCACCTCCTTAGCAGGCCAAGCTGTCTGTGAGCACAGGGAACTGCACTGTGAAACAACTGCCCAGCGTGGTTCACAGGCTATGCTGCTCCCAGGCTGTCTCTGAGGGCATTCCAGCATTTCCACTGCCAGATGATTCAGTTCTGGACCTTGGGCTCAAACTGAATCAACTCCATAATCTCTAATTTCAGAGCACCATCCTCCATCTGGTGTTTGAGCATTAGCCAGAAATGCTTTTAATGCAGCAAGAAGGGTTACCTGTGACTTTCTCAGCGACAATACCAACAGGCTGCTGCTAGCTTAGCTGGAACCAGGTAATAATTTTGGGATCAAACTGGCAAGCTCTCTTTCAGAGGAAAAATACTGAAATGAAGAAATAATTTCTTCAGCTTCATTCAGCTGCTGCTTTCAAGCTCAGTCAGCTAGAATGGACTGGCAGCAGAGCACAGAACTGTAAGCTGGGAATTTCCAAGAGCGGTGGCAGAACTGTAGCAGGACAGTAGCTGCTTTCCTGGAAGTCCATATGGTGCTCCTGTGCATCAGACCACACTGTTAACTGCACAGAACATCCTGGGGCCTCCAACAGCTGCAAACTACCCTCCCTCCAGTTGCTCACTGGTATTAAGTAGTTTAGTATTGATGTGTTTACCATTAGTTTACTCTAACAGAAGTAAATGTTGCTACTAAAAAGACTTGGTTTTCACTAATTTCAGGACTGAGAAATGTAAAGAATTTGTTTCTGAGTACAGTGGAAGCTACCAGTAAGATCCATGTGTCTACTCCCTCCACTCCTCTGTCCTTCCCCACACACCCCAGAAATTATCACAAATAGCCTTTTCTCCATGGACACAGAACGATTGGGCTAACTGTAATGAAAAATTTCCTATTCCATGGGGCAGAGTAGAAAACCCTTTGACATTTGCATCTTCAGATATTTGGGAGTGGCCACAATTAATATGCAATGTTTGCTTTTAATTTTTCCTTTCTGCAACATCCCTGTTTATTTTCTAGAATAGAATAGACTACTTCAGTTGGAAGAACCCTACAGGGATCATCTGGTCCAAATGCCTGGCTGACCAAAAGTTAAAGCATGTTGTTAAGTGCATTGTCATTCTAAAAGTTCATTCCCCTTCCCTGGCTGACACCACCAACTGGGCATGCAAATTCTACAGTAACTTCTGAATTATGTTCTGTAACTAGAGGGAATAACTGAGAAATGCTCATTTGGAAGACCAAAAGGTAGGCAGGAGGATCGGAGGCTGACAGAACTGGGTAATTTCCTGGCCTTATCATGCTGTAGCAACTGAGATTATTCATGCTTTATGTCCCATCCCTGATATCACCTCAGATGTTTCTTCCTGAGCCAGTGGTTTTTATGATCAATAGGTTTCTTTTAATTTCCAGGCCCGGTTTGTACCCCTTTGTTCCTGTGATGATGCTGATCTACACATTACTCTTCCCCCCCTTCCCACATATATTTATAGACAATGCCACATCCCCTCTTGATCTTCATTATGCTAAGGTCAAATCAAGCTCTCCTGGTCTAAGACAGGCTCTCTTTTCCTAGGCTTTCTCAGGAAAAGAACTCCATATTGGTGGGTATGGGGTGGGGGTTTGGGTTTTGAAGGGTGGGAAGGTCATGTCGATGTACTCACCAGTCACAGGGATCACTGTTTTGCCTTTCTTGTCCCTATCCAAGTGAAAGGACATCAGACTGTCTCATTCTTGTTTTTACAGTATTGAATTAATCTCCTGTGTATCCTATAAATTCTAGTTCTTCCTCCAGAATATTGATGTAAAGACAGAGTTGGTCTCAAAGGAGCAGCATCACACCCTGATCTTTGAAATGCAGAACAGGAACCTTTCCTTCCCAGACTAGTTCCTTCACCTTTTCAATACTATTTGGTACTTTCTGTTCCCAAGGAAGATGCTCTGAAGTGCAATACTCATCTCAAATCCAAGCCTCACTCATTTTCCCAATTAAATAGCATCAGCTCAGCTATAAGTAGCCTTTTACGTATATGTGATGCAAGTATGATGCATTCAGTAATTATATGATGCCCAATATAGAGCTATCAATGCTTCACACTTCCCTGCATTCATTAGCAGAGAAGTGCCTCGTGTTCACATCTGAGTGAGCTTCTTGTGGGACAGTAGATTCTGTTTCCTTGCAGCGAATCAAAATATCATAATGGGAAATGGACCAACCTCAAGCACTCAAGCAACAGAAGCAGATGAGACAGTGCACAAGCTATCAGAAACTCATCTGATCAAATTGTAGAAAAAAACAAATATATTTGGATGCAGCAGTATCTCCAGCAAAAAGGTTCAACATTAATGTTGCTGGCCAGGAGACCGAGGGAATTTCACATGGAAGCTTTCCTTGGGCTGTCAGGCTAGTAAAACTAACAAAGAACTTGTGATCATCCTGTTCCATCTCCCCTGCTTCCTAAACCATTTCTATCAACATAATAAATAGGGTAGAACACCCCTGGTAGTGGTAGAAAATGTGTGTTGGTTTCTGAAACAGGAGAAATGGGGTTCTAGAGCACTCCCCAACAAGCAAAGTCCAAGGTAATTAAAGACCTCTATTAAGAGAATACAGTTTCCTGAGACTGAAAATGAACAGACCCCATCCAAAGATTTACCTCCAAACTAGTCCAGCACTTTGATATTACTGTACAGATGTAGGCACAGCAATATATGCACAATTGATGTGCCAAGTTAGAATCACATGCTCTTAACCATGGTTACAAACATGTATGCGAAGCAAAATAGCTTCGCTGCAGATTCATAACGCTGCACAAAATTATCAGCTTTCAAGGCCTTCAGCTGCATAAAGATGAATTTCAGTGAAACCAGCTGATACTGTAGCCATTTCTGTAACCCTCTGTCCTCTTGTGGGGTGGGAAGAAGTGTGAGGGAGGTGACCTTAGTCATTTGAAACTCTATTTCCTTGGCAGGATGGATGAAATGTCGCTTCTTCCTCTGTTTTAAAGAATTACAGCCTTGAAAGCTGAAGGTGGCAACAGACTTCTAGATTTTTGCCTCTGTTCATAGGGCTGACAGAAACAGTGCTGATAACAGAATGCTTGTTTGGAAAGGCAGGAAAGAGACTCATAATTTCAAGGAAACTGCATTTTTGGAAGTGCACCAGGGTAGAGAAGCAGCATAATAACTGCTGGTACACTCCTGTATGTTGCTTACTTTGGAAAATGAAATTTCAATGTTGTGTTCCCCCAAAGGCATAGCTGTGCTATGCAAAGATACACTTCAGGCAATTTATGCCACATCTGTGCCCCCACAGCTAATAAAGGAATGTAAGATGACTACAAGCTATACGAGTATAATCAGTTCACCAAATTACATAAGAGAATTTAAGAGATAAGTACTGTTCTAGTGCTCCAAGCATATATTATACTGCCCAGGAGTCCATTAGCCCAAAAGAAGAAAAAATATTTCATGTATTTGGATTGCACTTAAAAATATCTAAAATACCCCAACACTGTGGTCAATTCAGGATTGCTCTAATCTGATACTGAACAAGCTTGGATTCCCCTTTTCCACATATGCCATGCAATGGTGACTTCACTTTCATTAGTCCCCTGGCTAACTCCTCAGACCTGGCAGTAATACAGCCATTAAGCAGATCAGCAGGGTCTGAACAGAAAGCACAGCACTTAGATATGCCTATGACTGCAGCCCAAAGTTGCTGGCACATTTTATAAGCAGCCATAGATTGAGACATGGTAGTATCTTAGAGAGAACAAAGCAGCAAGTTCACAGTACCCAGCTATAATGAAATGTGAAGCCATGTCCTTGACAAGCATAATACAGTATTGTTCACTGGCTACAAGGGGTGGTCCCTTCTCTAGTGTGGGCTGATACTTCTTCAAGGGCTTCCAAGTGCCCCTGTGCCCATCATAATTGCTAGTTTTGGAGAAAAGTCTGCCAGTGTATTGCACAGGGTCTCAGAGCTCATCTCTGCGTAGACTGTGGGCAGTAACCCTAAGGTTACTCAACATGTATTCCAGTAACTCACAAGACACACTGGGGAGAACACCAGAGGTACCCACACACCTCTCCATGGAGTCACAGCACTTACTGCCTCTGTGTGTCCAGATCTAAGCATTAGACTCCCATGTTCCTCCACACCAGAGGACATGGCAATTCACTTCTAGCACAGAACTATTTCATTAGTTATACCACATGCTACATTAACCTGGGCTTATGTAAGCAAATTTATAGCAGGGCAACACCTAATGAAAACAGCCCACAAGAAGGGTACCTTGCTATTAAATGCTGCTTTCCCTGGACAATTTAAAGCAGCGCAGGAACATGTGAGAGAAGCTTACAACACTGCAACAGCCAGCTGCAACAAGGCAAATGGGGATGCAAAACACCTGCAAACAAACTTAATCCATTACCAGAGGTGGGTTGGGTTTCCACCTACCAACTAAACATCACACACACAACTGGTGCCCACAATCTATTTCAGTTGTACCTCGGGTCAGCCTAAAAGGTGTTGGGTGTGATCTCCACAGACACACCACACTGAAAGGACAAATGACCACCTGAAGTGAAGATGGTCAGCTTCACAGAAAGGCAAGGATGCTCTGTGACTGGAGTGTCCAGGCTGGATTGCTCACTCTGTCAGCTGTCTTTTCTACAGACAGGATGTAGCACAGAGAAGCTTCCAGCCCACTCCTCTTCTGGCTTCTTTCACCAAACACAAGTAGCTAAAATCTATTAATGGAAAAACAGCACATGTACATGCAAAGAAAAACTAGCCTGTCCCATCTAGGCTATGCTCAATGACAGGAGTTAGTACTAAGGTGAGCACAGCAGGATTAAACTGGAGAGCTGCCATGCCATTTGCTTTCATCAGATCAGTACTTGGCTGCAGAAAAAGAGGGTCATTTCTGGAGAAGGGTACCATGTTTCCTTTTCTCTTCTTGGTTAGGAAACTTGATTTGACTCTTGATCAGGGAAGTGCACCAATCTACCCTGTTTAAAACTCTTAACTGAGGAGTGGGTCAAACAAAGAAACTGTGAGTCACAATACCACAGAATAATTAAGGTCTGAAAAGATCTCTGGAGATTGCCTGGTTTGATCCTACTGCTCAAAGCAGAGTCAGCTAGAACAGGTTACTCAGGACTGTGCCCAGTCAGGTTTTGAGTATCTCCAAGGATGGAGTCACAAGGGATGCTTTAAACCTAACATAATATCTTGCAACAGACAGACCTGCATATTTGTCTTCCAGGCAGATTAATTTTTATGTAACCAAGCAATACAAAAGAGGAGAGATACTCAAGTCCCAGCACACATCACCCTAAAAGGTAAAGTCAAGAGAGCCAAAAGCAGCAAGTCACTTTTTCCCCTATATTCATGAAACTCGTGAGGTCCTCAGATTTCCTCCTTGCCCTGAAACAAACTGAAGTGTTTATTTCCAGGTCTCACAGAACATTAACAAAAGAAAGCTTAACCCATAAAAGACAACACATGAAACTTCTCTAGTAGATGGCACTGTAGCTGTGAATCCCATTTTACATTCTACTTTCTAGACAAAGACATACCTAGCCCACGGGTTCAACTAAACTGCCTCTTCTCTCTTAGAAAATAGTTCTTATTGGTCAAGTTTGCTGACAGCTGAATTTACAGTAAACAAGCACCGGTAGAATCATAAAAATAACATTGAAGAGAACCTCAAGAAGTGATTGTTACATTGGTCCAGATGTTGACTGAGAACATGCAAGTTTCTTACAAGGTGCAGTACAAAAGAAGTACCTAATTACATGAGACAGAATATTCACACCTAATAGCAAAAAAAAAAAAAAAAAAATTTAAAAAATCCATTTTACATTTTCCAAGGGCAGAGTGCAGCTCCTGGCAATGGGGCCATAAAGGAATAACCATTCAGCTGGCAACCAAACCATAAGGTTTTAACTAGATAGTTCAAAGCCAGAGATTACTGTGCTGTCACTTTTACAAGGCTATGAGGAAAGGTAACACTGATGTACAGAGAAGAATCAAAAGTTTTTCACTTGAGTTTTAGACTAACTACCTTTACAAAACCACATTTTGGATGACTTGTAGTGTGTCAACATGACTTAAAACAGTAGATATCTGTAGAACCTAAAGACCCCTGGTTCAGGGGGTCAGAGGCTTTAGTTCTTGCAGGGTTGCGATTTTAATTGTGACATCTAAAGAACTCACTCCATAAAATAAGGTTCACCTCTGGGATGAGAAGCTGTCTCTAGTGTCAGTTCATGGTAGTTACCTACAAGTACTTGGGAAAACAAGTGGTTTTGCTAGGGGAAAAAGAAAAGTTAAGGGAGAAGACAGGCTAAGAAACCAGCAGAGGAGATTGAACCTACAAAGACTTAGAAAAAAGCCTTGTTTAGTGGAAATCTATTACACAGGGATGTGGCACTGGAGAACCTCCAAGCAGGTCAACCCTCTTATGCCCATTTTCCTTTCCTCATGCCCTAACAGGAGGGTCTAGCAATGGGATTTGAGAAGATTATCAGGTCAAAGCTGGAAGTGTGTTCCCGCCAGCAGTCTAAAAGTGAAGTTAATCATCTCAGTACCTATAAAGGGGTAAGGCCTAGGAAAGACTGAGCGAGGCCGCTTTCATTAACTGGCCTGGAATTAATTGCCAGCCCTGCAAATGCCAGGTCAGATCGTATGGGCAAACATGTCCAGATGCCGAGTGATACAGAACATACTTCTTTACACTGTTCCACACAGAACACCTCAAAAAGTCTCATCACAACACTCAAGTCCCCCAGTCAAAGGTTTACACTAAAGAGAGCTTTTGTTGGGGGGAAAAAAAGTGTGTGTATATATTTAGAAAACAACCATCTCCACTCAAATCCTCTGGCAACCAGGGAAAGCAGCACTAAGCCTTTTACAGGGTAAAATCTTCAGTCTAGACTTACAAAGGGCTTAGTCTAGACATGAATACCACAACCACTGAAAACACAAAACGTTTTTTAGTCCTAAGTGCACAGGATTAGTGTCTCCCTTCTCACAGCAGGCACACCAGGTAGGGGTGCAAGGCTAAATTTAGCTACCACATTACCATGCATTGTTACAGTGCAGAACTGCCCATAAACTTTTAAATGTATGCTGAAACTTGGAAGAAAATACCCAAAGCAACAACTTTTAGCCAATCCTTGAAACACCTCTTTAGCCTAAAGAAGTCAACTACTTATTGCAAAAGTATTCAGTGGGTTTCTTCTGCATTTGATACCTGTATTTTCATTCTTCTCTTTGCATAAAAAGGAAAGTCAGGGACGCTATTTTTAAAATCAAGCTTGTTTTCATTTAAAGCGAGAAATCTTCACAAGTGCAGTTTTGAAATTATCAAGTATTCCAGATTTCATGTGAAGTGTTTTCTTTAGTGACTTGGCTCCTCAAGTAGTAAATAAAAAGTACATCCCAAGGAGTCATAATAGAGCTCTGCAAATGATTACACTCTCCTGCTCCTACAATCTTTAAAATTCAATTCTTCAAGGCCCATTTCAAACATCAACCTTTGAATAGGGTATTAAGATTTTGGCAGGAATAGAAGTGCCTAATTTTAAAACTTGCTTCCTTAACATTGCTAAGTTCAAATAAATTAATTACTTAAATGCTTCCTTGAGCTCTCCAGTTCACAATTTAATGAAAGAAAAGGGAGTGTAAGTTTGTTTAGACTTTATTAAAAACACTAAAAAATTAATTGAAATAGTTAAACATATCTTGGCATACATAGTAATACTTCACAGATCGTTGTGATATGATGTTTTGAGATAATGCAACCAATATGGTATTAGTTCCTTTGAGGTTTGAATCTGCCACAGAGTGAGCAGGTAAAGCCACAGCTGAAGGTTTTATTTTTTTTACCTCTTCTTTTTTAGATCCTGCAGGAAGAGAAAACCCTCAAGAAGGGTCTCCTTGCAGCACTCTTCTCCATTTCAAATTGCTAAGAATACAGGAAACTGTTTCTGGGATGAGGACAGATCTTCCAAAATCTGCTGCTTGCTTTGTAAGCTTAAGGACGCTCTTCTCAGACTATTCCAGTCACCAATAACTGCTCTGGAATGGCACTGGAGATACCAGAGGGAAAGCTCTGGTATCCATCACCAGCAAGTGAGCTACACTGAACTCTGTAAATACATCTCAGAAGAATCAAATGTTACACTTTCCTACTTTTATAGTTCTGTGAGAACAGAACAAGGAATACAATCTATTAAGCATTTCTTTTTATGTCTTGATATGTTTTTATTCTAAATTTCACAATTTATTCAGATCACTGAAGTGTACGTTTCTTAAAATGCAACCTCAGCCAAACGTGATTAAGGGAAAATTCAGTACCTGTGTCCAAAACAGAAGTGCTAACAGATTTCTGCCTTCAAAAACGCCAAAGACAACAGTCTTGTTCATCAAAACCAGTTCCTGAATTTTACAGCTTTCTCTTCCAGTCCTGTGGTTTCACTGGGTTTATTAAATCGTACCAGTCAGTATTATTAAGCACTTAATGAGAATGCAGAAGGGAACAACAGCACTTCTGTGGTCACAAACCCAGCCACACACCCTTCCTGTTAATGCCTAATTAGAGGCTGTAACAGCAGACACAACCATGACCTCCATGCATACGGATCCATCTTTGCTTAAATTTATTTATTTAGGATATCTATTTCATGCTACCACTGAAGGGTGTTTGTTTCCCTGTCCCCCAATGCTGGAAATGAGTTTTAGCTGAAGACCATTCTGTCACCTCCCTGGCCTAACCCAACACCAGCAGCCTCTTTGGTCGGGTCAGAGATTTGATCCGACTCCTCACATGACACAACTAGCCCAACAGAAATGAAGAGGAAAAGAAACACAAGCCTGGTGTGAGATGGGATTCATCCCTTGGGCAACTATGGGATCTTCAGCTGTTATGCAAATCATGAAGATATGGATATTCTTACACCCTAGGGCAGAGGCTGTACGAAATGTAATCATCTCTCCCTCAGTTTTCAAAGTCAGTGAAAGGTTGGAAAAAAGTTACTAAAAAACAACAAGGTCTTGGCAGAGGAAAATACTTATGTCAGTATTTTAAAAAATTCTGCAGCTCCAACCACTTCAGTATGACAACATGTCTGGGAAAGAGTTCCTTTTTTTGTTTTTCCTTTTTTTTTTTCCTTGGTTGCAGTACCACTAAGTTTAACTAGAAGTTGCATAAGCACAGCCAAGAACACCCAGCTGCTTACTGTCAAAGAAAGAACAGAAATTATTTGTCTGGATCCACCACTAAGTTTAGGTCCTCTAGATGCTTTAAGGAAACGCCTCTTTAAAAATGAGGACATATTTCATCTTGCTTACCCCTTTAAGAAAGGCTCCACTTGCTCTTTTAATATCCCCATATTTAACTTCAGTTTTAAAAACCTGTAGATTTATCACTGCCTTTATCTTGCACTCATAGGAGCTGCATACTAAGCAGAATTTTCTTCCAGGATCTTAACCTGACTCTTTAGGGCTACAGCTAACTAGCTCCCCAAAAATCTGGAGGAACATCAATCAGGGCAGTCCAAAGGGCTGCCACCAGGAACTGTGACAAAGCAGTAAAGAAAAGCTCATATTCTCCCCTCAGGAGTGCTGTGGAATAGAGTCAAATTCAATGTTTGCTCTATTACCAACCTGGCACACTCAAAGGAAGTTGTGGAAGTCTGTTGTTCAAGTAATTTAAAATTAGACTATTTAAAAAATAACAGGAGGAATAAACCTGAGCTGTCTAGATTACGTTTCCTATAATTTTGCAAGCAAATTATACAAATATTCACAGATTTGTTTTTGTGCAAGGGTAATAAGCTCGTGGGATGTAAATTACCATAATGTTTGATGCTTAAGGACAGAACACTTGAAGTGCAGTATTTGTCACACTCTCCATGAATGTTCTCAGAGCTCTTGGTTGGGTGCCTGACAAAATATATTTATCTCACTGAGTTCACAGGTCAGCACCTGAGACTTCTCAGGAGTGTCCCAAGACATTCCCCCTCAAGCCCTCTTCCACACAGCTATGGAGCATGACAAAATGACAATTTTTATCCTATTTATTCTGGAATCCTGACACAGGGGACATACAGGATCTGTGCCAACTGCTGGGCATGTTGCCATGCAGGAATTTCAGACTGACTGTAGAGGTAAGCACAGGGGGAAAATAAAAAGAGGAGGGAAATAAAGAGGAGCAAGCATACATAGACAATTTCACAGCCCATCTGTAGAGACAAACAATACATTGGGCGTATTGTAACTTTTAAAAGATCAAGCTTTAGGTTCTGACTTCTGGTCTATTTTAAGGGTTATTACCTAATTATCTAAGAATTCAGAGCAACACTTCAGAGGCTTCCATACTTTATTTACACCAGAGAGTTACTCTCAACAAAAGAAAACAGTGTAAGCTACCAACATGGCTTTGAATCAAAAATATGGTCAAAAATCTAATTTCCAGAAATTACTTTTATTCAGCTTGAAAACCCTATCTGACTTACCATCTTCAGCTCGAAAGCTGCACAAAGAGCAGAGCTCCAGAATATGCCTGTTCTCCTGGAATACATTTTGTTCAGGGAAATGTAAACAATCTGTGAAGTTCTGTCTTTCATGGGGTGAAGCTGTACCACAAAGCAACTAAAGATATCACAATTATTATATGTTTGCAAGGAAGCAGCTAATTAAACCTTGCCTAAGCAGGCAGAAAAAACCCACAACTTTAACAACTACCATTTCTACAATACTCTTTTATCTTTCTTTCCAGAGCCAAAAGACACAGTCCTTCAGATTCTCTAAAGGGTTATGACTCAGCTAGACAACCCAGCTTAGATCTTACTTTTTCAAATCAGCAGGGATTTTCATGTGGCATCATTAAGTCTGAGTTATACAGGTAACAAGTGCATCCAAGATCCAGAAGGGAGAAGTTTCAGAGAAACAGGAAGACAAGTTTAGTTGGAAACAATCCTGTGGCCAGGAAAGGACATACTGTCCTCACTATAAAATCTATTTACTCTTCAAAGCAGCAAGATAAAACATTACTGAAAAAGTGCTGGACAAGATAAAGCAACAACTAATTTCCATTAGTGTCATTTGGTTTCTGTTCAGCCTCGTGTCTTTAATCCCCAGTTTTTTCCCAGCTTGCCACCATTTTAAAGGAGAGCTACAACAGCCCCCACAAAACCTTCATTATGAGGAGGTCTATTAGATTGCAACACAAAATTTGGCCATTTCCAAGCAATTCCCCAATTCTCAGCTGAGGCTGCTGTCACTTACGTGGTGCAGCAAAGCAAGGGCTCCAGCATTTTTGCTCCCTTACTTCACTGTTCCTCTCGAACAAGAGCACATATCCTGCTGGCTAACCTCCTGCTTTTCAATTCTGCACTCCAGGGAAATCGATGCATTTCAATTATGCACACTTACGTCACCCCCTACCAACCGAGGCAGGACAGGCAGAGTTCAGCTCATCCATTAAACTGTGCTCTCCTTGGCAGCGAGTGAAAGAGCTGCAGGTGGAAAGCAGGAATCTCAGCTGTGCTTTGAAGGGCAAGGGGAGATCGGGTAAAACTAATAGCAGTGAGCCCTGAGACTCTGAGCTGGAATTCTTAGAGCACATACAGACTCTTTAGCAGAAACTGAACATTGCTTTCTTTCTCCCCATCATACACACGCAGGGGTGGTGGGCAGACAAAACGCTGGTGATATGGCAGTGGGTTTTTTCTTCTCTCCCCAAAGTAGATGATTTCATGTCAGAGTATACTTTTATTTCAGTCAAAGAAAATATCCAGAACTGTCAAACTTTTTCAAAAAAGGGTTTCTGACCACAATGTGGCAAAACTGGGATAGAAAGGGGAAAGACAAAAAAGCAACTTTGTTTTGAGACCTATTTTAAGTTCACATCTCCAGGCAGAACAGCTTTTAGCGTTGCTATTCTCAGTAGGAAGCTTCAGGGTCAGTTACTTTCATTTGTTGTTTCTTCCCTAAGGAATAAGTAGGTTTGCTTGAATAGAGCTGCCTAGCTTGACTTAGACCACATATATGGGGGGGGAGGTGGAAAAAGACATAAGTGGGCCGGAGAAGACAAGAAGAAAATTGCAGTTTACAAATGCTGCACCACACTAAGACAATTTCCTCAGATGTTCAGGCAAATCATTAAACCAAACCCCAAACAATGGCTACAGATGTAGAAAGAAGTGGTACCATCTCATCCTTCACTTCGAGGGCAGGCAAAAGGGTAAGGATGTTCCACGTAAAGCTCCTAAGAGGCCAAGAGAGGAAGTCTTTAGCTTTCCCCAGGAATTAAGCACTTGGCTTCTAACTCCAGGAAAGTCAGCCTCAATCTCACCACAGCAGAAGAGCACCTCTAATGAACAGTATACACGAGTGTCAGAGCTGGACAGGACTCTGAAAAAGCCACAGCAAAAAAAGTGGTAATTTGGTACAGAGAAAAAGGTGACTGAAGTCAAAAGGAACTCAAGGACTGACCATGAAAGCACAGCTTTACTGGGGCCTACCCAGCACTGTTAGCACTATGGGTTTCTATTTTTAGATGGACAATGAAAATGTCGATGATGTAGTCAGAAGCTTCTCACCACTTTACTGACTACTTTTTCTTATTTGAAGTTGATGAAGGAATGTATAAACACTTCACTTATCAGCTGCACAAGCACCGGTGTTCAATGTCCTGTATGCCTACTTCATTGCTTTGGATTATCAATGACACCTGCTGAATTCTTTGACTCCAAGTTTATTTGCAAGTACCATTTATGGTCCTTTTGCAAAAACCCATGCCCTCAGAGCCTGACAGATTGCCAGCTCACTTCATTAAAAAGCCTCGCATGGCAACAGCTTTCTTCCACTGCTGACCAAGGCTGTGTTTGAACTGATGACCCTAAACTGAAGTGCTCCACATGTCGGGTATTGGCTATGCCAAGTCAGCCTGTAACCCACAAATATGGAGAATTCTTGAAATGGAACCTTCTTTAACTGTGGCAACTGTTATTCCCCTAGAAAAACAGAAGAGCTAGTAAATATGCTTTTACAGTCATCTTTAAGCCTCTAGAAATTACTCTCCTTTGTTTGTCTTGACATGTCTTTCCTCCTCTTGAATATTCAGAATTTTCTATTACCCCAGCAGATTTCAGAACACATTTTTTAATCCCTTTGTTGATTGACAATTTCAGTTAAGATTTTATCTTCATGCTCTTGAGATTACTAACATGGTCAAACTCTGCTCTTCAAATAGCTTGTAAAGTGAGGATTGAACAATAAGGGGTGGGAGAAATGAATTTAGCATCAGACAGACAGAACAATTCTGGCTCCTAGGGTTGGGCAAGTCTTGGAAAAAACTACAAGATTTCTTGCCATTATACTGCAGATCACCTGCCAAATAGTAACAAAAGACCCCACAGAACATAACAAAAAACCCAAACCAAACAACTAAAAAGACCACACAAAAAAAAAGAATTACCACTTCCAGCTTCAGTTACCACCCTGAAAGGCAAAGGAACAGGCAGCACCACAGAGCTGATAGCCTCCACCCTTGCCACAGGAACAGAGCCTGCCAACCAGCCATTTATCAAGACTCCACAGCCAGCCATGTGAGCTGGAAAACACTCCTCTTCAGACTTTTGTCAACTGTCCCCAGCCCAGGTTAATATCAAAACCCCAGCTTGTTACAGACAGAACCCGTGACAAGCTTCACTACATCGAGAATGTGACTTAAAACGTGCTGCTTCAATACCTTGTCAACTTAACTACTTCAGTTAGGTCTCATATTAGAATATTAGAAGTTCACAAGTGGTAAATTAGCCTTTAAACAGCTTTTCCATGGCAGCATCTCCGATTTCTCTCTCACAATCTTCAAGCACAAGAGTGCACAGCTGCCTCACTATTATCTGCAGAAGGCACAGAGAGAAAGACTAAAGAACAATTAAAAAAAAAACCCAAAGCAAACCACAACCCAAAAACCCAAAAGGCTCTGTCTGTCAGGTTAAGAGCACCCAAGTCTGACAGTCTGTGCACTCTGCTGTTCTCCATGCTGGCTCCACAGATGTAGATGCTCAAGAGTATCAAGCACACCAGGACCTGCATCCATGACGGGGTTCCCAGAGGTGACCATGACAAACATTGCCTCCTCTGCTGGTGCACCTGAGACACTCAGAGATGGTAAGCTTTGGGTGTCACAAAGAAGGGAAGCTACAATGACCTTCATTCTCCCCTATTAGAGCTCTGAGATGAATCGTGTTGCACAAGCACCTTTTTACAGTGCTCCCACACGGAGCTGCTCTCTCCAAAGCTGCTGTGCTACAAACCTGGAATTCCTGCTCGCCGCAGCTGATGTGTTACTAACCTTGACAGAACAAAACAAAACGAGGGAAACACACAAGCCTTTCAAGTCTAATTTCTGAAGCCGTTTAGACACTAAAAACAAAACTGTTTGATCAGCATACAGTGACAGGACAGGAATGGCTTGGTCCTGAAAAGATTCTGAAGGGAAAACACACAGCACCGAGATTTGCTTCACTACTGCTGCCTCAAGGACCTAAAGACAACCAGCACACAAGTATGTCTCAATTTGTAGTACCTTAGATGCCCTCTTGACCAATTCTTGATCCAGAAAAAAAATTGCCTAAAGGCACAGAGAGGAAACTACATTAATATTTATACTCTTTAAGAACAATAATATGTGTGTTGAAATATGCAAAATGTAAACAGTTTACTAAGGGTCAGATTTTGAACTCCATTGTCCAGTCAACATTTTTGTTTATAAACTATTACACTAATCATCTTTTTAAAAACCTCTCAGCCTCCTGCTGAAAATAAGCAAATAATTAGTCCTTGCAATCTCGCACAAGCAGTAATTATTTTTAGACTAAAGGATTCTAAGTGAAGGTTACGAGGAGAGCAATGTCATTTGCAAATAAGCTCTCTGAAGCAGGAAACATCTGAATCTGGGCTTGTTGCTCTTCAAAACAAGTTATCTGGCATTTCTTGCCAAGGGCATGTTTTACACACACAAAGGTGCTGGTTTCTAGAAACATGATACATCTGCCACTCTTGAGCACCTGTGATAGACACCGAGACTCCAGAATAAAACATAACGACAGAAGACAAACCCTTCTCCTACCGAGTTTGAAGTTCAGAGCGGTTTGGTTGCTTCAAAGAGAGAAAGGGAAAGGAAGGTACGCAAAGCGAGAGGAAGCAAAAGGAGGGAGGGCTTCTTTTCAACAACAGACAGGTACAGACACAACCTCAGCTCATGTAACACAGCCACGGAGAACACATGAGCTCATCAAATACACCCCTCAGCACAGAGTGCTGGAATCCCATGGTTACACTGGACACACCTATCCCTCTTCCATCAAACAGCCTACCAGGTGACCAGTGCCCTGCTTCCCACCCATGGCCATAAAACCCAGGAGCAGCCAGGGTCTTCAATGATCAACTGATGAGACTCAGATATAAGGATGATGACTAGCTCTGCTGCATTACGGACAGTTTGAGATCAAAGATGTAAATACTGTTCTCTCACAGCCCCCAAATTAGACTTCAGCAAAGACTGGCCTGCATACTCCACATTTTTGCACCAGCAAGGAAGAACAGGTTAGCACAAGTGCCTCTTGAAAATATCCTGTCAGAACCTTCCCTGTCAGGTCATATTTCTGGGCTTGTACTCTTATCCCTGACAAAAGCTATTCCACATAACTATGTTCATCTCAACAAAACAACTTTTTGGAAGCATGAATATCAGAACTGCTTTCTGTGGGAAGGTCAATTTCCAAATGCTCCCCATGTATGTTTATTTTGCAGATTATGAAACACATAAGCCCTTGGGTACTTCATATTCAAAGGCAGTTATCTGTTTATTTAAAGTTCCAGCCTTTTTTATTATTGTTACTGTTTTCCACAAATACACCTTACCCTGACTACTCAGAGGACTAAATACCAAATGCAGCAGCATTTCCTAGACTAAAGGCCTTGGCAGATCTAAGTTCTTCATGCTTTATCCTACACTATGTTCTCTCAAATAAGCTCTTATGCATGTTACAACCGGCTGCAGTATTCTTTTGAACTATTATTATTTAAGAAGAAAACATAATATTTGTTGCTATGTCTTGAGAAAGGCATCACATTTGCAGCCATTATTCATTTGAGACAAATCCAACTTCTTTTGGAGCTGAGGTTGGTATGTGGACACCATGAAACTCCTGAAGGGAGGAACGAAGCTGAAAGGCAACAGCTCTACCCCAGGACTTTAAGTGGCTTAAATCTCTTTCCCTCAATAATGAGTATTTGTATTTATGGCTTAGCACGGTATCTCCACATGGTAGTAAACAAATTCTAGACTAGCTACATTAGAGCTGGAACCGAACATTTTAGTCTTCCGTATACTCTCAAACAACCCAAAGATTAACTGATTTTAGCCTGTTTCTCTCCATTCTAGAACAGTCTGAAACCATGACTACCTTGAAACCAAGACCAAATTTCTGAACCATACGGAAGTTTCAAAGTTAATACACATCTAGAAAAGATTTGGATCTTTTTAAATTAATTTCTTCAACGAGAGACTTGTCATGACTTACAAATTTTTGTACCAGTCATGGCTATCAAACTCTGCAAGATGGAAGGAACATTGGCAAATGTCAAAGAGTTAGAAAAATCATGGAATGGTTTGGGTTAGAAGGTACCTTAAAAATCATCTCGTTCCAGACCCCCTGCTCATTATGAGCAGGGACACCTTCCACTAGACCAGGCTGCTCAGAGCTCCATTCAACCGGAACACTGCCAGGGACGGGGCATCCACAGCTTCTCTGGGAAACCTGTTCCAGTGCCTCACCACCCTCACAGGAAAGAATTTTTTCCTAATATGTAATCTAAACCCAAATTAGACAGGAAATGAAAAGCTAGGTCCACAGCCACTCCCCTACATCAGCCTGAGCCCAACTCCAACTGGGAAGGAGAAAAAGCCAGTGATCAGCAGACTTACCCAAGTTGTCCTAGAAGAGATGTGTTGGCATGCAGCTGCCACGTACCCAGCCTGTCTTTTCTGGTGATGCTATAAATAGGCTTCTTTGGCTAGCAGAGCTCCCCTCCCCAGCTCTTCTTGTGGGTTTGAACTAGATAATCTTTAAGGTCACTTCCAGTCCAAACCATTCTGTGACTCTATGAACCAGTGCAACTCCTAAACATTGCTCTCAATTAAGAAGCACCACAAGCACTTAGAAACCACTCAGTGAACATCGGGCAAACCTGCTGCTGTCCTACACAACAATCACACTGTGCCCTGAACTTGAAAGAGTCCTTATGGCAGTGTTCCTGAATCCAGAAGCATGGCTTTACAGTAAGCACTAAATAAACATGCGACTAGGGGTGCTTTAAAGAAGCTACTTCACCTGATAAAGTGATGGAAATAACACTGATAACATCTCCGAAGGATGAAGCCCCAGCTTATCTTAACAGCACAAGTGGCAGGGTGTAAAAACAGCACACGTGGCAGTATAGCCTGTCCCATATTTCTACCTGCTTTAAGACAAGGGGAGATGGGGGAGGCAATAATTCAAACTCTTCCTGAACTTAAGTACAGAAAGATAATCTCCCTTCATGGCCACAGACCAACTACTTCCAATCTTCAAAGAACTCTGAGCTAAAGAGTCAAGCAGAGGAGTGATGTGCCCAGAAGTTGCCTTGGCACTGAGTAGATAAGGGATTTGCAAACCTGCTTCATTAGGTACTGAGTCACTTAGGTGGTTTTACATCAAGATCACAGAACCCACAGCTAGCAGGCCAGTTCCAAGGGGAGACTTCAATTTCCATCCTATAAATCTCCCTCAAGGTATTTGTATAACTGTGGATTAACAGCCTCTTACATGTGAATATACTTTCAGTTAACATTTGGTGAATGGCCTCTAATGCTAATATTTCTTTAAGACCCAGCTGCTTATGTTATGCATCTGCTAAATCTATTTGTCAAGAGACTAACCTCAGAGAGAACCATCCCTAGGTTTACTGTGTAAGTGAACAGAAGTCAAATACAGTCTCTGAGTAAAGTGCAAAACCATAAGAGCTTTTAATCCTAACTTCCACATAAAAAGAATTCAAAAAGGAACTTCACTGTAGACTTCCCTGTCTCTATCCCACATCATCTTGCTTTTCAAGAGTTAAAAACTTATTCCAATGAATGGAGCCTTTGCAGTAAAACATTTTGTTTCACACAAAGCCACAAAAACTGAGGGTTGCTGAAGCAAAGCAAAGTCCAGGCCTCTGATCTGGGAAAGAATATTATCTTAAGATTCAAAGGGGGACCACTAGCACCAGTTCTGGAAAAACTGGGGGAGACAGAACATCAGCACACAGACTGTGAGAGGCAGGAGTCAAAAGCAATGTCTTAAAGCTGTCTCTACCCTCAACCTGGAAGTAACCCTGGAACCTCTGTGACCACATGGTGATTCAGGACCATTAAGCCTGATGCACAAGACAGGTGAGAACCATCTCAGCTCAAGCAAACTGCCATGGAACTTCTCTCTTTCCTTCCTCATTCTTCAAAAACCTCCCGTCTCCTGAACTGTGGAGAGGATATGACTGTCAGTTCACTGGCAGCAATTTGCAGGATGCCATCCCAACAACAGTGAGAGGAAATAGTGCAGAGAAAAGGAATATGCTGTAGGACTGAATACACCCCCATCAGAGACAGTTACTGCAAAACAGATCATCCAACGCTGAGAAAGCTCCTCGCTTTTACACTACCAAAACCCCATCAGGAAGCTGAGAGTTCTCTCCTCCTGGACTGATTGATTTCTGCCTTTCCATTAAGTATTATCAGCAATATATTTCATTCATTAAGTGCTTCTAACAAAGCATTCTTTCTCCACAGAGTGGTGGAGGACACAAGTATGCAGGTACAAGAGGGCAGTTCCTGACCTTCTGCAGAAGACCTATTCAGTATATTCTCTGCACTGACAGCTCACAGCAAGATACCCAAGGCAACAGGGAAAAATGAGACAGGAGCATCCCTGTGTAGGTGGCCTTTCCTGTTACAGCCTTCCAACTCTAAACGAAATTCAGGCTGAATAATTTATTACATACTTAAACTGTAAGAGGCCATCACGCTCACCTAATGCAAGTCCTTTTCTAATTCAGAGTCCTGTTCTAAAGAGAGGGTTGTGAAAACACTCTCAAGAACAAGCATTTATTTCAGGGTCCAGATTTATTTTTCTAGAAATGGAGAAGTTTCTCAAAGTTATTTTGCAATAAACCAATTTGTCCAGAGTCCCAGGTTGTCAAGGACTCAAGCTTCTCATACAGTTGAATTTCACTTGAAGATTATTCTTGGATTTACAAATTTATTCCTTGAAAATAATGACCAAAAAGACAGGCTCCAAACCCTTTATCAAATCAGGGTATCAAATTACCCTGATCGCATTGGCAGAGCTACTAAATGACATAACAGATGGCTGTATGACACAAAGGGATCCAAATTTCAAAAAGTGATACCTTGTTTTTAAGGCATTTTACTCTTTACTGTTCTAACAATAACCAAAGGTTTTAACTCAGTTTCTCTAAAATTCACATCTCATCTCTAACCATTTATTTTGAGACAGGCCTATAACACTATCAGATGAGCTCTTTTCAGAAGAGCTTGAAGTATCTGCACATCTAAATCCCACAGAGCATTACCACAACTTGAATCCTGTTGTCCTTAAGGCCTCTAGGAAGCCTTCTCAGAAGCACCATGTGCCACAAAAAGGCTGCTGTTCCAAATGGAACTGTTCCTAATTCTAGAAAGGCTTCCTCAGAAACTGGGACCATACCTAGGAGTGCAGAACATGACATCCTCACTGTTTAGCATGACACAAATACTCCTGATGGGTGTAAGAACAGCCCAAACTCACACAGGTATCCACATTGCCAGAAACCTTCACAGTAAAACAACACGTAAGTCATAAGCAAGGGGCACTTGTTGCAAACCCCAAACTAAAGAACATGCAGCCAAGTTCTCCTGTTCTGCACTCATGCCATCAACCTTCCTTCCTTTTTCCTATGGATGCCAGTCCAGACTTTCACACTAGCATTGTAAATTCACTTGAACTGTCAAATGCTGCCCTATCCACAGGGAGAATGCACAGGCACAAATACGTTCTGTGCACACACAGCTCTCCCCAGTCAGTCTGTAGCACTTCAACACAGGGACACAAAGATCTGGCTTTTCAAGAGCACTATCAGTCCCGTAACAAAGTCCAGGGCAAGCTGACAGCAGCTGATGAGAGAGCCAAGCCCTCTCCTAAGAACATGAACTCTATAGTTATCTTCCTCGCACAGAGTGCTTTGTGCTCCTCCAAACATGGTGCTTTCCTGACGTGAGAGGAGAAAGGCTGAGAGAGCAAGAGGCAAAGCGGCTGTTTTGGTTTATGGGCTGTGGCCCAGTAAAGCAGATAGCCCTGGCACACGAGATAACCCCGCAAACATTAGAGCATTCCTTGGGAACAGAATGGGAAAAGGTTTGCTACATGCACACAGTCAGTGAGATACTGCACTTCTACACCTCACTGCAAACTACAAATAGCAGTTGCCCCCTTCCCATTTAGAGGGACGGCTGCAGAGAGTTAGGCACCCAGATGTTTTCTTTAGGACCCACTTATTAACCCTAACCCATCCCTAAAACAATGCTTTTAATGCATGCTTCAGACTTATCTCTCCTGTTTGTAGCAAACAAGTTTGATTTAGACAGGATTTATGTTGCACATCATTGCTGAAAGCAATACTTAAACCCAGTTTTTAAAGAAGAGAGTAGAATAGAGCATCTATGTCAGAACAGCTAAGGATGACAGGCCTGTCTTCAGCCAAGGGGCACGGTAACCCCAGCAAATCAAATGTGACTGTTTGGTGCCTCTGCTTCTGTTTTGTAGGAAAAAAAACAGCACTGTGCAGGTTTGTGAGATGAAGAGCTCTCCCCAGCTGTAAAGTCTCCATAAACAGGAAAGAATGTTTCTACAAATCAGACAGCATTCATGCCCTAATACCTATTAAATTTCTTCAAATCCAGTGTGTTCTCTTGTTCTAGTAATGTTTATAGTCTTTTCAGCAGAAGAGAAAACCACCCAGGAAACAGAAAATCTGAACATGACTCACTGTCAAGCTGACAAAAATAAACCCAGAATTTCACCTGCTCTGTTAGCATAGCACACACTTGAGTTGAAAGCTGAAAGCAGGAGAGCACTTTCAGGAAAACAACAGAGTCAAGACATGGGCATTTCTTCCCTGTGCCAAAATGAATCCCTACTGCTTAACCAAAACACAAGTAGTGAGCAGAAGCCTGGAAAAGAGTAAAGTAATTAGAGTAGAAATTGCAACTGTTGCTGCACATACACAAACATATGAGAAACAACTCAAAAATTTAATACTGCAAACTGCAAGCACGGGATAGTGCTGCTTTAGACTGTGCAACAATAGTAGGAAATGAAAGTATCTTGCCTTTTTCAGTCAAAACATAGAAAACACGAACACACTAACCATATTCCAAGCAGCCACTCTTCCACAGAAAGGCAGAGGAAATATTCAATTCTGATAAAACCTCCAAAGGCAAAGCTGTTTCACTAAGAACTAAGTGGAGCCCTTTTCTCTCGCAGTTCAGATCTGAACTTCTGCTTCCCGCTGGCACCTACTGGAAAAGCACAAAGTCAATGATTCACTTTCTCTCTGATAACCACACCACAGAAGGAAGCTGTCTAGCATTTAAACGATTACAGTGGGACTTTTCCTTCCCTTATGTATTCTCTCTCTGTCTTCAAGTCTGACACTTCACCAGGATAAGAGCCCTGGATTTCTGATAATGAATCTTGTTTTTCTGTATAGAATTCACTGTGGATACCGGGAAAAGCACAAAGCTGACATCTGCCTCAGATGCCAAAATACCTTCAACAGATCACCTGAATCCATGTGTGTAAGGAAAGCCACTTGGAAAGATACAAGTACCAGTCGAGTATAATGAAACTTATCCTAAACAGAAGCAGAGAAGGTACCTTTTGCCAACAGATTCTGGTTGCAGCATTGCCTGGTCTTATAGACACCTTATTCCCATGTCAGAAAGGTCTAGGGACTACAACAGCAAAGGAACAAGACTTCAGCAAATGGGGATAGAGAAGATTCTTGCTACAACAGAGCAGAAAAGAATTGGCAAAAGGTGCCTTTCACTTGTCCTTAACTAGAGATCTGGAATGCATATGGGGGCTGAAGACATAGCTCAATCCCAGAACAAATAATTCCTAGGCCTCCAGTCAGGACACGTAGTTCCAGCTTGGATGTGTGAACTCTGGTCTAACCGCCAAGGAAGGAGGGGATTTCTGTCTTTAGAACTGAAGTTACAACAGCGCAGTTTATAGCAGCCAGGGCATACAATTATTATTTCTTCCTACTGCTATTTACCCACAAAATAGCCCAAGCTGTGCCTTCATATCCAGCAAGTCAGCCATTCAAAAAAACACTCCTCAGAATCTGTCACTGTATCTCTGATGAGGCTCTGAAAGAACTAGGCAGACCAGGGAAAAGAGCAAGTCAATTGTTCATTTAAGTTTTATCATGTCAGAATTGAGCCCAAAAAAGCAAGCATGCATACTTTCTTCAGCTGGCAAATCACACATTCTCATATTTGTCTCTCATGCTCTTAAGTAAAAGAAGAAAACACAGCAATGAGTCTAGGGGTTGTTCTGATTTCTTTTCATGCCTCATCACCCGTGCCAATACTAGTCTAAGAATCATTCATTAATTATCCTTATACAAACCACAAATGAGCACCTCCACAGATACAGGAGAACCTCCCCCTTTCAACTGGAAGTGTTAAAACCAGTTGCATAAATCTGGAGTCTTTCAAAAGTCCAATAAAAATACAAGTCAGGTCTTCTATAGTGAATAATCTGGCATAAAAAGACAGAAGTCACAGATAGCTGCTTTGCTTACTCCCCCTTTCAGAAGGCAATAATAGCAATTTCATTTTTTTCCTTGTTACTCTGTCATTTCACCCCTATTAACATTCAAGCAGTAGCAGGAAGAGCTCCATGAGTTTCCATACATTAGCCCTGGCAAACTTGAGCTCCCTCTTTTCTGTCAGTTAACCTGAAGCACACAAAGAAATGTCTCCAAGACACTACCTGACAACTTGTGAAATCCGTTTCCATAAACTAATTTACAAGCAAATAACTCATTGTGACCAGGAAAACAAAAAAGGCACACAGGAACAAACAGGGAAGAAAGCACCTGCAGTCATGCTGGCCGATATTAAAAAAAGCACACCCGAGGGCACAGTGATTTCCAGGGAGGAAATCCACCCACTGGGAACCATCAGAACGAGATGTAGCACACACTGTCTCACACAGAAGCACAATGTTACATATTCCAACATGAACAACTGATTCACTCACCGAGTTGCAAAAAGGGTGACAATGTGCACATTGATCCTCAAGTATCAACTCCAATTCAGTCCTAGTCTGAAAGTCCTGTTATTGGACTGCTTATAATAACTATTAACTCATTAGTTTCCACAGTATGAAATGGTTTGTGCATTGATTTTCCCTGTCTGTGGGGTTTTTTCCCACCTGTTGTAGCAGTATACCTTAAGAAAGCAGCAGGTATGACAGCTGTCAGAATCAGAATTATACCAAAGATTGTTGTACTGTGGATTTCAGTACAACAATCAGGATACTGCTCACAGGGTTGGCCAAGTTATATGAAATTCAGGCACTGATTAGTTACGTAGTTACCAGCCTTTTTTACAAAGTAGTATTTGGGATGTTTGCAGGGAAGAATTCCCAGTTCAGTCCACACTCAAGATCTGCGTTCACTACACTAAAACACTAAAGAGGAATAAACCCAGGACCGTTTATTTCTTGGGCTTATGAAAAAAAGCACTTAAGCTTCCAAAATTACAAAAAGGGATGGCTAATTAATAACTTGGAACTGTCCTGAGAAATAGAAGGCTTCAGAGGCAGAGTTATAAGCATGAACAATAGAAACTTTCAGACTAAAATAACAAAATACACACTGAAACGACAATTTTAAAAAAAGGATACTGTGAATGCTAAAAGCTTCCACCAAGCCCTCTGAAAAGGACAAACACCCTTTAAAAACAAGAGTACCAAGAAAGACAGTAACAGCAGAACACTATTCTTATTTCTCAAGTTATCTGGACTATGCAATAAAATCATAGAATGTATCCATGTTCCCTCCTGTGAATCAGCACTCTTTCAATATTTAAATCAGAATGAAATGTTTCTGCTGGTGGAATTATCAAAATCAAATACTGAGGCTCTTGCTACAACATGATTTTGTTAAAGGAACAGAAGCGGCTCACAGGGGCCATCAGGTATGACAGAAATTCCAGAAGCCCAACAGGTGTAAAGGAAAGGCTTCGATAACATTGCAGGCCGTCAAATAAAAGACACTATTAATTTCAGACACATTCTTGTAACTAGGCCCCAAATTTTAGCAGATCAGATTTTATAATGTGTCTATAAATCACCAGTCTCTTAAAAACAAACAAGCACAGAGGGAAGGGGCATGGGCTCAACACATACATCCCCAGAAATAACTCCCAACATGCAGTCCAGTGAAAGTGCCAACCTCACCACCAGCTAACCCAACTTGAAATTACAGAGTATATTAAAAAGGGTTGTGAGGTTCGCTCTACAATATTGACTTTCCTTGCAGCATTGCTAGTTGGGGATGTAAACAGTGCCACACAACAGTGGTTCCCATTCAAAAAGTCACCAAAGACAAGAATTACAATTAATATTTTCAGCAAGTGGTAGTTATGCTAAAAAAATCCCTTAAGGCTCACAACACTTTTGGAAAGGGAAGAGAGAGTAGAAATTTTTATTTTTCCTTTTAATACTGTTCTGCAAGCACTCCTTTGTACACATTGTATATGCCAAGTGGCACAGTTACAAGCTATCACAATTTTCCCAGGCCTGCATCTATTCACACCCACACTGGTATCTTGCAAGTCCACACATATATGCATATGTAAAAACAGATGCAGGACTTCATTAGTACATGCATAAATATTCAGTAGTTGCTATTCATGCCCAAAAACATGTATATCACATCTGCAAGAACGCAAAAAGTTTCCTGTTCCTGGGCTCAGCGTATTAAGAGACCTAGATTCTTATCCTGGCTGTGTCTAAGCTCAGGAAGGTCAACTACAGAACAATAATGCTGCATTTCATTCAGCTCCCTTCAAAACCTGAGGGGACACAGCCAGAACAACGTCCGTGTAAAACAGCCAGAACACCCAGAGATGAAAGAACTCCAGTGTAATGTTAGATCAATAGCGTTTCCACTGGTTAAAAGGTAATGCTGCTTTCCTAGATAAGGACAGACGACAGACAGAAACCCTGTAATGCTGCAAATGCCTCTCTCACCTAGAGAGCAAAGTACAGGAGAAAGACAGAAAAGCAACTATCAATATCACGCTCCTGAATACTCCACCCTGGTTCGTAGGCAAGTTCTGCGAAACAGGGAAGAAAGCTGGGTCCTTTCTTTCCAGCTTTACTTCCTTTCAATTTCTCTTTAGGCTTTGCAGAGCTGAGTATAATCCTGATCCAGCAGGTCTGAACCTCTGATTTTTCTCCAGCATTTAAGACTGCACTGACCATGCCTGATTTATGCTCCTCCTTCAGAGAGCAGGCAGAGAATCTTATTTCAAGTCTCTCTGCAGAGACAAACTCCATTTCTGAGAGTGGCTGCTCATCTTTGAGCAGTGACACAAGTCACCTTCTGTCATTCTCCAAGCACAGCGAGAATTTAAGTCAATTCCACCCAAGTGCTCCACAAACAAGTCCTGACATACAGTCTGCTCCTACTTCTTTTTACATGAAATCACCATCCCAAGGCCATGCTATGGAAAAAGGTGCCCTCCTGAATCAGTGCCAAGCCCTTTGGAGGAATCACAAAGAGGAACCACGTGGTGAGAAACATCTCAGCTTAACACAAAAGGGTACTTTAAATATTCACCTGGAAAATGACTTTACTAAAAAACCCCCCAAAACAACAACAAAAAAACCCAACCAAACAAAAAAAAAACCACAAAACCACCACAGCTTTTTTTTTTAGTGTTCCAGCATTTCACCAAGCTGCTTTTAATCACCAATTAACAGGAATATGCAGTCACGTCTTCAAGTTATTAGAAGTGTCAATTTTTTTCCACATATTCAGTAGTAATTTAGAATGAGCAAGTAGCATATATTTTGCTAGTACAAATATTATGAGGTCATGAACAGGAAGAGGCAAATTCTGTCATAAAAACAGTTTATAGGCAGACGTGCCCATGTTCACAAGTGCCCAAGCACATGTAAAAAAGTTGGTGGAGCTAAGAAGGAAAGCAGGCAGCAGCTAACAGAACAACTACATGAAGTACTGCTCTTTCTTATTCTCAACTGGGGCTCTAGAGACATAGAACACATCAAAATAAGCCTAGGAACCAGAATCCCATACCAGAAATGAATAATGGTTCAACAGAAATGGTGATCTTATGGCACGTCATCTAATCACCACATGTATTTTCCCTCCTTTATTAATCTGTTGCCTCTTTCTTTTGTAGAAGCTGCAGCCTTGGAACACTTCTTTTAGAAATGTTGCTCCCTTTTCTCCACAGGTACCAAGCGTGTCCTCCCAAATACAAGACCATCAAGCAAGAGCTTTTCTTGGTCATTCACTGCTCTTCCCCCAAGCAACGCTGGCAGCAGCCCCATCTTCACTTCCCCACTAAATCATTCCCCCGACAAATAATGCCATAACGACAGTTACGGGACCCCACAGTAAACCCCACCCGTTTCACCATCTTTTATTCCAATAAGGCTATTTTTAAACCCAGATCAGTTTTCTGATAAGACTCTGTGCACACTTGGACAACTGTGCTGCATGGTAAGAGGAGGACACAGAGTCTTAGGATTTAAAAAACAAGCAACTGGAGGCAGAGGCACTGCCCAAGACATTCCTAAAAATCCTGCCTTTGTAATTGTTTTTCCTTTTGTATTTAGCTTTAATGATTGCTTCTGTTGCTTCAGATCTGAAGAACCTGAAGGCCTTAAAGCCTGTCTATTTACTGAAAAGGAATGCACTTCACTGAACAGTGTAGTCAAAGGAAAGCTGTATCTAAAGTCTGTTTAGAAAACAATGAACAATTGTCTTGATTTAGTATCTTCAGATCTGTAATTTCACTGCTATCAATATTTAAACCAAGGGTAAAAAACAACTCTCATAGCAAAGATTATATTCACTTTGTCCTACTGGCTCTGCAGTAACAGAGAGTTTAGCTGAGAAAAGCCCTGGTTTTAATAATGCTGCCCTATCAGAAAAAGCAGGAAAATCATTTTTATATGGGAAAAGCAGAAGTCAAACAAGGAAGGAATTTTGTTTGTTTGTTTCTAGAGTTGCTTTTTTATTTAAGAAAACACAATGGAAAGCACAAAAATCTCAGAAGAATGAAGCAGACAACAGTGCCCTGAGGGGAAGAACACAGATGCTGTGCTCCAACAGCAGGCAAGAATTACCCGACTGTAGATCACTAAGTGGTGCAGAACCAAAACCCCCTCAATAAAAGTACATATTTATGGTTATACGTGGCCTGTCTTCTCAGCAGCTGCCGTGCCACAGTACACCTGCTAAGCCCCTATTTCACCCTGTCTGGGGGGTTTTCTATTTAATGCCCAAAAACGAGATCTGGCACATCTTTCAGGAGCCTCAGGATAGGAGCATTTACAAGATCCCATGTAAAGGTGACAAGCAGCAGCTATTACACTTTTATTGAAAATTCAAAATAGGTCTCTCAACAGATGCAGGACATTTAAACTGCTTCTCCCCTAACAGAAAGGTCTCCCAGAAAATATTTTCCTAAATACTAGTCACACATGGATTGTTTCACTGGAGCACACATTCAAGGTCACTCAACCCCCAAAATCCTACTTCTTCCTCCATCTGTTTTCTGTGGCTCCTCAGATACAGGACCCTTAAAAGCTTTTGCTCTCCTCATAGCACCACGTCCAAGCACTAGCAAAGCCTGCTGTGTTTTGCAGGCTCCAGCATTAACCAGTCCTTCGTCCTACATTTATCCAAATTCTCTGTCACAGAGCAGCTATTTAATGGATTTCCCCACCACTCTTGGACAAACGCATGCCACATACCAGATGTCCACTCACCCAGAAGCTCACAGCCTGCCACCAAGGGGCAAAAAGGTGGGCAATGGCTCTTAATTCTGTGCTCGGCTGAACAACGTTCTCCCCTCTGTGTGCTGCATTCTGTAGAGCCACTGCAGTGCTCAGAGCAAGCCGGCTCGCAGGAGCAGCTGAAGACAGCCGTGCATCTCCTAAGCTGAACGCAGGTGTCCATCCCAGACTGAGGGTGGTTCTTGCACAGCAAACCTATCACCTACAGCCCCCTAACCAGAGGGTGGGTCACACCAACGAGTGGCCATTGGAAGGTGATAACTAGGGCAAGGGAGAATAATAAAGCCAGAAAAAAATTGCCTGCGTGTGTGTAGGAAGGGAAAAGAATAAGTGGAGCAAATAATGAGTGAAAGAATGGAGGCAGTATGCAAAGAAAATTATTTACTGAACAGACTATTCGTGCTGCTGACCTCAGTTCATTCCTCTCCAAGTTTTAACTCCTTACAGTCATGCCTTTGACTGGGAGAGGTCCCAGCTCATCTCCACCATAACCATCCTATAGGATGTGACAACCAGATCCTGCAGGTGAGGACACTCCAGCAATGCTCTGCTGCTCTGTTTCAGAGCTCGACCAAGTCGTCATAAATTAGAACACGCATATCAAAGGCTTTTACCTCCCAAGAAAAGCCCCTCTGAACCCAGAGTTTAAAAGGGTGGTATGGGTTCATACCGCAACCTTTTTTAAGACCTTCACAGAAAGGAGAAATTTTCCGCAGTACCTGAATATTATCAGGTTATAAAAAGTTGATGCCTGCCAAACATTCTTTTCCATAACAAGGACTGCTGTATGCAAGTTAAATCTCACACCCATGACCTTGTTCTTGCCCCCTAAAGATTCTGCTGTCATAACTGGAACTCCATAGACACTGCACGCATTTAACTGTGGCATAAACTCCAATCTGTCACAGCAATTTGTATTTCACACAGCAGGAGTTATCCCATCCAGTGGGAATATTAATATCTTCCGATTTCATACCAGGGGAAACAGGACAATATATTTTTTTTTAAACTGAAAATATATACTGTAAGTCATTATTGCATTTGAGAATAGGCTCACAGAATCTACTGGCTCTCCTTATTAAGGATATTACCTCCACAATAGAGCCTACACAATGAAGCAAGCAGCATTTAATTTACCACTCAGGAAACACATTCTAGCCCATACCACTGTAAAGAAACTTTTCTAAATACCAAACAAAGCAGCTGACTTGGTAGACAGGCTGAAGGCTGTTCCCATTCTCAGGTCATCTGTCAGAAGACTCCAGTCAAGTAAGGACTTAACATTGAGCATTTGCAATTGCCATTGTAGCAAATGAAGCATAATTCTAGTAAATAAGCCAACTTAGCTTAAGCTAAGACAGCTGTTAGAAGAACCAAGCTCAGCTACCCACTCTTGTGAATCATTTCCTGAATTGCCGTAATTAGCACAGCATTGTAAGGCAATTCATCCTCAAATCCAACAGAAGAAGTTAACATTCATCTTAATTTACTATGTTAATCTCAGAGCACTTTATTCCCAGTCAATTACAGAGTCTTCCCTTTCAGACGCACCTCTGCTGTGACACAATAGGAAAAGGAAGAACTGAGACCGGTGTGCAGCAGGCACTGGCCTGCTGGGGCAAGTCCGACCTGCGCATCTTCAACCTACTTGGCCACCTTGTCCTTTCCTCCTTTTTCACTACCCTTTCTTTCAGCTTTGTTATATACCTCATGTTTCTGAAATTCTTTGCTTTCTTAAAATCTAGAACCAAAGCATTCTGCTCCATAGCTGAATGCACCAGCAGAAGGAACTGGGAGAAAGCATCATGGCTATAAGTTAGCATCACTATTTGCATGAATGCCACCATTTTCCACTGCCATCAAAAAAGTTTTGACTGCCTGGGATGTTTTCCTGGATGCTGGTTGATCCCTATAGCTTTATGAAAACTGTTAGCTTCTCTCACACTTGGAGAGCCAGACTTCTGATATTATAAACCTCGAGCTCATTGAGAGTTTGATGAAGCATAAAATAAGCATAGTTTAACAGTCAAATGAACAACAAAGGGCCTTTTGTGATAGCTGGAGAGTACAGGGATGGAGCAGCAAAGGAATGAGAACCTGGAAAAAGACAACCCCTTATATCTGGAGGTGACATTTTGCAACGTGATTAATAATTTGATTTATCACTGACATAATTCCAAATGAATACAATAACTTTAAGTGTAGTTGTTAACACAACCCATCTGAAAACTTTAGATCAAGAAAGGAAATTATATGAAATAGAAACGCTACAATGCTGGAGGAGTATAACGTGGGTAAGGAAATCTGACCTCTTGAAAAACATTTTCTTTGAAATTTTTTGGCAGAGGGTAAACAGTAAAGTCCACAGGATTTTGGCACAAGAAAGACTATAAAATGCTTCTCCTTAAAAAAGTAAAGTTATTTTTCTTGTATAATAGTACCTTACTGCTCCACAGGAGCTACAGTTCCAAGATGATTGTCTCAAGATGCAGCCCACCTTAAGATGCCAGGATTCAACAGAGGTGAAAACAAGTCATTTTGCTATAGCAGAGAATGAAGGACAGTGCACAGCAGTCTCTGAAATTAAACATTTGGTTTTGGCAATATTTCAGTTTGGGAACATACACAATTTAAAATAGAGTAGAGGAATTCTGAGGAAGAAAAGTATGAAGTAAACAAGTCATCTTCTAAAACAGTTTCAGCACATACAAATGTACGTTTGCAATCTACCCTTTCAGAGGATCACCAAACATTTTAATTCCTTCTACCCCACACTGCAGCATTTTAGAAGACTGTTGCTTCAATATCTATTTAAAAATAAACTCTTTGGAGAGCACAGAGCACTAAAAACAAGCCTCTCCAGACTGATGAGACATCTAGACAATGGTCCACAAAAGGGCACGTTAGCAGAATTCTCCTAAGGAGGAAGCAAACATCTCAAGTGACGCTCTGCAAGCAATTTAGCTGGTTTAGATCACAGCTGATACTGTATCATTTCTAAATTAGAATTACCCAATTCCTCTCCAAGAAAACAACACAGGAAACTGGACAGCTAATCCAGCCCATGACACACGCCCTGGACACCTTCTATATTCCTACTGGCTCCCTCTGTTAGCAACAAGCTTATGGCTATTGCTACCAAAATCCCATTGTTCTCCTCCATGCACCAAAAGGGTGTAAAACAGTAAAGAGCCAGGAGGGGGGAAAAAAGAAAATGCCTGTAGGGAACACGAAATAGAATGAGGGCAGTGGAGAAACACAGTACCACATTGCTGGAATGCCAGACTCCCTCCCAATGCTACTGAAGTTCAGTCTGACCATGGCCAGAAGGTGGTTCTACATTTTGGGAAGGCACTTGGTAGGAAGGTGGGAGAGAAAACTGCAGTGCAAACCCAAACAAAGCAGACTTGGAGGAGATGAGAGAGGGGCTACATGTATATACAGCACACCCCTCAACAAAGATCTCCCTCCTATTCCAGAGCGAACAAGGATCACACAGCTCCTCCCTCCCCTGGTGAACCACACTCATGACCACAGTGTAGGAAGGATTGTATCAGCACTCTGCAGAATTGGCTCAACATACAAGCTGGCCACCTGAAATATCTTATCCCTCTTCTAATTGTATTAAGTCCCATCACTATCAGGGTAGGAGCTGAGACTAGGGAAATTGGAACAAGCGTGGTATGAGTGCAGAAAGGTGTCTGAGGGACAGTTCAGAAGCAATGTCATGAAGCCTGACCACACTGAGTAGAGCTAGAGATAAGGGAAGATGTGTAAGGGCATTTGTCCTGTAGGCAAACTGGTTATTCCAAGACAAGGGTTCCCAGATGACATGTATACATCTCACAGATACATGCCTTCTCATAAGCCCACAGAGGTTTTATTTTGCAGCTTTATAAGTATCCCCAATGATCTGAAGGTTAGTTCACATTCTGAAATAAATTCACTGTCAAATAACATTCTATTCACTATGCTGAACTTAGAGCTTCCCAGCATTTGCTATTCCAAACACCAACAGAAAAATCATACCTGCTTTCTTCCACTCCCATCTACCTTACTTAATTTAAAAAAAAACAAAAACCTCAAGCAGGGATTTCTTTACTATGTTTTAGTGCAATATTTGGCACAGCAGAGTCCTGGGTGGGACTCCAGGCACAAGTAACACAACAAGAATTGTATGTAATGCAAAAGAAACAAGAAAAGTATAAGATACAACAATGGACTCAGCTATAGCCCATCTGCCTTTTCTCTGAGAGGGAACACTGAATACCATCACTGGAGAATTATTAATGGAGATCTGATGCTGTCATCTTCTAGATAACACCTCTATTATCACATGTACAAACTCCTGTCTTTCTGAAGTACTGGAAGCAGACCAGGTATTACTGACACCCAACCTCTTGTTATATTTGCTGGATGTGCAAGCATTCCTACTCTCCTGCAAAGTCCACAGTATGTTTATATCCTGTTTATAAGCAGCAAGAAAAGTGACATGAGATCTGGAAGAAACTTGAAGTACCAGGTGGGAGGCACTGGCCTTCCCAGGCTCATCACAGAAACTCTACACAAAGGCTGACTCCAAACCAGCCTTTTTTTACAATCAGTGCAGCAGGAGGCACAGCTCTAGAGAATTCTGAATAGGAGCCTTGCCTAATTAGTGAAGTGAATCATCAAAAGCATGCCATGTTCCCCAAAACTGTTTACCCTTCCTGACATAGTAAAAAAACATATTAGACTTTCTCTGTCTCAGCATAACTCTGTTTATACCAGATGGAGTACCATATACCATGTCCACAGACTGCTACTAAAGAAATTACTTTCTCACACAAAAAACCCCCAGTGAAACACTGTTAGATTTGACTGTTTAAAGCAAGACTCCTAGGCAAACACCTGCCTCCATTCCTTATTTCTGTGCACATCACCACAGACCAGAGGAAGTGAGAAAATCTATTATCCTTCCCTTCATTCCTTCAGTCACATAACCATGATGTTGCAAGTGTTGGAGGATACTCCTCAACATGAGATCCAGAGTAATCCATTACATGGCTATCACTGGATTGGTTATCAATGGGGTTGGCACTCTTTAATCTCACAAAAGCAGAGCAGAGTTTATACTGTTCTCTTCATGAAACCTGACAAGAGAAGCCCCTTTTAACAGTTGTGTGAGTTTACCCAACCTATTTAGAAACATGAAGAGAAGGACAAGAAGGGCCTCCCAAGCATCCCGTTAAACCAAGGCGGTTCCATCAAGGCCATAAAGAGATAGAAATGTTAGATAGGACTCATGTGGCCACACGCACTTTTACTTGCATGGCAGAGATAACAAGATATGATCCCACAAAAATGCTGCTGTTCTGCCTACATTTTAACTTCCAGTGAGAACTCTCCCCACAGACTCAGGGTAAAGAAATCTTAGTAATTTGAAGGGAGGTGGCTATCAAAGTTATGCTATCCATGGTCACTTTGGTTCAAAAGTTACTTAGAAGAGTAGAAGATTATACCCTAAGACTTCCTCAAGCGCATCATCCAAAGAATCCTTTAGTCATGACAAAAAAGGATATAAAATTTGAAAGAGGATTTATTTATTAGAAGCCTTCAATGCACTGCAATGTCCTCTTCCCTCAACCACATCAGCTCCCAGCAAGCCTTGCCTCACTTCAAAGCACTGCATTTTCAGAGGAATTATTTCCAAAGAGCAGGACAGAAAGCAGTAATACAGAACAATTTTCCTACTGGCCAAAGAGGAAGTTGATTCAGTAAGTGGGCTATTTCGCAGATTTTAATTAACTACAACTGGAATCCTAATGCATGTAAACACAGCAAAAGACCCACAACATAAGACAAATATTCCTGGATGAGGATGGAAACAGTCAGCAGAGAAAACCGTAAACTGCCAGATTTTACCTCTATTCTGTACCCTAAAACGTCTGAGATCATCAGTCTAAACCATAACTCCCAAATGTAATACGCTACATAAGAGCAGAACAAGAAAACATCTCTTGCACAGAGAGACTCCAGCTCAAAGGATGAGATGATTGCTGGACAAGCGGATCCAAAGAAAGGGAACACAGTAAAAAGGGAAAACCACTCAAGATAGATAAGCAGAGGCCTAGCTATTCCACTGCCAAGTTGTTCTGGTTCAGTCAGCTCATGGCAGGGGAGAGTTAACAACTTGTCTGAAGGCAGAAGATGAGGCAGCTTCAGAGATGTTTATGGGACTCTTCTTCATGATGACTGAAAAGCATCCATCTGCCACTCCTCTCAGGATGAGCAAGGCTTTAGTAATGCCTAAAAGTTAGCAGAATTAACAGGCAGGACTACATGTCAAATTCTCCACAGCATGCCACTCTAGATGAGCCAAAAAGGGCCAAGAAAATCAGCTTATGTCTGTAGCTGTAGGACCCCACATAAGATTTTCAGCAAAAATGTTCATTGTTTTGAACAGTTGAGTGTCAAGAAGAAATCCAGACAAAGTGAGGGCAGCCTAGACTGCTTTTAACCATGTGGCTAGACACAAGAGATCATATCTCAAAGACACTGTAGAGAAAGAATGAAAAAGGTTAACATATAACAAGGATAAAGATCTGGGAAGAAGGCACAGATGACAGGCTGAGAGAGACAGGAATGTAGTAAAAAGACTTTCCCCACAATTTCCATAGCTTTCTTCAGTGCTCCTTCTCATTCTTCCTATTGCAAAAACAACAGGTTCAGAACAGTTCATTTCTACTGGAGCAACCAAGTTTCTGTCTTCAGCAAGAAGTCATGATGCTACTGCCCACTTGAGCAGAAAAGTTATGAAGTCTCCTTAGGAAGCGTGGGATGAAATACATTCCTCTTTCCTGAAACTGAAATAATTCCATTGTTAATTTACTTCTGTCTAGAAAGAACAAGAACTTGCATTTCCTTTCCTAGTCCGACTGAATGCTTTTGAATGGAGTAAATTTCAATACCTAAAAAAAAACAAAACACCATCCTTCAGCTTCTTCTTGCTACCAAGCGAAATAATTGCTGCTTGATTAAACTTTCAAAGGGGAAAAAAAAAAGGGGGGGAGGGAGAATAAGGGGGTGGATATCAGAAGAGAGGCTGCCCAAATAGGTGAACATTGTTAAATTGTTTCCCGTATCTGGGTACTCCGGTTCTATCACAAACCACTCCATATACAAGAGTATAACAGTGCCTCTTCAAACCAATATCCAACATAGACAGAATGAGAAGAGGCATGTCAGTTAGTTTTACACAAAGAAATCAAAATGCTGTTAGAGCCCTATCAAGTCATCAACTATGCATTTCAACTACCTCAGCCTTAGGAGGAATCTACAGGGACAGACAACAAATAATTCATTGAAACTGAATTCATTGTGAGTCTCACTCAGTTGAAATCCAAATGTTTCCATACCATTCACAAACACCATTTATGTGCAGATCTCATTGCTTGGAGTGTTTCTGGGATTCTCCTAGATGCACTTTTCCCTTTCTCCCTCTCCCTTGTGCAATTACCACATGAGATGTCATTCATCTGGGGGAGGGAGGAGGAGAAAAAGGAAGGAAAGGGTGGTGATTTGATGTTCCTATGCTAGCTTACCTCTTGCTCTGTCTTCACGGTTTTGGGCTCCCCTCCCAGTAAATAAACAGAGACTGCCTCTTGTATCTTATCACATAATTCCAAATAGCAGCATGAGCACCAGCTCTGTATCATTGCTACTTTATTTCCACCATCAAATTACGAACAGGATCTCTCTCTGTAGCTGACTTCTTGGTTACATCCCGATAGTTGGCAGAGGTCAGGTCAGTTCTAGACTCTGGTGCTGCTGGGAAACCCAAGGAAAGCCCTAAGAGTAAGCACAGCTCCCCAGTGGAGCTCACGTAAAATCCCCCTTCCTGGACTGACCAGGAGGAACTTCCCCCTCCTTCCCTTTTTAGATGAAAGGTGAGATTATCCTTAGGATTTGCCACAGTGAAAGCACTCGCCCAGGGAACCTTTCTGGGATCACATTTGTGCTGGGAATATCTCAGCAACACTAGAACAGCTGCACAGCACACAGACCAAGCTTCATTTCACACCCATGTAATAACGACAGACACAGTGCTAAGACCAGCCCCCATGGCAGGTGTTTGCTGCTGTGCTCATGTCACTGCACCTGTGACACCCCCGACCCACAGCTACACTGATGGAAGGTTTTAGTGTTGCTCCAGCTTCAGCGATAACTGAAAGGTTTTTTCCACTCCAGGTTGTTAAGAAGTAGATCAACTGGCAGAGAAAAGATTCTTAAAACATGGCTGTAACACCAAAGAAAGTCTGTGCACAGGTTCTGCTGTTGCTCTCACAGGCAATTTCCTGCGACACAGTCAGAGTGTGGAAGTTTTCCATCTCTGCCAAGGACAGTCCTCCCTTTACCTGGACCTACCCTGAATACTACTCTGAGATGACACTGTCAAGACAGCCCTTGTGTTTGCAAAGGAGAAAAAAAAACCCTAATCCATTCATGGATTACTTAAGTGACTGAGAAGTCATTTTTAAATCCTGCAGGAAGAGAGGAACACAGCTGAGTCCTTAGCTGGACTCAGTAGAACTGGTCCTTAGTTGGATTTCTCCAAAAGCAACGTGCCATCAGCTCTCCATTACCGTGAGTACAAGAGGAATTCCAGTTCTCTCACGGAAAAGTAACAGTGCTGTAGCCTTTATCAAGAGACTGGCACCTGCAAAATAACTGAGATTTCTCATGTGAGGCATGTTTGCAAGATATTTGAAACCCAGAGAGGCAAGAAAGCTTAGAATAAAATATCCTGACCTCAAGCAGCTGTGTTTAGGCTTAGCCTACAAATATACAATCACACACTATTTACAGACCCTTTCTCACTACACAGGATAGTCTGGAACAGGGCTTGTATTCAAATTTACTGAACATTTAAATTCAGATACATGTCATTCATAATCACCCTACCTGTTAGTTATTTCTTCTGCACAAATACTTTAAAATAACTGGCATAAGAGTAATAACTGGCGGTACTGTAACATTTAAAGAGGAGTTCCCCTGTCCATTAATCTAATAACTACCAGATTACCATTGTCAGCAATTAGCTGTAGGTTGTGCCATAGAGCTGTAATTTGGGATATGAATGAATACAACTCTAGCATATCTAGTTAATCCATCTACTTGCACACAAGTACTTTAGCAAGCTAAATAGAAACATATCTGTTTTGTTAACTGCAGTGTGACTTCTGCAGCTGCAGATGAACATTCAGTGGACTTTTGGCTGGTTTAAAGGGACACTGCCAACTTCAATCTAACTTTAGTTTTGTGCAAGTAAGCTTACACAGACTCTCAGACCAGGAGAAATATTCCCATGATTGAAGAAGTTAATTCCCATGCAGTGAGTTATTTTTACCAAACACATCCCTGCAGTACAACCAACCCAAACACAAGTGCTGAAAATGTGACAGTGAGAAATAAGTAGAATAAGCACATTCTCTAAAAGAAATACAGAAGGAGGTATTAGCATAACTATTGGGAAGAGTAGCCTGTTTCAAGCAAGCTCTTAGCTATACACAGAAAATCTTGTTTACTGGGTTCTTTCAAGCTGGGTTAACTTGCAGCTTTCCTTTCTAAGTCTGTAAATAAAATAAGCCTTAATGGAGAGTCAGTTTCTGTATATCCAGCTTGTCCAGTGAGAGGCCATTTATTTGCTCAGCTTTCCTAAGCCCCCTACACTAGCACACACGAAGTCCGTTTGAAGCGCAAGAACAGCCAAGAACACCAATGTTAAGTGTAACACCGAAAGACATTTTTCCTTTTGCTAAATTTTCAAAGCGGCACGAGAGGACAAACAAAGGACGCAGCAATTTTTGTCGCGTCAGACTTGACAGTAACTTTTGTCGAGATGGAGGAACCCTTCCCAGCTGCTCCCGAGCACCAACCTTAAATGGATGACTGCATGAGGTAAGAGAGGACTACTCCAGAACACAGAACTAAGTCATTGCAGTGACAGATAAGCAGGGTTTTATTATCCCACGGAAAGGAAACCTACGTTTAGAAGCAGCCACCCTCGTTAAGCATTAAACACCCTTAAACACGTCTTAGGACAACAGCCTGCAGAGATTAAGCCCGTGCCATAGCACAATAAATAAACCGGAGGGACGGAGAGGCGGGTATCGCAACCCCTTGTGCCGCACTCCTGGGGGATGCCAATGAAGGGCCGTGACCGCGGGGGGAGCGGCGGCTCTGCGGGACCCCGGGGGATGGACGGGTGGCCGGACCGGGGGGAAAGGATGGGTGCCCGGCCCCGGAGGGGGGACAGGACGG
>WBMV01004156.1:0-61009 GCA_013396655.1 Campylorhamphus procurvoides | reverse complement strand
TGCGCCGTTGAGAGCGCGTGCCCGCGCGGGGGGGGTGTCGGGTGCGCGCGCGTGAGGCGTTGAGGGAGCGGAGGGGCAGATCCAGCAGGGCAGACCCAAGGGCGGCTTGTGGAGCCGTCACGGGAAAGGGCGGAAGATACTCTGTGGGATCGGGCTGGCTGGGGGAGGAGCTCCGAGCGGGGCTCGTGGCAGCGCGTCCCGTTGTTGGGATGCCGATGCGCCCGGGAAAAGGCGCGGTGCGAGGTGAGCAGCGTCACAGCAGGTGAAGGCTGCTCTGCTCCCATTATCCTTGTCTCCCGCTAATCCAGTCAGCCCGGGAGACCCAAATACTGCCGAATGCCTCGGGTGACACTGAAGGGACGGTGTTGGTAGGGGCGGCACAGGGAAAGCGCAGAGCCCTGGCCTGCAGGAGAGGGGCACGGAAATGTTTAATGTGTGGGATCACATGTATAAGTATGCACGTCTCTTTACATCTCATTTGCTCCCAGAATCCCCCCGATCCCGGCTGGTCCAGCAGTCGGGAGGAGCAGAGTCATGGCTGCCCAAAGATACAAATTCGTTCGTAAAGAAACGTGTCGCTCCTATCCACACTTAATCATGTTCAAGTTTGTGCTGCCTTTGCCACGCTCAGCTGAGAACACCCTTGAACCCTTCAGGTGAGGGAGGGAGCCAGGCAAGGACCACCCGAGAGGAGCAGGAATGCAAACCAACACAGCACTGCCACTCATGATCACTTGGACCTCGCTAGGAATCTAGTACAAACCCAGGAAAATAGCAATGGTAATAAGAAAGTGCACCCGGTTTCCTTAAAATAGGATTCTTCAGCAGAGAGAATTCAAACACCTTTCACATGCAGAACCACACAGTCCCAATGTCCTCGGCACCAAAGCCACAGTATCACAACCCCACCTGGAGAGCAGTTTTGATCTCTCTAGTGGATCAGGGATTTTGGCATGAAAAGCAGTCAGGTACTGCAATAACACACAATAAACCACCAAACAGATACAACAAACATATCATTCATAAGGGATGCATAAAATTAGTTTATTACATGGCTGAGCAAATTCTTACTACGGTGTGGTGTGACAAATATCAGCCAGAAGTGCACAATTCCCAATTCACTATCTATATCCATGTCTGAGAACAGATGGAGGAAAGCCTTTAGCTGATCTAAACTTGGCTCAACCCACCCTGTTTACTGATGGAGTTTCCATGAGCATAGAAATTAGAGCTACTGGTTGCAATCATCGGAGAGCCACAGCCTGCTGATTCAGCTTACATGCTGGAAAATCTGGCAAGGACACTTGTCCTTACCTGAGCAGATGCACCAAGTCATGCCCATACAAGTACCAAAGAGTCAGGGGATTCCAGGGGATATTTCCCCTTGGAAGTCAGTGAAGGTCACTGACATAGCAGCTCTCTGCAAGGGACACAGCAGCTTCTATTACCTGTTCTAACCCAACATATCAAGGTGCCCTCCTCTGCAAAGATGCGGGTTGGGGATGTGTTAGATCATTGAAAAATGAAAGCTGACGGAGGGGTAGGTTTACACAAAGTGATATGTATGGGAGACGTTTTAAAATGCTCTCCCAGTGTGTGCAGTGATTACTGGCTGAGCACTCTAACAGTCAGGAGGAGAGCTGGCAGTTCAACAGTAATCTTTGTAAAGAGCTAATAAGGACCCAAACAATTCCCATTAGGGAACAGGAGAGCCATCTGCACTCTAGCAGGAGGCTGCCTATGGCATCCACAGCAAGACTTGTACGTCTTGGCTCGATATTTTGGAATCCAGCACCAGAGAGGCTTAGTCATATGACAGGGTTATTTGCATCTTTATGCTGTTGTATTCCCAGAGAAGTTTTCACAATGCGCCGTAAGAGGAAGGGTTTAAACAAGTAGAACTGAAGGAAAAACAAAACACTGTACTGCCTCTGCATGTCCCTTTTCACTGCGTGCACGTGGTGCTCAGAGTGGGAGGAGGGTGGCAAGCAGTACTGTACAGAACTTTAGGCTCGTAAAGCACACACAAAAACTGCAACATAAGTACAAAACGGGCTATTTTGCAAAATAAAGGCAAGCTAAGACAGCTGAACTCTTGCATCACAGCCTACTAGAAGCTTCATGTTTCAAACTGGTAATGTGCGAGTGAAGTCCACCACTGTATTTTCCCTGAGGGCTTTACAGCACTGCTGGTTTGCACTGGGCTGGGTAAGTCACCTCGCCCCAGCCAAGCAGTGATTGACTCCTTGTGAATTCGTGCCTGCAAGCACTGTAAAACTGGGTGTTGGCACTCTAGAAGTGACCTCTAGTGAGCAGAGCAGCTGTTGAGGAAGCAGTCCCAAAACAACCCAGGGAAAATATTGTGGTTCAGGGTTGAGTCTATAAAGGAGGTGAGCTACTACTGCTCAAAATAAAGTCAGATCATAGTACAGTGTCCCATTTTGAAAAGACTATACAGCAAAACAAGGCTTGGCTTTGTTATGTATTCTGTTTTTAGCAGAAATTATTGAAGGTTCATGAGAGCCAGGTGTTGCTCCCAGTTAGACAAGGAGTATAGCAAGGGAGGCAAGTTACAGAAGAAAATTCAAGAAAGTTTTTGGTATATCCATAATATCAAAGATATTTTCACAGTAAAAATAGTCAAGGAATTTAAATTCTATTCTGACAACTTTCCAAGGCTCAGGACTTACCAGGTGCATGACTGCTCCTGTGGGAATTTGTAATCTCTTTAAAAACCTAGAACAGCAAATTCCACTGGAAGCATACTGTCCCAGAGCAGAGTCCCCACATCTGGAATTAGCAAGGAAAAACACTGCAACTGAATTTTCAAACAAGAAGGCGATCACCAAATTACAGCAGTGGAAGGGATACTGAGAGGTCATCTAACTCCATCCTTGGGAAAGCATCCCTGCCCCATCAGTTTTACCTCTAAGGACCTCCCCAGTGCTGCAGGCACCACAGTCCATCCAGGCAAGATGATATTTTCTCACGATTTACTCTTTTTGTCTTTATAAAAAGTTTTCCCTAATGATTAACTTGGATCTCTTTTACCATAATTTACATCTACTTCTCATCCCACCCAACAGAAACAAAGAAAACACTTGTTACTCTCACTCCTGTAACAGCCTTTTAGATGCATGAAAATTTCTCTTGTCACTCCTTACTACATTCCCCAGACCTAAAACTCCATTTCTTCTTGCCTGTCCTCCTGGTTTAGATTGTGAGATTGTTGATTCATGGTGTTTCTCTTTGGTGGCTCTGAATGTAGTCCATGTCTTTCCTGAATTTCTCTGTGCAGGAACAACATGCAGCTTGTTCCCCATTGAGGCCCTACCAGTACGATGCAGAATGGAAGGAGCACTTGGTGTGTTCTACAAACATCCTTCCTGTTTATACATCTTATACATTTACAGTGCCAGAAGACCTTTTTTTTTCTTTTTACATGCAGTAGAAAGTATTTGGCAGTACTTGTATTTATAAAAGCCAAGGCCACAACATGAAACCAAAGCACTACTCAAGCACTGGAGTTGCTCTCCACTAACAGAAACTCTCATCACCTGTATGCAACCGTTTCTGTTCAAAGTCACTGTACTGAAATTGCCACCTGCTGGAAACAATTTAATTTGGGATATCTCCTTGATGAGTTATAATCTTGTTTTCTCAAGCTCACATTTACTTGGACAGCTAGAGCCATTATTTGTAATGTAAAAGTAATCTCTATGCCAATCAGCAGCTGAGTACTTCCAAAAGAAGAACTGTTTCCAGAAGAAACTGAAGAACTAGTCTAGTCTATAGAGGTCTTAGAATCTGCTGTCTTCTGCAGCTGTCCAGTTCTGGAGGAAACAGCACTGACTTTCTAAACAATTACACAGGTGTTCCACCTATGTTTGAAATGCAAGGCAGAAGTCACCAACCACCCATCATTCTCCTGTTGCAAGTGTTGATTCACTGCATAGGCATTTGAATAGCTGTAATATTTATGAAATGATGCTATCCAACCCCCTTCCACCACCCCTGAACACACATCCACACATTAATCCAGACTGATGTTGGGTGCTGGAGTGGGAGCTGAGTTCCAAGTAAATTAATGCTGGTGTTTTGTTACAAGAAGACAAATACAAATCTAATTCCCTCAAAAAAAACCAAACTAAAACCAAAACACACCAAAAAAACACCCTACTGACTCACTAAGGAAAAGTAGACACTTCTCTAGATAAAAGCTTCTGCAGTTAAACAGCGAAATAAAAAGATGCCCCATCAGAAACAGTAAATTTTGATCACACAGAAAAATGTTTTCACACTGAGAAAATAAGCTTTCAAATAGGAACCAATAAGGAAAGTTTGTACGCACAGATCTTCTGAGTGTTCAGTATAGCCTTTTGTACTTGGAAACATTCTAGGAATAAGAGAGACTCTAGGTCTGTGCATACACACCATAGAAATTTCACTGTTCTCAAATTTTTTCAAGCAGTAAAACATAAAATAGCACCTGGATTTGCTGCTATGACTCAGGACTGTGAGCACATGAGAAGCTGATGAGAAACATAAAACTTTGACTTCAGTGTACTGTAAAGTTTAAGTAACCCAGAACAAAGGCTACACAAGGGCAGAAAACTCCCTCCCCAAACTGCACATTATGCTACGGGCTGGGAAGAGTAGCTGAGTTTCACTTCATGTTTCCTTTAGGAGGAAGAAATCAAGTGTGTAAAGAGGTGCAAGATCAGCCCAAGCAGTAAAACAAGTTCTTGTCAATGAAGAAAACAGAGATGTGCAAGAAGAAGACCATACCCAGATGAAGTACTACTAGACTGTTGCCATACTATGCAATTAATACATTAGCCAAAAAAATCAGAAGTACAGCATCTCCTTGTACTTGCCAAAATGAATGAATTTAAATATACCATGGTGAAATGTAAGGGAAAGTCCTGCAAGGTCATCACTGAGACACTTCATTGGTTCTTCATCTAATTTGGGCCATACAAATTCTGTACAAGAGCTGCCTGTAAAGCTGAGACTGGTTTACTCCACGTAGCATGCATTAAGGTCTAAAAGGCATGTTTACTATTTGGAATTTGGATTAATGGACAGCCTGAGCTATGTTTCCTATACTTGTTTTTACAGCAAGAGCTTTTTATTCCTTTAATCAAGTGTATAATGCAGCTCCCTTGTGGTGGTGTCTAGAAATAACTGACAGCCCCGAATCTCAAACAGATATGGGAGTTTCCTTCAAACTCTTAACCATGGTTAGGTTCCCTTTAGCAAAAGGCTCTGTTGTCCTGATTGAGAACCCAATTGCTTTACTAGTAGTACTGGAGTTGCCCTTTGATAAGCTATAAATAAGACTCTACCTATGTTCCATCCAAATTCATCACTGTTTACAGAAGTATTAATAAAAAGGGAAAAGCAAATCAATGAAGTCACTTTATCGATCCTGAGAATGTGCAACTACTATTAATAAAACATGTTGATGTTGCTTTATGGATAGGTCAAAGTCCTGGTAAGGGTGTGTTTGTCATTCTAATTTATGTGCAGTTTCATCAACAAAGTATTTGCTATTGCAGTATTGTATTTATTCATCTCCTGTTTTCCTCCCCCACAGCCAGAACATCTGCTAAACGTTTCTGAATCTAAGCTTGTTGGGCTAGGGCCCATTACTTTTACATATTTATGAACTGTGTGGTACGCTGGCACTCATTCAGCACTGACTGCTTCCCAAGGCCCATGCGCGAATGACATCAACCGGTGTGGGTTTATGTGCAGGAGATCCACATGTGCAGGGGTCACAGAGGGGGCTGGAAACCCAGCTGCATCCAGAAGCATTTAAGCTCCACTGCTGCTGAGGAACAGAACTATCTACTAATATTTTGAGTGATGCAGGAATGCAGAAGAGGAAGAACAGGTATTTATGGTATCCTCAGGAATTGTAATGAAGAGCAATGGGCTAAAATTGAATGTAAAGAAGTTGTATCTGACTTCAGAAACATCCAGAAATACAATAAAAATATTTTTCAGTTTGGACAAACAATGCAGCAAAACAAAAGCTACTGTGCTTGTGTTAGTTGTAACAGGCAGGGCAAAGCAGAACACAGAGGACTGGTTCTGGGGATGGAAAAATGAACAAATAATTAATTTCTGATTTCTGGTTTGTTGTGTTTTTTTTTTCTGTAGTAACCCTGCCTCTCACGCCAACACTCACACAGGCACAGCTTTATACTATTTACACACTGAGGGGAGTGTGTTGGGCCTTTATTGTGCAGGGCATTCACACACGTGACTCCCATTACACGAACAGAAGCTGTGTTCATAAACTGCCCTTCTGTGCCTGGGCTGAGTGGACCTGGCCCTATTTGCCTTCCCAGCTGCTTTGCAAACAGTGCCTTTCCAAAGTCGAGGTTGTAAGATTTTCAAACGTTGTGAGAAAGAACGTACTCCATTCTCCTCTCAACTGTGAGAGCTCCGAGGATCATTTGTCTGCCTAAACCCATGCCAGGAACAGAGCACAAGCACAATCACAGCCTAATAGTCCTAATGAGATTACAGCCAGAGATGCCCCAGTGCTGCCGTCTGGTCAAGGAACAGAACAAGCAACAAATTCATCTGGACAAAAAAAAACATCTTGGCTTTCATGTGAGCAGGTGCAGGTCGATCAAGATTTCAGATTTATGGTGTACAAGATACCTTTGATTTCTTTTACTTTATAATTCCTTATAATTTTTTTTGCAATGCATTTTTTTTTTACAAAGCGGTGTATTCTTTTCACAGATCTCTAGGTTTCACTAATATTTTTTAAGGACAGAATTAAAGAGTGATGATCATACTGCTCTGTAACATGATTACATTTATAGATGCCTATTGTTAGCCATACTAGATTGATCTCACGAATGGCTACTCTGTATGCTTGACTATGACATCCATGTGCTACAGTGGAGAGTGGTGGATCTTTGCCAGTATAATAATTTTTTTTATCAGCAGTTTATCTGGTGCATCTGTTTATCTCACTGGAATGAAATTGCTAGTAACTCTATCCTACACAGGGCAAATACTCTTTCTGCACCTGTTCAAGCGTTTGATTTACTTACTGCTTAAATTCTTAATCTCAACAAAAACAAATACGTTAGCTTGTATTACAAAGGCTGGCATGGTGAATTAAATGAAAAGCCGATATAGTACTGTATTAGCTGGCTAGAGCACAAAACCTGGTTTTTAAGTTACAGACTGTGCAGTGCTTGCTGCAAACTGCAGATCTCATCGAGCTTGCTGTGAGAAACCTGCTGCTGACGGGTGAGGCTGCAGCTCCGCAGGAATTCATGCCTAGGACAAAAAGCCAGGAGTGTGTTCATGGATTTTGCGTGAAGGCTAGAGCTAACACAAAAGGAAAATTCCTCTCCTTAGACACAAGAAAACCCAGCATTTAATAGTCAACAACAAACAATAAATAACATTTTCAGCAGGAGGTACAAGAGGCCAGCTGGGTCAGTACTCACAGAGCAAGGCTGCGTAAGTGACCTTCTTCGCACGAGTCAACTCGTCCCCGACAGGTGCTCACAGTCTGCCCGCCCCTGCAAGCGCTGCCATCTAAATTGGAGCCCCTCGCCACTCCTCGTGTCCTGCCTCCACACGGCTTTCTCCTTGGAGAGCTCGTACGAATAATCTTCTCCTTCTCTAGGTTTGCAAGGTAAAGCCAAAATTTAAAAGAAATGGGATCTCAGATGCAAATCTCCTTCTGTAAGTCTCTCGCAGAGCATCTCGCAGGGTCTCCGGGAGGCTGTGTGATGATGGGTCTGGCTGCCAATTCGTCACTGTTGCCACAGTAACGGAGCAGTGGTCCCCTGTGGCTTGCTAAGGGAGCGGCAATGGGAGCACCGAATGTGTGTATTGCCTCCTCCTTAGGATCCCTCTGACCTGGGTAATCCGCCCATTTCTTTCAAAAAGGCTGTTTTATACAGAAGGTATTTTCCTTACACCCCAGACACAGCCCCTCCGCCCACCTTGGTTACTCCACCCACGGAGCTCTACAACATCTTTAAATCTTGTTTGTATGGTAAAGGAAAGCTGGCATAACCCCGAGAGAGCCGCTGGCTTCCTCTGGGGAATACCATGTCTTGTGAAAACAGGAGAAAAGAAACCTTGTTCTGCTAAACATCTGAGCATGAGCACACGCTCAGCAGTGTTTGAAGAAGTGCTAGGACAGAGCGATATAATCTTGTCTCTGTGAGCAGGTGAATGAGCAGTTGAGATGGCAAGAGGGTATTTTTCTGCCAAGTGTTTCTCTGCCAACACAGCCAAGCACAAGTGTGTCTGTGAGGCCCTATTACTGCTACGGGGAAGCTCAGGGCCGGCAGAATTCCTTTGTTCCTGTTCAAGTCTTAGTGCTATCTTTTCTGAGCGTTATTATTGCTGTTTTCTACATTTTTTGTTATAACATTGACGTAAACATTATCAGTAATGGTAGGCAGGACAGTCCACAGCAGCAGAGACCTACAGACTCTGGGCTGTAGTCAGAGAAGCAGCCAGGACTGCAGAAGCAGGCGTTATTTTGCTGGACAATGAACAATTCAGCCTTGTTTTGGAAAGCAACTCCTTGGATAGTTAAATAATACCACTTGTTTATAAGACAGACTATTTATCTCATCTTCTTTATAAAATGTTGCTAATGGTTCTTTGTTGCTTTCCTTATTATTCTCTCTTAAAGCCAAGTGCTTCTTTTAAGGTAATGGATTTCCTCTCTCAGGACGCCAGTAACAAACACAGCTCTGTGTACATGTAGGTGGTGTGGACAAAAACAAGCACACAAGTAAAACCCACACATCTGCTTTCTTAACTAATTTTCCTGTCCTCACTTTCAACTCACTTAGTTCGAGCATTCTGTGACAGTGACTCATCCCAGCTTGTTAGGTAGGGACAGGCCTCTAGATGCCAAAATCTGAACATCGTGACAAGGGGTTAAATACCTTTTTGCCCCATACAAACTGAATCAGCAGAGATGAGACTAGAGCAGAACAGCAGAAGGGTTAAAAAACTCAAACTAGACTAAAAAACCTGTGAGTGGGCTAAAAAGCATCTCAAGCAAGCAATAACAATTCTAATCTTTTTACTTGTCTTTGCCTCTGCTTTCAGACTGAGTTTTTTACCTTTTCTCCAACACACAACGAGGATTAGAATTTAATTTGGTTTAGAAAAAAACCTTCAATTTCTCCTTCATTTACCGGGTTCTGAAACATGGGACTTGGAGAACATCACCAAATAGGGTGATGGCCATGACAATGCCACTAGGCTTGGCAGTGCAGAATATCTCTGCAAAATAGGAAAGCCTATCTAGGCCCAGCCTCAGGAAGGCTGGAGCCTTCACATTAAAGATGCTGGATTTAACAGCACCACACCCACCCCCTCCCTCCTTGCATGGTTGCTTGGTGTAGTGGCTCATTCAAAATTAGTTATGAGTACACCCAGAGTTATGAGCATCCGGTTCCACACAGATGTGAGGCTGCTAAACCATACTGAAGGCATGTTATAAAAGTTTTGAGTTGTCACAGGCATTTTATGGCTGCTTCTTCAATAATCTTAAATGGGAATGCAGTAAGAGCAGAAAGTGAACTGCACACTTAATTGTAGATAGGGAAAAAATGTTGGTTGGTACGTATAATTAAATATATCTGTTTTGCTGACACTTCCTCCCCCGCCCCTTCCCTCAGATATTTTTATGCTTGCCTTGGTGGAAAAGACTTGGTGCCTCTGGGTGTGATAGCATGAAACCATTCAAACTGAAGCTGTCCCCTGAAGAAGACAATCCTGAGAAGGAATAGTGCATGGCAGGCAGAGGGTATGAAAGCAGCAGAGGAATGAAGGGGTGAGGAGGTGGCTGGGCTTGGCCTGCAGCACTGAGAAGCCTTTCCATTTGCAGCTTTATCTTCCTGCAGCCAGAGCTGTTTAATGGGATCACGAGGGCTGCTGTACCATTACTTACGGAAGAGGGTATAAAACTGACAGCAGCTAATAAGCACCAATTTCTCATCAGTCGCCTCATCAGGCTGATTTCACAAACAGAACATTTCAGAGGCTAACAGGCTGGAAATGACATTCTGTCTGCTGGATCCAGACCAGTAGAGAGAGATTACATCCCTGGGCCTGGACACTTCAGCCCCAACCACAAACAAAAGGAGGGCTACCCTAAATGTATGCCCACAGGAGGACACGGACTTCATAAACTGAGCTGGAACGCTGAAGACACATTCTTCCTAATGATTAGGAGACAACACGAGTGGAAACATTGAATGCTCTTTGTCCATAAATGTCTGATTCTGAAGTTCCCTCACAGGAAGGAAGGCTTTGTCTGGAGCTCATGACTGAGGAAAACAAGAAAGCCTTAAAAAAAACCAACGGAAAACCAACCCAAACTTGGTGGACCAGGTTGGAAAAACACCTCTAACTGAGGCCTTAGTTCAGAGGAGGCATTCATGCCTCTGGGGGAAGAGGCTGGCTGATGTGAAGGGCAGCAACTGGACAGAGATGTGTGTGGTCCAAGAGCAGGATAAAGGCAGGGAGTGTGTGTTTATGTGTGTAGGAAGGGAGCAGACTGTTGGGAGTGGGAGTGCAGTCCATGCACGTGAATTATAGATGTCAAAGATGAAAAAGGGCTTCTTGGCCTGCACTTTTCCTTCTTTCAGCCACTGAAGATTTGAAAAGTTGACTCTTCCACTCATTGCACCAAAGGAATTGATGCAGTATATCTGCTCTAGTATCATCAGTCACTAATCAGATAATTCTGACTAAAAAAGAAAACAAGTTATAAGACTGGTTCTTTCAAACACTAAGGTTCATTTTGCTTTTAGAATCACTAGCCAGGTTTTTTGAAACATACATTTAATTCATTTTCCCTCTGATCTATAGTTAGGCTTGTTATGAAGTGTCTGTGCTGCCTTTCTATTTTTAAAATATGGGCCCACGTTTGATGGGTTTTTGCTTGAAATTCTCTGGTGCACTGCTGGTAAAATTAACTCACAACCAGTCTTCAAGGCTATTGTAATGTTATCACCACACTAGAATATATTCTGTGCTAAATGATTTGGATATGCTAGGCTTTTTTTTTCCACAATATTTTCACACCCAATCTTCATGGAAATCTTTGCTCCTGTTTGTCTGTACTCCCATTACATGCTGCTATGGTCATGCATGTTATTGATGGGTTTCTGGAAAGCTCAGCAACTCAGCAATTTTATAGCAGCCTTATAAATAATTCAATCAACTGTTATTCCCCACATCTACTTCTCATTTATTAATGGACTTTCTTTCTAGGCAGTATTTTCTCATCTCTCATCACCATCCAATATATATATATATAGTTGGGGGAGGAATATAATTAGTTTTGTGGTCCTTCTGCCAAAACTTCCAGTGACTTCAGTCAGAGATTTGCCTGAAGAATGCCTGATCATAGCCTGTAGGAGTTGGTCCTATTTCTGTACACCAGGAACAGGGTGAAGTGAGTGGATACAGGTGGGCAACAGAGTCCCACAGGCACTTGAACCCAGAGGCCTTTTAAGAGAAGCATGAAAACGTGGGTTTATGTGTACAAGAAGTGAAGGACATGGGGGGAACCAGGCAAAGTGAACGAGGATTCTGTTGTACAAGAGCAGAGGAAACTGAAGATTTTCCATGATTAACTCGTGTTCAATGCTGCTTAGTTGTTTGGGGGGTTGTTTTCTTTTGACTTTTCAAATAACAGAAGAGTGGGTTTTCTCTTTCTCCCCTTTTCTGTCATCAGACAGCTGTGCAAATATTTTAGCATGTGATTGTGGAAGCACAACACTGAAAACTTCTGAATTGTGCCAAGAGAAAAGTACAGGAAAACAAAAGGCAAAAGCCTGGGGTAGATCTAGCTGCCAGGATCTTCTGTCCCCAGGGGAACTAGGCAGAGGAAAAGGGAGAGAAAAGAGAACTCTGATAGCTTTCACTGCTTACACTGACAGTATCCCAGGTGAGAAGGAAACACAGACTTTTGTGGTCATTCTGAATGAGGGTAGCAAAGGTATCAAAGCAATTAGCACTCACAGAATCACCTCTTTCTTGAAGGTTGGTGGCTTTATCTGCAGCACCAACTGCTTGTATTGTCCCTGCCCTAAGATACTGAGTTCTCAGGTTGCAGGTAAATTGAAAACCCACCTTAAACACTGCAATAAATCTGTCTTTGAATTTAGAAAATGAGACCTACATACTTGATCTGTGGCTATACTGGCCTGGCATGAAACAGGTCTGTTCCCAGCAGCTTAAGGGGTTCATCAGCAAAGCAGTGATTCAGGCCGGCTGACTGAAAACACATCTCTTCACAAGTTCCCTCAGGAGTTTATGCTTACACAAGTGTGGGCAGTGGGTGATAACACAAACCCAAATATGCCACAGCCAGGAATCAAGCTGCACTGATTCTCTGCCAAAGAATCCTATCTTGTTACTGTAGGGGAATGAATTAATCCATAAAAAAATCAGCTATCACTTGCAACATTCTCAGTGGCTTTTGTCACACTCATTCAGCAATTCCTTTACATCAAATGACAGCACATCTTCATCTTTCCCTCCTGCTTAAGTTAAAACAATAGGTCATGCTGTAATGGTACCCTATCTCCCAGGCCGCCCTACCAGTGAGAAGTCAAAGGATCAAGATTTTCCCCTGAAGCTGGTCATCATTCACACCCTGAAACACAGAGATGGGGATATTTCTGCTTTTTTTAGGCCCATAAAACTGCCAAAGTTATTCAAACAAACAAGAAACTCCTGTCTGCACTGCAAGTAATCTCCCATCCCATGGAATTAAGCAGGTGCTTATTAAAACTGTAATAACACCCACACTGTGAGCACATTTAAACCCTAAAGGACGAAATTCTTCCTCCCATCAAAGACAGCAAAATCATTTAACGATTTCAGGAAGCCTTCATACTCCAAACTTCCTCTAACCATTTTCATTCCACTTTCATTTAATTACCTGAATGATTAATTACGATTTATCAGCTAATGTTTTCACAGTGCTTTGAATGAGCCAAGCACTCTATAAATCCTTGGCACGAATTGTTTATTAGGCTACTATTTATGTCCCTGTTGTTGCCCTCTGGGCTCTTCCCATCCCTTTTCATGTTCACTTTCATAGGCAGTGGCCAGCACTACCATGGCTATTATTTCTAGCCCGAGTTATGCAGTCAGCACCACCATCATCCTATGGCTGTTTTGAGAACTTGTACCTCTTCTGGCATTGACACATGTGCTTTTTATGGAATCTGAGTGCACAGTGAAGACCTTGCACCCCATTATCCACTTAACAGCATTTTTACCTCGACACCAGGCCCAGGCTCTGGCCCTGCAGCAGCTCGACCTTGCCTGTGCCTGCACAGTGGTGAGGACAGAGACTCCCCTCGCTCAGTGTGACAGCACAAACCAAGGGTGGGTACACTCCCCCCTGCAGGAGACCAGTTTTCCAACCAAGTCCTGGAAATACCTGCAGTTCCATCCTTCCATCAGGAAGCCTAACCAGGGCTCTCCTGATGCCACAGTGGCTGAGCACAGATTACAGCAGAGTCATGGTAAATGTGGCCTCCAAGGAAAAAGCAGAGGCTTGTCTGTGACAGAGATCCCACCCATCTCCCAGCTTCTCCACAGCCGTGTGTGACTCTGAGCAGGCCACTTACACCTGGGTGTACAAGTGTGAACCTGGGTGTCTCAAGTTGTGATGTTTTGAGAGACCAGAGACATGACTTTAAACCCCAGGACATATCTCTGCGATTGAAACCAGCGGGCTCTGTAGTTACTGTCTGCGGATCCTGTGAGGTTAATTTACAAAATACTGGGTTTGCTTTGTTTTTCTTTAACTGTCAGCCATACAAATTCTGCTTTATAATTGAGCATCAAGTCAAGTTCTTTCCTCCTTACTCATAAGTAACATTCAACAGGCCAAAACAGGCCACAGGGATGCCAAAAATATAACCATTTGGAACTTGGTAAACAATTTTGTTGATATTGCTGAAAACGGAGCAGAATCATTTTCTCTTGGCGCATTGGCTCTTCAGAGGTAATGACAGCCCATTTCTTAGAGTCACTGAACTCAGCAGCCCAAACTGTGACTGCCAATGGGACAGGCTGAGCTGGTGAATCTCATGATCCTTCTCTCATGTTCCAGTTTACTTTAACTCCTTCTAGAGTCTCTGAAACAAAAGACTGTCTCACGCTCAAAGACACTGCGGCAGAAATGGACAAGCCCAGAAATAATGTCCCTTGCTGTCCCTTTGTTCCTTGCCTAAGCAGAAAGCTCCATGCAGAGAAGGGAAAGAAGATGAACGCACCCTAATCATTCTGTCCTCAGAATCCCTTTTCCTTCTGTATCCTCACTCTGTACACAGCTATGGGCATGGGTTTGGGAGGACCGTGAAGCCCCGTTTTCTTTAATCATTCTTGTCTTGGTCCTTATTAACTCTGGAAGAGGACTGCTAACACTGGTTGCCAGCCAGGCCATGCAAAGCACCTTTTGCAAGTTCTCCAGGTAAGTCCCACGGTGATGTTCACGGGTTTGCCTGGCACAACTGGAGTGACAGTCCCCAGTGCTGAGAAATTATGGAATTTGCAGTAAGCCAGCACTGGAGGAGAAAAGAGCCAGAGAACAAAATGGATGAAGAAAAGCAACGGGAAACAAATGGACAGCGCAGAAAAGAAACACATAGAAAACAACGCAGAGCCACTTAATATTGTGTAACCTTAAGGTTTTGATCTTTAAATCAACACACACACACACAAAACAACAAAAAAGCCACCTAAAACCAAACCAAACCAAAAACAACCCAAAAACCCAACAGCCAAAACCAAACCAAACCAAACAAAAAACAAACCAAAACCCCTAAAAACCAGGACGGTGAGCACTTTTTTTACTAAATTTGCAAAAGTGACAGAAATAGGTGAGGATGAACAGAAGTGGTTGCTGAACTTTTTCTGCCACCCATTGGTGCCCGTGCTGGAGAATGTACACCCAAAGTGTCCTGACTGATGGCTCTCTCTGATGGATGCAAACAGCAAATGACAAATTTGGAACAAATTGCAGCAAAAGGCTGGTGAGCTGCTGCCTGAGTGACCAATACAGACTGGTGCAGAAGACGGGGCAGAAGGAAGGAGTACGTAATATATATTTTGCCTATATTTTGATAATATATATTGATTTTTTCCTCCCCACTGATTAAAGAAGAAAACTAGATGAGTCTTCTTTCTTTTTGGCTCCAGTCACTCTGCCAGAGCAGGGGGATAGGTTTCAGTGGCTCATTACCTCAGGCTCCTGTGTTTCAGGGAGATCAATGTATCATTTAATAGGGAGAGGCTTTTTGGCTCTGCGAGATTTTATCTGCTGATGGCTACCATGATATTTATAGACAGATCCATCAGCATAACAGCAGGAAGCAATTCTCTAGAGGTCAAATTGGGTGGATTCCCCTATTTAAAGTCCATTATGGATGCAGCTTTCTGTATAGGATTAACCACTTAACTCACTGAATCCCGAACATCATCAGCTATTGTTCACAAGAACCGATGATCATCACGGCTTAGTTGTGAGATGGTTGACTTGTTTTCAGCCTCAATTATCTTTTCAAATAATAAGGTCCTTTGTTAACCTCTGACTTGCTGAGCAATGTGTAGGCAGCCTATTAAGTACTTCACAGTCCTCTTTTAACCCTATGATTCAGGCAGCTCTAGCGATTTAGTCCCGTGATTGTCCTGTTTCTGACCAGTCTGAATCTTCAACTGTCACATGAATAGCAAGACCAGAGAACCAGCTTTGATCACAGCAAGCTTAGGAAAATAAACCACAGTGGCTTGGAAGATCAAGGCAGAAGCTACATGCTTATTATACAAAGTGTTTTAATGCTTTCAGCCTAAGTTTTGGTAATGATTTACCGAGCATGCTTCCCTGCTAAGACTATTTAGAGAGTCAGCTCCTATGGGGATTCAGCATGCAGTGATTCTATCTCCTAAAATTATCCGACTATCTTCGTAGTATTTAATGTCTTCATGCGAACACACCTTTTGGACCAAGCCAGTCTTGCAAGGGGAGCTCAGAATAGACATATTGTTCCAGCAGCTCACAACGCATTGGGAGTGTTAACTGCTGCTTAATTTGACACAGAAAGAGGGATGCAGAGGCCTGGCATGGAGAAATGTTCTTGAATACAAATATGAGCTATTTAAGGTTTTGTTTCCAATCGCCAGAGCTATCATCACTCTGTGCATCCACTCTCCCTTTCAAATTCACCATGACCTACTCGTGGCCTTATTTCACTTAACCTTGCTGTGTTTACAGTGACCTCCACCCTCATGACTTGGTTGTATTCCAGCAAACCTCTCATCTTCCTCTGTCTACCAACTCTTCTAGGGCTTACTCACAAATACAGCACATGAGAAACATAAGGGCAGCTGCTGTCTATCCCTGAGTGCAAAAATTAAGTTCCCAATCTCTGGCAGAACCCACCCCCTTTTTCATCCTTGAAGGTTTGGTCAAAGTTCATACATGAATCTCATTTCCATTATTTTGCTCTTGAGTAGTTTTATTTTGCTAGTGCATATGGCTGCAGTGCACTCTCGTTCCTTTGCTTTACACTCATCCATTTCTTTTCATTCAGATATATCAGAACACTCCATAAATACAACTGAAATTACGAAACTAATAACCCTTTTGTCAGGTAGGAAAGAAAACTACATTATCTCCTCAGTTTTGTGAAAAGAGAAGCTGATGTCTGGAGAGAAAAAAATATAGAGGAAATTTCAATAAACTTTACATCCAAGATTACTTGGCATAATTTTAATGCTTCAAATGTACCTATCCAGGAAACTTATTTTTTAGCTAAATCAAGACTATTAATAAGTGCAAGTCTATTAATTAGTATAATGACTACATTACATAGTTCTTAATCACCTTAGAAACACCTAGAACAGCTTAAGAAGTCATTGTCAGGCTCCCCTCACCAGTAGCCTTAAATACCTGACCAGCCTCACTGTGAATGCAATGCTGAATTCCCCTGCCTACACCTACTGAAGAATGACAGCAGTGGGAGACAGGAGAGTTACAGCCTAAAGTTCACTTTGATAAACCAAAAATATTTTAAATACAACTTGCCCGAGCTATGGTAGAGTTCCAAAATATATTAATTACAGTTTATTAGCTTTTCTGTGATGTTTCAAGCAAGTTCTTTCAGGCTGTCTACACTGAGTCATTTCTTGGAAATAAACTTTTTGGATCTAGCTCTACATGAGAAATTATTTCAGATTTGGTAATACAGACTGGGTTTTCAACTTCCTCCATGAACAGGCATCTGGAACAGAAATGTGTCTAGAAAATTTTGGCCTTCCTGTTGAGTCTGCCTGGGCTCAGGCTGCTCTCAAAGCTGAAAACCTCACCGAGAGGCAAGGGTTAGATTCCTCCCAGGCTGCCCTTCCCCCAGTGCCAAGAAGTAAACACGTATGTCTAAGGCTATATAAACTAATTAGACACCTAATCCTACCTTTGTCTGCATCTGGTATTGCCAAGAAAGATGAGAAGGAGCAGCAAGTATGGGAGGTACAGAGGGAAAAAGAACATCAGCTTGTCAGGGAAATGAAGGCCTATACACTGCTCGACACATTAATCTTACACATCCTGTAAGCATACTTCTCATACCCTAAAATAGCACACAGATCTTCAAAAGGATAGAAGTCCTCCCAAAAGAAAGGTGCTGCACATTCATTGACTACATAAAAAAGTTCATGCACAAATTAATTAAAAAAATAAAAAAAGCGATAGCCTGTTAATTACTGTATCAAGTTCATGAGCAAAAGAGCAAGTGGGGGAGTCCTGCCCACCACAGTCCACCTGCCAGAGGGGCATGTGGGGGACACTCACCATGAAACATAAGACACAAAGGCTGCATCAGTAAACAACCCCAGCCCAGCAGATCTTCTGAGGCTCAGGCATAACTCTGTGGCACTGCTGGCTTTCCTAAAACTACCCCTCATCCCAACTTCTCTGAGCATCACAAGACCTGGCCAGATAAAAGGCAGGACCAGCAGTCTGAGATGCAAATGAGTTTGTTGACTTCTGTAACACATTCTGCGATTTCCAGTTCAAGATGTGGAAGACGCGTTGCCTGTTTGTAGAGATAATTAACACAGACCACAGTAAATGTGCATTCAAAATTCTGTCAGGGACTGACAGACACGGGGAAAAGAAGTCCTGAGATGCTGGAGGTTAGGTGAAAAAGAAGTTTGCCTCGTTTCCCTGTGGTACAAATACTTCCAGGATTCACGCTGTCAAGGGCTTCTCTCAACCATGAGAGCACAGGGTTTGCTTTTTAAAAAGAGGAAAGGGGGACACTAATGGGTGACAGTTGATTTTGGCAGGTTGGGCACTGAGAAGAGGTATTAACTATTCGAGGGATTGTGACTCTCAAGCAGCCAGCAAAGAGGTGCTGTGCAAGGCAAACAGGATGTAATTGACCTACAATGATGACAGGCTTTAGTGTTTTCTCATAGATAATAACTAGCTGCAGAAAAGAAGATGCCTTAGGCCTTTAACCAAATTGGTCACCTTACAGCTATGAAATGCCCCACCCAGCACTAATTATGACTATTATAACAGTAACAATGAAATCAAAAGTAACTGCTGCTATTCTTTGGCAGCTGCCTTGCCAAGGCTGGTATTTTGTTTGATTATGGAATAAAGAAAGAGACTTAATCAACTTAAAATTGCCTTTTGTTTGGGAAAGATTTTGTCATTATCTGAGTAAAACTCAAGTTTCTACAAGTTGTGAACACAGCCCTGTGTTTCCAGTTTCCCAGTTTCCAGTGTTTACGCCTTACCCAGTATTTGTGAATCTGTGATGAGGTTTAAAGTAGAGATTTGTTCATACTTTTACATTATGTGATAGCCCTCAGCTAGACCGTGGCTGTGACTACTCCTGTAGTTGTCTTTTCTGCCTGGCACTGTCCTCACCTGTTGATTATATGGGTTTGGATATGGCCAAAATAAGAGACCACTGCTTTTAAATGCAGTAACGAGGAACATCAGCAGGTGGGCTCAAAAATCAGGTGAGTCACTTCTTACTAGTTCTATTTTTGAAATAAAAAATAGGTTTGATGCTGTGCCACCATGCTCGGTGAGATAAGAAAGCAGAGCATCACCATCTGTTCAATGCACAGCCTGGAAGCGTTCACCTTCACCCAACCCAGGGTTCTGAAGACCGCCTGCCAGGAGCTAGGGAAGCCCTGAATCTGGGCTAATTGAAGGGATCTGCAGCCAGCTAGCTTAATATTTAATAGGGATTTACTGCTGATGGAAATTACAAGCAAATTACAGATTCCAGCACGTCATGGTCTTGCCAGACCCAAACAAAAGCACGTGGTGATAAGGACAGAGTGCTGCACGCTGGGACTGGAGGTCTCCATGGACCTCACTGCTGTATTAAAGTGTTGCTGATAAGCTACAGAGGACTACAGAGCTCCATGTCTTTGCTAGGAACTATCCTCAATTATGTTTATAACGCCTTTTAAAATGTCCAGCTCTTCTGTTTTGTTTTTATAGGGATGTAGGAGGGTTCCTTTCTCTTCAAATCAAATCATAGGGGCCTCACCATTTCTAGCTCAAAGTCTCCCTAATGCTGCTAATCTCCTATTAACAGCCTACTGACACAGAAGAGACCACAGAAAAAGACTGATTGCCAGCCCTCTGGCCCTGTGACCGTGTGCCGGTCAGATCTGGATTAATAGTTGAGGCGATTTACCTCAAGAGGCCTTGTTACAGGTGCTTGTAACTCTAAACTCTCCTCCAACTGCCTGGCAGGGGAGGGAGGAGGGGAACCAGCAAATCCACAGATGATGCAGGCACAAACAAGGCCCCTCTGAGACTCACTTTTTCTACACAAAATCAGGGTGACCGCATGAAAAAACTCCTTGGTTTCAGATAAAAGGCAATGAGCTGGGCATTGATATCCCACCCAGGACACAAAATCCACTGTGATACTGCCTCATACTATCTGTCACTGACAGCAAGTTTGCTGAACTTTAGCTTTTCTGGTTCCTAGAAATTGTTACCCAGAAGCACAGGCAAACTCGCCACTTTCCTTCAGTGTTTGTGTAGTAGTATAGATTGCCCTGCTGTGTAGGCTGACTCAAGTACAAGAGGGACTCTTTCAGCTTTAAAAACAGTTTAAGCTGTTCACATTTAAGGAAAGATGGAAAAACAGCATCATTCTTACTTGGTGATGAGTATGCATGTGACAGTTTGGTTCACCAGCCCAAACAGTGTCAGGCTCCTCTCCAGGGCTGGACTGCACCTCCTACATTCGCAGCACTGTGCTGTGCCGACTCTGCTGCTCCATGACCCTACATAGCAGGAGGAGGGTGCTGGGATGACGGATCAGGCTGACCAGCTGCGCTTGACGTCACCCAGCAGAAGGGTGTCCACACACTGCATCTGAGCTGCACAGGGAATAAACCTGACTGCCGGGGAAAGAAGCAGAAGCAGGAGCCGATGCTGCCTGTGACCAGGTCAACCTCCGAGGCTTCACGTGTGCCTGAGAATGGAGCTCGGGCATCGCTCATCTCCACTAAAATGATTATATTTCAGAATGATTTCATTTTGATTGTTAACAAATTGCCAGTAAAATAGGTAATTGTTCCTGGCCTGAAGTGAAACAATCCTGTTACTGAGTTACTGCTATTTGCAGGTCAGAGAGCTGCAAGAGGTCTGGCCTTCAAGGCACCACACTGTCCCCTCTAGGAAGAGGGGTGAAGTACAAAAACATTCTACCATGCCTTACAGAGAAATTAATTTAACCTATAATTATTGTTATTAGCAGGCTGCTTGTCCCCTTGGCTTCTTAAACAACTACACACTGAAACTCACACAGAGCTGCTGTTCAGAACAACTCCTACCTCTCCGTGACCTTTCCCGGCCTCTAAAATAACTGCATCAGTGTTGCAACTCACTGTCTTTCCATAGGTCTTTATCGAAAAGGAGCATCTGCAGGGAAACAGGATCTGACTCACTCTGCAGCACAGCTGCTCTTGCTGCTCACTCTCCCACCTGAAACAACAGTCCCCTCCCAAAGGTCACCTCCATGACCACAGCACCCAATTCCCACATCACCAGTGCTGCCCTTCTAAGGGACAGAACAATCTTGGCTGCTCCCCAGGAAAGAAACTCTGGAACAGTAGCTTTGGGTATCACAAACGTACCTTGTTTTTGTGCCGGCTCACTGCTTTTTGGAGTCTCAGTGAGGAGTATCCAGCCTGTGTGAGTCTTTTTCAAAATTGATTCCTTATCCATATTTGGGAATTTGTGCTGGGCACTAGCTGGTACGAGGCACGTTCTTCCCACAGTGCACTTTGGGACTTGTAGTTCCCAAAAAGGAATGTTGTTTTCCAAATGGCAAACGCCAAACAATAGAACCAGCAGTTGGATAGGCCTTTACCTCCAACTTTGCTTAGCTGCTGGGCCTTTCCTTTCACAATATTTCTCTGCCGTGGTTTCACCTTAACCAGCCTGAATCCTTCAGGAACCTCTCCTACAGTTCATGGCAGTGTGCAAACCCCTCAGATGCACCACTGTGCAAAAGCTGTCACTGCAGAGTGCTCCTGCTGCTCCCTGCCCCTCTGAGGGACAGGTGTGTGGCCCTGCCTCATGGAAATAGCTGCTTAGAAAGAGTTAAGATCAAATTTCTAATTGTACTCTCCACACTGCTTCCAACACTGAAACGGCACAGAAGCTCCCCCTTAAAAGATGTGTTTCACTCTTTAATGTTTTGTGTTAGCTTTTTTGATATTTTTTAATTAAATAATGATAGCAGAGGGACAGGATTACAAGATAAATCAACCCAGCCTCTCCTGCAGAAATTCAGTTTTGAAGAGTGTTTTGCACTGACTGCCATAATTACCTTGTAACCAAGACACCCTGTTGTTTTTGAATAACAGCTGAAGAAGAATGTGAATCGCTGCCTGCTGGGTACTGATGGAGACAGACACTGTTATTACGCCCGAACTCCATTAACAGCATAATGTGCTTAAACCTGCGGACAGGGGGTGCCTGAGGAGAAACCCACGGGGGAAAAGGTGGCCGAGAGGAGAACGCATCCATCCATCCATCCATCCATCCATCCATCCATCCATCCATCCATCCATCCATCCATCCATCCATCCATCCCCCGGCCAGGCGGTGGTCCTGGGGCTGTGGGGAGCGCTCTGCCTTTAGCACCGTGCCAAAGCCCTTCCCCCGGTCCCTGGCCATGGGGAGGAGGAGGAGGAAAGCCAAGCGAGCTGGGCTGGGACACGGTCGGGGCTGGGCTGACGCCCGGCGGCCGCGGGGAGAACAGCTCGACCTTTTCCCTCGGCAGCCACACGAGGGAGAAGCCGAAGGGAGGAAAGGCGTTTTGGAAGGGACAGGCACCGACCCCGGTGCCGGGGGGGTCGCGGTCCAGCTGCGTCCCCCGAGACCTCGCTATCCACCGGGGGATGACAGAACCAGAGTGGGTCGGGCTGGAAGGGATCACAGCGGGTCATCCCGTCCCACCTCCTAGCTCAGGCAGGACCATCCCTGAGGACACGGCACAGGACCGTGTCCGGACTGTTCCTGAGTATCTCCAGTGAGGAGACTCCACACCCTCCCTGGGCAGTCTGTTCCAGTCACCCGCACAGCACAGAAGTTCTTCCTCCTGTTAATATGGAACTTCCTGTGCATCCCTTTCTCCCCGTCGCCTCCCGTCCTATTGCCTGGCACCGCCGAGCACAGCCCGGCTCCATCTCCTTGGCACCTCTAGATACTTATACTCACTGATGTGTCCCCTCGGGGCTGGGCAGCCCATCCTGCCCGTGCCCCATCCCTGCCCTCCGCAGTGACTACACGTCCCGCCGACCCGCGGGGCCGGCAGGAGATGCCGGGATCGGTGCCCGGCGGGGCGGCCCTTCCGCCACCTCCCCGTTCCGGTGCCGAGCCGAGCCGGGCCCCGCCGGGGCTGCGCTGGCGCTGGAGCCGCACCGTGACTGGGACTGGGACTGGGACTGGGATCGGGACTGGGATAGGGACCGGGATCGGGACCGGTGCCGTCCCGCAGCGATGCGGGGCGACCCGCCCGGGTGGAGCCCGGCGCCGGCACAGGCGGCGGCGCTGCTGGAGGAGGCGGCAGACCTGCTGGTGCTGCACCGCGACTTCGCCGCCGCCCTGGAGAGGTGCCAGGCGGGATGCGACAGCCTGGGAGCCGGCCCCGGCCCCGGGAGGTGCGCGGCTGCGGCGGCACGGCCGGCGGGGGCACCGGGATGGCGGGTTTCCTGGGGGTTCTGTCCGAATAGACGGCTTTTGGGGGTTGGTTTTTTGGTATAAAAATAATAGCTTTTTAAAATAAAGTATATATTTTTCCCCACGGAGATTAGGAGACTCTCAGGTTCGAATATTAAATATTATATGTATGAATGGCAGTACCACCGGTGGTCCTTGTGGTGGTTCTGCATACCATTTTTGTTATCTAAATTAAGGGAGGATGGTCCCTAAAAAGAAAGTTAGTAGCCCTTTAAAGCTCTGCCTGGCTTTGGCTGCTATTTGGTAAGGGCCTGTCGATATTAACATGTTTCATATGAAGGGATCAATGCATGTTTGAGGGAAGTGAAGTGGGCCCAGGAGTCTCCCCTCTGTCCTCACAGAGGTACAGGCTCAGTGCATCTTCTTGGATGTCGAATCTGCCTTTTTATCGGGGGCAAGGAGTGGGAAAGGAGGGGGAGCAGCTGCCAGAGAACTGCGGAGCCCCTGCAGCTCACTGGAAAGGATGCAAGGGGAAATGTGGTTGGAAGAAGTGCTTATTTAGGTGTCTCTTCATTACCAGTTCTGCAGAAGTGAAATGCTCCCTTTGTGTTGTGGGGATTCAGGCGCTGGCTGAGATGAACCGGTGGAGAGAAGTTCTGTCTTGGGTCCTACAGTACTACCATGTCCCTGAACATCTGCCTCCAAAAGTTCTGGAGCTGTGGTGAGTTTCTCTCTGTTGCTGTCAGATATACACAGGGCTCATGTTACGTTTAACAGCAGGCCAGGCTTGAGTATGACATAATATTCTCACTTTGTGTGGCATAAGTGAAGATGAAAGTGAGATCTGGAACAGGTCAGTTGTCCTGTGTGTGCTGCAGCACGCCTGCAAGATTGTTTCATGGTGACAGAGTACAAAAGGGGTGATGCTGAGAGGGTGACATCAGTGGCTGTTGTGTCTCAGAAATCTCTGTGCTTCGAGCATAGACCCTGATTTGTACCTTTGTGATAGCTGCATGTGGGTAGCAACTGTCACCCATCTCAGCTTTTACGAAGAGTTAGCATCTTCTAATATTTCTTCCTCGTATTTCAGTATCCTGTTGTACAGCAAAGTGAGAGAGCCCCAGGTGATGCTGGAGGTTGGCAGCAGCTGGCTGAGAGACCAAACCAACAAGAGCCTCCCCGAGTACTGCTCCCTGCTGGAGCTCTACCTGGCACACGTGCTGCTGCCGCTCGGCCGGTTTGAGGGCGCAGAGGAGCTCGTCCGTGGCTCTGATGTGCTCCACAGCGAGCAGCAGCTGGCATTGCTTGGCACCATCGGCGAGAGCCGATGCCAGTGGACTCGGCAGGAAGAGATGCACTCGGTCTCCAAGGAGCAGCAAGGCACAGCGGAGGAAACTGTTGTGGGTAGGCTTTCCCTCTGCTGTTTGAGCTCCTTTTTTGTGGTTTTATTTCAAGTCGGTCCCTTACCAGCAAAGGGCAGCAAGCATTAACGATGTGTTAAGAACACTGCCATAACAGCCATGAGGAAGTCCCGTTGTGTATCACAGCAGGAAATAAAAGACTTGGTGATCCCTTTGCTGACAATTGCAAAATGTATTTAGTCTCTGCCAACATCGGGCAATGAAAATTATTGTCCAGGTTCAAAAGCACTTCAGAATAAATGTGGAGGGTTTTTTGGGTTTTTTTAAGGTAAAAAGGAAAACTAAAACTACTTAGCAGTTCTTTAAGGGTACATTTTGTTGGCTTTGTATATTCTTTGTTTCATTTTTATTTACAGTAGAGCCTAGCACTTCAAGTACTGCTTCTTCTCCAGAACTGTAAATCACTTGGTGTTATGGCCCAGGAGAGAAGCTGGCACTACTGTGGTACAAGATCATATTATTCTAAAGTAGATGCCTAAAAAAAAGGTATAATGAATTGTATTACAAAGTAGTACTGTTTATCTGTGCACTATTATAAAAAAAAACTAAAACAACCCAACCCAGCCCTCATGCAATCAGATTTCCAGTATCTTAGTTTCTTATTATCTATAGGATTACTTTTTAAACTTTACTTTGCCCTAACAGCCTTTCTTTTCTTGTTTTACAGGAGCTCTGTCCCAAAAGCTCTTGACCATGTTGACGTTGCTACGTAGAGCACTGAGGTCCATGTCAAGCCACTTCTATTTACTTCCTTACAAGAAGATGCTCTTGGCTACTTTTCTGCTGTACCTGGTGGTGGTGAGATTAGATCCAGGTACAGGATTAAGATTTCCAATTTTCAAAATTCCATTATGGTTGTGGAGAAGAAATGAATTGCTTTTAATAAATTTAGTCTGTGTAAATATCTTAGGGAGACACAAAGACTGGGTGACTAGGAGCTTAGTGTTGGGCTTGTTTCTAGTGTTTCCAGGTGCAGTCCATGTAGAAGGATGAAGCTCTACAAATGGCAGTTTTCTGAAAACAGTTATTCCATCCTCAGCTCTTTCCAGCAGACAAGATACAGACTGTGAGAGGCAGGCAGGGCTATCCTAGACTCAGCCTGAACAGAAGGAAGTAAGAGAACTAGGTTTTAATCCTAGCTGGGATTAGTTTTTTCTTAATATGTTTAGTGTATCTTAGTTTTACCTTTTATGATGAAAGGCTCCTTTGCTTTTTGTTCTGCTTTGCAGCTTCTCCCACATCACTGCCATTCATTTATAAACTGGTCCAGCTCTTCCGACAGGCTTGGGCAGCTGTACTTTTTCCCATCCATAGGCCTCCAATTCGAGACTAAGTGTCTTCCATCACTAAAAGTATCAGCTTGTCTTCAGGATGTTACCAGGCTCTTCAAGGACTGTTGAAATCTGAGACTCTGGACTCCTGCATGGTGATACCTTAATTTCTTCAGACGGGGAATTTGAAACCACAACAAGGATTCCTGACATTTTGTTTGGCTCTGTCCAACACCAGGGTAAAGCCACTCCTTCCATTATCTACAAGTGAATAAGAATCCTCCTTTTCAAACACTTTGTGTTGTATGTAGCTCTTGAGTGAGGTTTGTGTAGCCAGTTATGAACTATGGAAGAAAGTTTCATTCTTGCAAATTCTGGGCAGTTCTCTGAACAAGTAAAATAGTGTTCCTGGAGGTATAACTGTAAAAGGCAGTGGAGTACCAGTGATAAGGGGACTATTCTGTTGTGCCTGAAGACATCTGAAAAGCCCATTTCCTGCAGCACGGGATTTAGGACAAGCATGTGAAAGAAGAACACTGGAGAAAGTGAACCCTATTGCATTTTGAAGACCGTGTTTTCTCTCATGACTGATGCCTCTTTACACAGGCACACTGGATTTTAGTCATATTTAAACCAGAAAGCCATGGTGGTGGGCCACAAAGACTGTTGTGCTGTATCTACTCTTCTTAAATGCAAATCACAGCACTTCGTGCTTGCCTGATGCATAGTCATCCTGAGAAGCACGTGGTGGTGGTAAGGAAATAGATTTATTTTTTAAGCTATATTCTCTGTTACTGTCTTAGTCAAACAACTGAAGTTGTTGCATTGTTTTACTCTTTCCCTACCTCTTGCTTTATGTAGATTAAAAAAGTCTCTGTATGTCTAGAATTGCCCCCCCAGTATCCAAAGTCCTGGGTTAGATGGGAACCATTTAGCAATGCTCTCATTCAGAGCAAAAGCTTATTTTTATAGAAAGAGATACTTCTCTGAGATCCCAAGACCTTCCCCAGATCAGCGGCAAGAAAATCAGTCTATCTGCAGATTTGTCACCAGACCAAGTCCATTTCTGACCACTTGGGTCAGAAAGTGGAGGTTTGGGGTAGAACATTAATTAATTTGTCCTCTGTCCATCCGTCATGGATTGACAAAAGATAAGTTCCAAGGAGGGCACAGTGACCTAATAAAATATTGCTTTCAGCCAATGTAGATCCCAGTGTGGTGTCTTCCCACAGTAGTGCCCTTTGTCTCTAGCAATAACCATACTCCAAGGTGGTGGCTGTTTTCTTCACACAGATGGCCTGTTGGCACCTTCAAGCTGTGTGTGACCTGCTGCTTTGCTGTCTACTGGGACACTTTGAAAACAGTCTCATCTTCGCTGCTAAAAATAGTTGTCTGTTTCATCTCAAATTATCCCAATAAGAGAAACACTCCAGCATTCCTGTCAGACAAACTGGGGCAGGTCATTCTTGATGGAAATAATGACCTTGCCAAGTTGTCTCAAGAGTAAACCCCAAACCAATCCCATATCCTGCCCCTGCGTTTTTCTCTCTGCCAAGACTCTACACCAGGATAAGTAGCACATAATGCTTCACCATGTAAAAAAGTTGTTTCTTACATACTCTGCACTTATACACTGCCTTTGATATTGCTAAGTGGTTCCTGTAATCCAACTATAAGTGTAGTTACAACTCTGCAACCAACAGTTGATGGGAAGCCAGGTAGAGTAAAACACAGAAGCTCTGTGTGGAGTTGACCTCTTTCAGGAAATGACCAGGATGTGTCTACTGGCCCCCTGCTTTGCCATGCCTCATGTTAAGTCCTTTGTAAGCCATTTAATGAAATAGCAAACTTTACTTCAGGCCAAATTCTCACCACAGTGACTGTGCAGGTAATGAGGACTTTTTGCTCTAGTCTTCCAGGAACAATTTTGGAGGTTGGGACCAGTGGTTTCAGCAGGCCAAATGTAATGTTTAGAATGCTGTTAAATGTCATAGCCACTCATTTACCAGGACTTTAACATTCAACTTGAAGTGTAGGTTGGTAACCTTCACTTTTTTTAAGTACTACTGATTGAACATTTGTATTATATTTAATTCATCACGAGAGGGCAAGAAGGCAGAAACAAGCTATCAGGGATTTTTTGCAATGAATACTAAAACTGCAATATCTAGTTTTCATAATAAAGTGACTACTGATTTACCTCTTTGTAGAGTTTCTTGTTTGTGCTGTGATGAATTTATGAAAAGTTCTGTGTTTAATGTATTGATACAAAGTATATTAATACACTGCAAAATGTATCAAGGTTCTCAAATAACTTCCAGAAATGTTTCACAATGTGCCCTCATTGTACAGGCATATTTGAACTAAATAGAGGAATTGTTCAGTGAGAATCTGATGAGCTCTAATAAACTCATGATGTTGGTTGGGTACAAATCTGCATTTTGGGATGGCCAAGACCAATACTATAAAGAATAAAATACCTGGTATTCATCTCTATGAGACCAGTATATATTTATATTGGAACTATAGTTTTGAACTTGCTACATTAGGGGATAAAATTCTGCAAGTACAGATCTGTTCAATTCTATAATTTTTAACATATATGGGATAAATTTTGTATATGAGAATTTTTACCCAAAAGGCGGTAATTATTTTGCAACTGTATCCCAACATGTACTTAATTTTTCTTTATTCAAAAGTAATTTAAAAAATACAGGCCACTTTTATTTCAGGCATAATGCCTGAAAGAGCCAGTATTTTATCAATATTGCAGTGTTATGCAGGTACTGAATTACCAGACTTGGGATTTCAGAAATCCCTGAAATGAGATGCTGTCGGTTCTCCCAGCAGGTGGCAACAGAATGACAGAAAAGTTTTACAGGGAGCACACAGAAGGGCTTAGATCTTCACTTACTGAAGAAGGTATTATAATGTGTGGGAAATGCAAAGACTTACACCCCCCAAGTTAAAAGGAAAAGAGGTTTTTGTGTGATCACCAAAGAACTTCTCAAGAATGCACTGTTTTGGTAAGATGGTACATTACTGTTCTAAAATAATCCAAGATTCTGACATGGTTGGTGAGTCATTTAGGTAACCAACCTGAAGGGAGTGATGTACCTCTGGTCGAGGAGAAAAAGGAGTTAACTGTCCCTCATTTGCCTGTTGATGTATTTTGATCTCCAGCCAGACCAGAACTGGTAGATCACAGGACTTAGTGGTTCTCTTGGCCTAAGATGTGGTGGACAGGTATGCTGGCTTTGGCTGTGAAACCATCATTACAGTACTTCTAGGTTTTTTAGAAATGCTGTTTTCAGAGATGTGTCTATCTTTAAATAGACAAAAAGGGTCTAGATTTCCTATGGTCATATGCCACCTGCTTGCACAGGTTGAATGCCAGCAACAAGCAAGATGACTTACTTTCCAAGAGTCCAGGCCGTATCTCCCTCATGTCTTCTTGGGGCAGAGCCCAGAGGTTGACTCTGGAGTCAGCAAAACTCACTGGTACCTGGGAGCACAGTCCCCCACTGTTTTTGGGTTACCCTTTACCTACCTCTGGGCTGAGGGATTTCTGCTCAAGCACTCCACACACAGGTGGACAGAGCAATGTAAGGAAACTTCATGAAAAGCAGTATGCCTGAGTCTTCCTCAGGGTTTTTACATCTGTGTCTGGCCTTCACCCCAGACCAGCACGTATTTCCAGCACTTGAGTTTATGGGCTAATTCAAGACAGAGCAGATCAAGCATTGTCTTTGTTCTAGAGGAGATTTACAAAGGCCTTTTTTATTAGCAGGTGTGGGAAAGGGAAAAATACAAACCTGGCTCATTCTCAAGCTCAATTGATTTTAGAGAAAAGGAACGTAGCCATTGTACTCCCACTGGATAGGGGAGAGCAGAGAACATGCCACAATGGACTAAGTTGCAAATAATTTAGTAATTCACAGACCTGTTTTAGATTTTGTAGCTGCTAGATCTGACATGGCTCAAAATGTGCCTAAGAGGTTTGGGTGGTAGGAGGCTCAAAGTCTTTGCTGTGAGACTTTCCTGAGGTGGTGCTCTGCACAGAGCTCACATCTGGTGAAGCTGTGAGCATTAACATTTCAGATTGTCTGGAGCACCAGAGCTTTTCTCTAATGTTACCACTTGCACTGGAAGAAGAACACTAGAACAAACTACTCCTTAGTCTCAAAGCTATGATCTGATGGTTTTCTGGGGAACTGTGAGCCTGGGCTTAAACAAAGCAGCAGATAGAAATTATAATGGAAGTTCTGTGTCCGTAAAAAAAATATTTGTGGCTTTAGAAACCTCTGTAGCTTTTCCCAGCCAAAATCAAAGAGTAGTGATTTGCAGGTTTATGTAAAGAACAGCAAAATGAAGACTATACCAAAGTAACTGAGTTTATAAAACCCAGTATGGCCTATTTCTCACTGTTAAAATATAGGTGTTAAAGAAGATACTTATATGCTGGTTGCCAACAGTGGCAGAACAATCTATTAATATCCTCACGTCAAAGTAGACTAACCTACATTTTAGAAATTGTGTATTTAAATTTCTACTGATTAAACCTCATAATAAATACATTTATAAAGTCAGGGGATACATAACACTCCGATTCAAGCAATTAAACATGCCTTCCTTTTTGCTACCTAGGAGTTGCAAACATGAAGATTTCCCGACTGAGAGAAGCTGCTGCTTTCCAGTGCTGAAGTAGTGCAGAAGGAGCAAAGTGGTGGAGGCAACTGCCCTAATTTGGTGTCAGAATGTTGGTGTGATGCCTCCAGCTCTGTCCTGCAGTAAACACTGCAATAAGAATCAAATTTCTTCCTGTGTTTGGACAGACAAGTGAGAATCTGTACTGAATGCTGTCCCATGCTGCTGACAGCCTGGATGACTGTACACAGAAAGAGAAGCAATAAAAGTAAATTGAAATGTTAATAGAGAGGCATTGATAGAGAAGCCAGGAGATCATTTAAGAGCACTGATAGAGTGCACTTCAGAATGGTAATTATGTTCACACTCCTTTTCTCACTTTTTTTTTATTTCTACCCTTCTCTTTTCCATTCATTTGCTTTCTTATGCCTTCTCTGTTGGAACTTAGGAGTGATTTTCATCTGCACACGTACATATTGGCAGAACAGGGGACTGGGATGGCACGTGTCTTGTGGGTGATATAAAATCCTCCGGTGTCTGAAAGTCCAGTGTACAACGTGTTATGCGGCCACACTCCGATTTCCTAAGCCTGCCAAGCCTGGCTGCACTAATTTTGAAATGTGGGGTGTATCTGAGCCCTGCCTGGGTGAGTTTGCACACGGGGGGTGTGTCGGGAGGGCAGGGGTGCAGCAGGGTGACCTATTCCCACGGCGCTGTGACACTGAAGTGCCGCAGCAGGTGCCGGGTGCTGGGCCCAGGCTGCCTCCTGCCCTGCAGCCCAGAGCTCCTGCACAGCCCTGCCACCACTGACCCCAGAGGAAGGAAACACCACTGGAGACACCATGGTAAGGGGGATGTGGGAACACCGGCCAAAGGGGGATAGGGAGGACTGTGGGTGAGGGGGATCTGCCATTGTTGTCAGTAGTTTGTGCCACAAAACCCAATTACCACGTAAGAGGATGGGGAAGGAGTGTCAGAAAATCTCACTGAAGCGTTAAGGCATAGTGAGACAAAGTTTTCTTCAGAGAGTCCATAATTAGTAGAATTATAAAATAAATTAGATCTGGAGTTGCAGCTGTTTAGTACTTTCTGTTATGACCAAGTTTTCTCAACACTGATCCATTTTCATATGAGATAATAATATATTCTTTTAGAAATAAGAAAGTTATTTATCTTTGTGTCTGTTTTAAACTAATTTAGCCCCAGTGGCTGTACTGTCCATGGCTATACAGTCTATGCATGTGTGTTTCTGGAGTCCATGAATCCTTTTATATATGTATGTGTTTAAGCAGAAAAAAGGACCTTCATTTTCAAGAGTTGGGGGTTTGTTGTAAACTTGTAGAAATCTCTGAACACCAGAGAGAATGTGATAAATCCATTTCACCTTGTACCCCAGCATGTGTCTAGCACTGAGTCTAATTTTGGTGCAGAGAACTTTGTTACTTTCTGCCAGTAGAGCTGCATGTCCAAAACAAGGAGCTCGTTTTGCAAGTGAGATTTACACATGCACAGGCTCCTGAGACCTAGAGTAGCATGTTTTTGGAACAGTTGGAAGACTAAAGTCTGTCTTTGTGCAGTATATACTAGAGCCAGGTACTGGTTTTTTAAGCCTGTTTTTTTTTAAGAGTCAAAGCTGCCCCAGGTTTAGTTTCACAGGGGACCTGGTCCTTTCTGCTGTCTCTTGGTAGATAAAAACACAGTTTGTTAGACCCGTCCTGGTACATCAGTGGTGGGACATGAAACATGAGTTTGGAGTAGGCTTCAAATTTAAATATCATATAAAGATCAGTTTACTCTGCCTGTGACTCTGGAGAAGACCCACTCTCTTCCCTGGTAAAAGTCTGGTGTCTATTCTAATGCTGTTTACTATGCAAAATCAGAAACTTCTTTGTTACTGTCTTCTTGGCAGAATATTTCCAAATTACTGCTGGGGTAGGAAAAGATGGAATGGCTCAAAAGGCAGGGTTGAGATACCATTTCAAACTCGCGCAGCTAAAAATTCAGCCTAAAAGGAAAATCTTCACCTGTAGTCCTATACTAAGCTTTACAATACTAACTTTCTAAGGCCGCTCTTTAGGTTCAAAATATTGCTTGACTTGTAATTGTACCTGTGATCTAAAAAATATTGTTTTAAGAAGTCAGCTGGCCTCAATGCTGAGTTTAAAAGGAAAAACCTTATTTTTTCCTTGCTGCCAGCCTCACAGATTCACATTGGGATTTAAAAGAAAAGCAGGAGCCTGCACCGTGCAAAATCAGCACTAATTGAATTCTCTCAGCCCAAATATGCCTTCAGTGTCTCCTAAGTAATCCTCCAGATGGAGACACACCAACCTATGAAGCCTCATTGTCACTCAGATAACTCAGAGACTTTTGCAGAACTTACTTGAGAAACACAGGGTTGTGCAAGTGCACTTGAGGGCACTCCACACACGCTGCTGCACATGCATTCGCAGAGTCAGGAGCTTGGAAATAAGTACTGAATAGAAATAATTTATTTAATTGAATGAAATATTTAAATTGACTTTCCATGTTCATTTGAACTTCTGGGGATGACTAACTGGGGCAGTGATGGCTTCTGAAATTCTAGTTGCTTCTGAAAAAATACCTTTAGTTATGTCTCTTAAACACAAATACATGTCAATTTGTGAAGAAAACAAAACACTGCTCCAGAGATGCTGCTGGTCACACATTGTGCATTGTGCCTGAGGATTTAGTTTTTGGGGAATTTCATTCTCAAGTGGCAGGATGATGTTTCAGGTTAAGCAGTTACAGAATTTTAAAAAAAAAAAAAGTTAACTGGTCAAAACTGATATTAAGTCATTGGTTATCTCTAAATGCAATATCACAAAATAAAAATAAATGAGGACCATCCTCTGCCCTTGAAGCCAGGTAGAATGGACTGCTTTGTAATCAGCCATCTCAATTCTTTTTCCCTCTCCAAAGCCTGGCAATGGTCAGTGAAACCATTCTTGCCAAGGAGTGGTATTCTGCATGGTGCCCAAGCATTGTCTAGAAAAGTCCTAACTGGCCTAATCCAAAACTGTGCCAGAGAGTGTGCTAATCATCACTGAGCACAGGCAATCACAGGCCAGTGTTCAGTACTATGACCTGACTCTTCCTTACCCCCTAGAGTAGACAGGGCCATTGGGATCACAAAAACAGTGCTCAGGCACCTTCAATTACAATGGCTCCAAAGCAGAAACTGAAGCTGAAAAACTCCACGTGTCTGAAACCACCCTCTCCTCAAAAAACTGCCCTTCACTACACACACTGTCATAATTGTTGGGACTAACTCAAAAATATTTGCTTTCTAATTCTGTTTGTGAACTTATGAAATCCATCACCTGGGCCTTCATGCTCCTGTACTTTTAAGTGTAAAGGATTTTGGAGCAATTGCCATCTGCCTATTTTAGCCTGGTGTTGCATACATTGTTTTCTTTTCCCGACTGCCACAGAAACAATGCTCAAAATTTTGCAAATAAACATGCCATACTGCAATGACACTGCCTGATAAGAGATGGCCCTGCAGTGTAAAATTAATAGCTGCTCAGGAGCTGGAAGGAACATTTGTTTCAACTGAGAGAATCTGAAAAATTTTCTTTAGGTGAATATTGCTTAAAGCAGTTCTTCCAAGGTTCCACGCTAGCCTGCTATCAGAGGGTAGAAGGATCTAAAGACATCCCCTGTCTTGGGTTACATAAAGTTGAAGGATACCACATGGCTGTGTCAGGTTCCAGCCAGGAGTAAAAATAAACTAACCTGTGATGTGCTCCTCAGCAGGACCAATCCAGGAAGAAAGGTGGGGTTTGTGTAATTGAAATTAATTTTTTCCCTGACTGTTTTCATACACTTATATAGTACAGCACATAGATCTTGATTTTTTAAAGAACTGTCCCAGTATCCAGCATGCACATGGACAGTCTCATTGTGTCTGTGGGGCTGAACTACCGAAAGAACTGCTGACAATGACAGTTCACCAGATTTTGAAAAACAATACACTGGGAAAAAAGTCATCATTAGGAATAGGGAGGACTAATGTGCACTGTTTTTTCTGACCCTGCCTCTGCTCTCTCCCCTTAGCGTGAGTGCATCTCAATTCATGTTGGCCAGGCTGGAGTCCAGATAGGGAATGCATGCTGGGAACTCTTCTGCCTGGAGCATGGCATTCAGCCAGATGGCACCTTCAAGGATCTGCAAGATAAACTCAACTGTGATGACTCTTTTACCACATTTTTCAATGAAACAGCCACTGGGAAGCACGTGCCACGGGCTGTAATGGTGGACTTGGAACCAAGTGTAGTAGGTCAGTATAGAAATAAACCTGCAAAACGGAGATGAGGTTACTTTTCTTAATATCACCATGGTGTGCCACCAGCCTCCACTGGCACAAAGCAACCCTTTGTACTGTGGTCTACCACTAGATAGCACGAAATTAATTTTCTTGTGATGCAGAATGCCACATTCTGTCACAGATGTTACAAACACAGAAACAGGAGGATCTCCTGCAGTTTAAAAGCCAGCACACGTGGTGTGTAAAACTTCTCTTTGCATCAACATTTAACTTCTGCTTTTGCTTATTGTGACATTTTTGCCATTTGAATTCTGCCTTTTTCCAATTTGGATTCTAAGTGGGAACCTGACAGTTTCCCTCCCGTGACAGAAGGATTTATAAGAATTGGGGCACCTGATTTTCTTCACACTTCTGAGGATTTGTCTAGCTGTACTTCTCACTAAAGTTCATGAGGAGATAATTTCTGTGGCAGGATAGAAGATACACCACAAATCCACAGAATGCAACAATGAAAAATGCTCATGAGACATTTCCCTTCTTGACTAGCATCTGCTTTTTGGCATTATGACCTCCTGTGACTGAAAGGTTGCATCAATGCCAACCACAACCAGAGCTTGTTTGCTCTGGTTGATGGAGTACGTGTAGTTTCTTACAATTTCTCTTTTTTCTTCAGATGAAGTGCGGGCTGGCACCTTTCGGGAACTTTTTCATCCAGAGCAGCTGATCACTGGAAAGGAAGATGCAGCCAATAACTATGCCCGTGGCCATTACACCATTGGCAAAGAAAGCATTGATGCAGTGCTTGATCGTGTCCGTAAGCTGGTAAGTCCCAGCAGTTTTGAAACAGCAGTTTGGATTTTGCAGAAGAAAGAAGGGCAGAATGTTATCTGCAAACAATACAATGGTTCAGAAAAGAGATTGCAAGACATACAGAGGCATCGTTGTTACTCCAAGAGGGAGAAGCCCTGTAGTTCACTTCCCAGCTGTTGCCTCCAGGTGTTCTTATAAAGTGGTTCTGAATATGTAATTCTTCATTATTGGCACAGCTCCAGAGCACCCATACTGATATGGAAGGGTGGATTAGGCAGTTGGGCATTGCTGATTTCAGCCAGGCTAACTAAAACAAGTGTCAAATTCAGGGACTGAAGGCCTGGATAGATAAGGGTCCAATTTTACATTGTAAATTGAGCCAGTGACGAAAGCAAAGCACAGAACTATGACCAGTCCTTTCTCAAGAAAAACTGACATGTAACCTCTGCTGTATACTGCCAATGACTGCTCTCTCCTTCACCTCAGAATAAGCTCACATAAAGTATTTTCATTTCTTTTCAACTCCTACTCTTGTACTTTCCCTTTTGGTGTTTAGACTGATGCCTGTTCTGGGCTGCAAGGATTCCTGATCTTCCACAGCTTTGGTGGGGGTACTGGCTCTGGTTTCACCTCCTTACTGATGGAACGCCTCTCTGTGGATTATGGAAAGAAGTCCAAACTGGAGTTTGCCATCTACCCAGCCCCTCAGGTCTCCACCGCTGTGGTGGAGCCCTACAATTCCATCCTGACCACGCACACCACCCTGGAGCATTCGGACTGTGCCTTCATGGTGGACAACGAGGCCATCTACGACATCTGCCGCCGGAACCTGGGCATCGAGCGCCCCACTTACACCAACCTCAACCGCCTCATCAGCCAGATTGTCTCCTCCATCACCGCCTCGCTGCGCTTCGACGGGGCCCTCAACGTGGATCTGACCGAGTTCCAGACAAACCTGGTGCCCTACCCACGCATCCACTTCCCCTTAGTGACCTACGCCCCCATCATCTCCTCTGACAGGGCACACCATGAGCAGCTCTCAGTGGCTGAAATCACCAACGCCTGCTTCGAGCCTGCCAACCAGATGGTGAAGTGCGACCCGAGGCACGGGAAGTACATGGCCTGCTGCATGCTCTACAGGGGAGATGTGGTCCCCAAAGAGGTCAACGTGGCCATTGCTGCCATCAAGACCAAGAGAACTATCCAGTTTGTCGACTGGTGCCCGACAGGCTTCAAGGTAAGCAGGACTGCCATGAGCTCCTCTTTAATGTCTAAAGGGCAGGTTCAATCCAGCAGAAAACTTATATTTATGGTATTTACAATGAATGTGACAAAGATGCACTTCTCTTCTTTGGACAGCCCATTGACACAGACTCCTACATTTAAATAAGTGGAAGTCTGAAGTGTGTGTAAGTTAAAATTTAAAGAAGTATTAATTTCAGGCTTATTTTGGAATTTTTGAACAGTCAATGAGCATTCCCTCTAAAGTACCATTTAAAATTAAGGAAATACCAAAACATATACAATTAATAAAGGGAATTAGGGAATCACTTGGTTAACCCAGAAATATTATACTGCCTCTCCCCACAGGCTATGTAGTAGTATTGAGAACCATAGTTTCAATAATAATACAGACATTAACAGTGAAAAAATATTTGTCATACAAACAGCTCCTTTAACAATGAAAATCTTTAACTGGGAACCAACTTTCTGTATTATTTTCTAGAGAATATCTTGGTGAAACTCTATGTTCAGTATTGAGTAGCTGTTATGAAAGCTACAAACTTGCCAGTGTACATTAAACAGAAGAATAATATAGATATTAAAACGAGGATGTATCATACTCTCTGACATTTGTAATGGCATTTGCCATTTGGTAGTTTTGATAGTGGCACCACTCTACCCAAGCATCTGTAACTTTACTCATATTTTTTCAGCTTTTTCACTGCTTTCTGCTTTTATACAGCCTTCTCTCATGTTCCTGTTTCCAGGTGGGGATCAACTATCAGCCTCCTACAGTAGTTCCTGGTGGAGACCTAGCCCAAGTTCAGCGAGCAGTCTGCATGCTGAGCAACACTACGGCCATTGCCGAGGCTTGGGCAAGGCTTGACCACAAGTTTGATCTGATGTACGCCAAGAGAGCTTTTGTGCACTGGTACGTGGGCGAAGGCATGGAGGAGGGAGAATTTGCAGAGGCCCGAGAGGACCTGGCTGCCCTGGAAAAGGACTATGAAGAAGTGGGAACTGACTCATTTGAAGAAGAAAATGATGGGGAGGAGTTTTAAAATACACTTTGTTTCCTAATGAGCACAAAATTGTCTCTGTGTCACTGTATTGCACGTCTATTACAATAAGGTCACCTTTTTTGTATGTTGTAAACAAATTTAGGATACGTCATAAAGAGATATTTTTTTATTCCATAAATGACAGGCAAATTGTCCTGTAAGACATGATCAGTTGTAGTAATGTTCCCCCACTCCCAGCAATGCAAAAAGACTTGCTCTTACTTGCACATTTAACCTGAGACTCTCTCAGGTCTAATGTACATGATAAACTCACCACATTCAATGTAAATCATCCCAAAAAGCTGTAGAACCCTGATTCTATTCCAGCACAATAGACACAGAGCCAACAGGGACACCACGAACACCTGCCAAGCCCAGGATTCCACGCATCCCCAATCAGCTACTATGCCAGCTATGACACTCTCCATGATACTGAAAAGCCACGGCAGCCAGGTGAGGTCCCAGGTGACTGGGAAAGGGGTACAAAGGATGACCCTATGGACTGCCAGCCTGTCAGTCTCACCTCTGTGCCTGGGAAGATCATGGAACAGATCCTCCTGGAAGCTGTGCTAAGGCACATGGAGGACAGATTTAAATGGATGCTCATGCATAAATTGGGAACTTATTAACACCTTTGTGCAACAAAGGAGAGGTGCTATCTACCTTTTTGATGAGGTTCTCCTGCCTCCATTTGTGCTCCTCCTTGCTCATTTCAGAAGCTGATTTTTTATGATGTTAGTACGGAATTCCTCTGAAGAAAGATGTGCCTATAAAAAGGAAGACAATTCTTAGAAATACCCAAGTTGCCTTTATTTCAAGACTATGAACTTTCAGACCCCAAAAGCCTCCTTTCTGTGACTGATTCTGCCAGATTTTTTTTCTCAAAAAGCAAGATGATAGCCTTTGTTGCACAAAGGTGTTAATAAATTTCTAATCAATTTATACATGAGCACCCAAATAAACAATGCCATTTCTTACAGTCTTGTGCAATTTTACTTTAGGTATTGACAAATTAATTCAATGCTCATCACATATTCTGAGCCAAATCAGAAGCCAAGCAAACTTGAACAATAATTCTTATCTACACACACATGTATAGAAATATAAACATTTAGTGATGCAGAAATTTCACTAAATCACACAGCTCTGTTTAAAAGGGAAGATATTTCCTCTGAGTCTCACTCAGTGAGTTGAGTAAACCTTGCTGCTTCTCATGTAAAGTAAGAAGCTGACTTCACAATTGGCTCTTCCAGATTTTCATACGTGAAATCTTATCTGTGGAGAAGAACAGAATAGGTAGTTATTATAGTGGTGACTATTACAATGCCTGCCAACAGCCTACAGTTGGTCCAGACTGGATTTGGCTCAGGATCCACAATGGGGAAACCCTGGAGCACATTAAAGCTGGAATTGAGAATGAAGGAAAACACAGACTGGTTTCGACCAGGATACGGAATGGGGGAAAATACAGACTGGATCATGGCAGGTATCTGGAATGGGAGAAGACACGGACTGGATCACTGCCAGGATCCAGAGTGGGGGAAAACCTGGACTGGATTCAGCCTAGGATCCAGAACAGAGGGAAACCCAGACTGAATTGTGGCCAGAACCTGGAAAGAGGGAAAACCTAACCTGGATCATGGCTGTGACCATGTATTTTATTCTTAGTGCAAAACGACGGGTTTTGTTGCTGGTCTTTTGTACAGAGATATACATCAGAAACGACACCCATGTTGCTAAATCAAGAAAATCAAATAGCTTCAACATCACACTTACACGGATTTTACATGTAAGAGTAGCTCAGGGGGTACAGTTTCCACTTGTACTCACCTCATTGTGAGGAGATAGCACTGCAACCCAATCATGCCATTCCAGAGGATGGGGAAATCCTTTCCCAGTGCGGTTCTCCCACCTGCATTTGCAGTCCTCCTTGCTCAGAATCTGGTACAGAATTCCTCTGAAGAAAGACATGCCTATAAAAAGGAAGACAATTCTTAGAAATACCCAAGCTGCCTTTCTTTCAAGACCGTGAACTTTCAGACCCTGAAAACTTCCTTTTTGTGACTGATTCTGCTGGATTTCTTCTCAAAAAGCAAGACAATATCGCTCCTTTGTGGCACAAAGGTGTTATTGAATTTCTAATTAATTAATGCATGAGCACCCAATTACTTTATGCATGAATGTGAAATTATATCATGCATAAGCAAGCAATCAGATCAAATAATGAAATGGAATTAAATTAAAAGAATCAAAAGAAATGAAAAATGAAATGAAATAATGAAATGAAATTTCATGAAGTAATGAAGTGAAATAACGAAATTTCACGTAATGAATTGAAATAATGAAAAGATATAATGAAATTAAATAATGGAACAAAGTTCACTTAATTTGATTGTATTCCATTCCATGAAATTTCATTCTGTGAAATTTCATTCCACTCCATGAAATTTAATTTAATTTCTGGAAATTTCATTAAATGAAATTTCATTTAATTTCGCTTTGAAATAAATCTTTTACTTGTGTGATAATCATTTGACCCCTCAGTTTCTACTTAAAGAGCTCCATTTGCCTTGACATTTCTTCCCACTTTCATTCTAAGAAGGAAAGCCAGGCAGGTTTTTTTGTCCTTTGCTTTACCAGCTGTCAACAAGTATCTCGTATTTTTGGGGTTGATTTAGACTCCCATAGGCTAGTTGATGGAGAAAAGATGTAAGAACAATAGGCTAGAAAAAATCATCTGGTCATGCATGTGACAGAGTCTTAGTTAAAAATAAACAAACAAAAAATCCCACAAAACCCCACCCACAAAATGCTGAACCATGACATTTCTTGACACTGTAAGGAGATACCCACAAGCTGGAATAAAAAGAATGAAAAGCCACAAAATACAGGAAGAAAACATTGTTCATGTTCTGAGACCCTTAAGGAGGAGGGAACTTCTGAAGACGGTTTTATGGAGCATCAAGATTAAATCACACTACAAAAGAAAATTTGAAAAACAATCAAGGTAACAAAGGTAATTTCAAGTCTGAATTAGGGGAACATTTCTTTCTGCTTGCACATCTGGCTAAAAGCTTAACCATGTCCTTGTAATCAGGATAAACTAACCTGGCATCTGAGAAAGCTGAGTGTTGTGGCACACCTAGCACTGCTAAAACCCATTTTCCAGCTGGGAAAAGATGCTGATGTACCCGCTCTGAGTGCAATGTAAAGTTTAGGTGCCTTTAACTGTCCTCTAAAGGTACCTCCCAAAGGATACTTGAACTATATGCTTTGGCTATGCAAAGAACATGAGGTATTCAAGCTTCCAGCTTACTGCCTCATTTATACACCTGGACTTATACAGGATGAATCTAAGTCATGGTACCAAAAATGACATCTAAGTGTAAATGTCTGCAACATTAACTTGATTTACAAAGGTCTTTTAGAGTGAAAATTAAATATATATAGGTGTTGTTACTAGAAAAAAAATATTTTGTATCCAGACAAGTAATGTCAACATAATTTTTAGATAATGTAATAGTCTTGGTAACAGTAATAAAGACTTCAGCAGTTTGAAATTACTCTTAAATGCACATATTTCAATTCTCTCTGATTTCTTGTATGTCCATGAGATTGGCAAAGGGAACACATTCTATCTAGCAGGCATTGAATTAAACACAGTGCATTTCAATATGCTGAAGCAAAATAGTTTTCTCCATTTGATTTCTGCAGAAAGTCCATATAATACACCAGGTCAAGCATAAACTCTAAGTAATCATATTTCTTCCTGCCTGCTTTTAAGAAATCTCTGACCCTTGAACATTTCCTAGGCCTTTTTTCTAAACATGGTAGCATTTATTCACCTCACTTCCATGTATGGACAGGCTATATTAGCCCTGGACTTTCAGGAAGCTTCCAATAACAGGGACAGGTAATCTGATAGATTTTACCAGGCCCATTCCCAGTTCCCTTTGCACTCCAAACTCCAGTTTGACTCCAGTATAACTCCATGGGTTTCACTGGAAATACTCATGGTTCAGAAAAGGAGATTTGGAGCTCTGAACTTTCTGTTGCTGCAGAGAGGCCAAGAAAGAACATCTCCAAGTTCACCCAGAAGTAAGAGTATTCTGGAGGTTTCCACAATGTGCTTCCACTGAGTCTTTCTTACCTGTTCCTGCAGGATTCCCTTAGTTAGGTGAGTCCTAGAAAAAGACAGGACCCTGTAACTGGACCCCCCTGCACTGTTACTTATGGAGCCCTACTGGCAAAAACGAAATTAGACTCCATGCACACAAAATCAACTCCTGGTCCCAGTTGGGCCAACAGAAGTTTTGCCATTGCTTTTTAATGCATTTGGCTTTGACTAACACACCACATGGCTTCAGTGTGACCTTCAGAGAATCACTATGACATATTTTTCCCGTCCTTTCACAATATGAAGAGTGTTATGACCAGTGTGGGTGAAATTCAGAGTGTGTTGTATGAAAGCAGACCCCAGCCATCACTACTAGTGTGGTTTCTTGTTCAGCTGTGCCTCATACACATTAATAACAATCACATAATGCAGAACATTTCCCTAACTAGTAGTCTAAGTTCCACAATGTTCTTGCTGTTGGTAGATTATAACCTTTGAACAAAGATCACAGTAACACCTCAGTGCAGGCCTATCAAACGCCTCTGGTTTTCTTCGTTTTCTCTTACACTTTCACATGAATGAATGGTCTTCTTTCTTGAGAGAAACTGATATTTTATAGCAACTGAATGGTGGCCAGAAAGGAAATTCACAGATTGTATTATTCCCAATGGACTCACATGGCATGGAACATATTTTTAAAATAGATTTATTCCTGCTAATTTTACTTCCATACCACTATTTCCCTGAAATTAAACAGTTTGGCTCTACTTGTTCAGGGACAATTGGGAATGACAGGACCAGGGGCAGGCAGGAAATACAGTTACAAGACCTTGTCCACATTACGTGGTGTGGGAATGAGTGCTGCATCAGCTAGTAGTGATGAGGGAGCTGGAACCCTTTTCTCCATTCTGGGAAACCCATCCCCGCAGGCCTCTTCATCATTACATAAAACCAGGTAGATGATCCAAAGAAGTGGAAAACATGATATTCTTTGTTTTGTTCTCCACTACTCTTAGAGTAACAAATGTTCTTCTCTCACTGAGTGCTGTTGCCCACACAGTACCTTCAGGAGTAAGACATCAGTAAAAATACAGAAAAAATGAGTCAGAATGTGTTTAGGTGAGTAATGTGTGTTCAGACTAACTCAGAGCCGAGTTTCATCCTTGGATATGGAAGCAGGTGGCTGATGAACTCCAGGTAGAGTTACTGAGACTAGAAAGCATAAAATGCTCCCTATGTTATAAACAGGGAGAAAGGAAGAGCCTGGGAACCATCTGCTATGTCTGCTTTAGCAAGTGGTGTGACAGAGACCCATCAGAAGTGCACTCTAGATCTGAACTAACATTTTCATACAGATGCATTTCAACCATTAGTCAAACACTTGATCCTGGGGAAAAAAATGCTGGAATAAATAATCAACAATTTTGATAAGCACATAAAAGGAATCAAAGCAATTAGTAGCAGCCAAAAAATACTTATCTAGAACGAGTCAAATCAGTACAATTTCAGCAAAAAAAACCGGGCCTGTGGCTAGAATAAGAGGAAGTAGATATCATGTATCATAAGCTCAGTGAAACTCTCCATAAGGTCTCACATGGTTTTCACATAAATAAACAAGAGGAATGGGGTTTACATGAAACTACTTTAAGGTAGGGACAGATCCGGTTGCTGTAGGAATGACTGCAAGAAACTGCACTGGGGCACATACAGCCAAATGCAAAGACAGAGGCTGAATTGTATCAACACTGTGCAAGAAGAGGTAAATTACACAGAGATGTATAAATGAGGTCTAAATGTATAAATCAAGGTCTGTGAAGCAGTAATCCTTCTGCTTCACTCACTTGCAATATTCTGCCTGGGAAGTCTGGAAGGTTTGAATTAGGACAAAGACTGAACTGACAGGTATGATCCCAGAAAGGAAAAGTTTGAGAGTTAAGATGGTGTCTGTTTTCAAATAGGCATATACCTGCTGAAGAAATAATCTAATCTCTAGATTTGGTTTGGAGAAGACAGGAATGAATTGACTTATATTACAAAGAACACTTAGTAAAGGTTAGGAAAACCTTTGCTATTATATGAATCCCGAGATTGCCTGGACAGGTTATGAACTTAATGTTATTGACACTTTAGGACTGGGTTACACACGTCTGTGAAAAAGGACAAAAGTATTTAAGACACTTGTTTGATGACCATTTCAGCCCTATGAACAACAGACTAGCTTTTGATATGAAGAGGAAAAAAAAATTAAACTGACTTGTAAAAAAATTCTAACTAGATCTATGATGTATGCCAGATCTTCTAATACAATTTCTCAATGAAAGTTGAATACAGCGTGCTGTGGTCTAGTTGATGTGGTGGTGTTCAGTCATAGGCTGGACTCATCTTTCCAGTCTTTATGACTCTTGGATTGTGTGGTTCTCTCAGCAAGGCCACCAGACTTTGCACTGAAGTCAGCCTTGTTTGGGCACATGTTCTATTGAACTTGGCCTGTTAGGGGACAGCAACCTCTGACAGAAGTGTGGTGCTATGCAAGTAGTAACTCAGATGCAACAAAGGCTTGAAACCCTAGAGTTAAAAATAAAACATTAAAAATAATTACATGGAAAGTAGCATGCAGGAAATACAGCCCTCAGCACCTTATGGCTATTAATTTCAATTTACCTAAAAAAAAAAGCAGCCTGAAAGGCAGTGCCTTGATCTACAGAGTGGAAGAGCAAGCTGTCCATCTCTGCTGGGTCCCTTTGAACACTTCAGAAGGCAAAAACAACCCCTCCAATATGATTATTCCTCTTAAATGCCTGCCTACAGATGAATGTAAGTGGGAGGGTTTCCTTTGGCAGTGATAAGGTCCTTCTGCTCCCGAATACCCCTTAAATAACCAGAGGACTGCATGTGGTACATCTCCACCACAGACTGAGACCCCAGGTTTCCAGGAGTGACTTTGTGATGCTTTGACCTCTCCATTTTCTAAACTACATTAAACCCCAAATTCCTGTGCAGCCTTGTCAGTAGTGGATTACTTTACTTTACCCATTCGGTTTCTATAGGACAGTCTGAAAAATTTAACATTGTGTGTTTTTATGCTTTAATACACTTTTTAGGAGCTGGAAAACAGAGGCAAGGAGCGTGGTCTGGCTTATTCTTTTTCTTTTCGTTTTCCCTTTCCCTTCCTCTTCCCCTTTCCCCTTCCCTTTCCTTTTACCTTTCCCTTTCGCCTTCCCTTTCCCTTTTCCCTTCCCCCTTTCCTTTTCTCTTTTGCCTCTCTCTTTTCCCTTTCCCTTTCCCCTTTCCTTTCCCCTTCTCCTTCCCTTTCCCTTTTCCCTTTTCCCTCTTTCCCTTTCCCTCTCCCCCTTTCCCCTTTCCCTTTCCCTTTCCCTTTCCCTTTCCCTTTCCCTTTCCACGCACTCCGTGAGGCTGCTCTGCCCTCTGCCGGGGCTCCTCAGGCGGGAAGGACACGGCACAGGAGAAATCCCTGGATTCCGAGGACCTGAAGGGCCTCCTGCCCCGGCATCGCTCCAGCCGCGGGATGCAGAGCGCGCTCAGCCCCCGGGATTCTCCTCAGGGACACATCCCGTGTGCCCAGCGGGACGGCAGACACTCTCCCGGCCCGAGGTTCGGGAGGTCCCGGTGCCAAAAACCCCCCATCCCTGCCCATGGACGGAGCGGGACCCCGCACCCCACACGCCCCGCACAGCCCACGGCGCATGCGCGGCCGGAGCGGGACTACATTTCCCAGCATGCCCCTCCCCGCGGGGGGCGGGGCCGCGCGCGTGGCAGGGCGCGGCGGGCGGGGCCAGGACACACGGACAGCGGACACACGGACATGGATGCGAGCGAGGGGAAGCCGCAGCCCCACCTGGCCGCGCTGGTGCTGGCGCGGGGCGGCAGCAAGGGCATCCCGCTGAAGAACATCAAGCTGCTGGCGGGGGTGCCGCTCATCGGGTGGGTGCTGCGCGCCGCCATCGACGCCGGCGTGTTCCACAGGTGCGCATGCGCGGTGCCCCCACCCCCGCCGCCCCTCACGGGGATCGGGGGGGATCGGGGTCGGGGTCGGGATCGGGATCGGGAATGGGAATGGGATGGATAGCGAGGGGTGCCGGTGTAGGGACGGGCCGGATGGGACCGCCCATTCGCTGAGAGGGTGTTATGGAAGCCCCAGTGTCCGGAGGGAGAGTGCCGGGCGGGAGGTGATGCACGGGCAGGGCCTCCTGAACGTGAGGGAGAACATCTCCACTGTCACCGGACATGTCACCCAAAGCCAGCCTGGGTGGAATCCCGTGCGACCTGCTCCAGCTGGCCCTGCCTGAGCAGGGAGGTGGCACCGGGTGACATCCGTGGTCTGTCCCAGCCCTACCCAACCCTTACCCAACCCTCACCCATCCTGTGGCTCCGAGGGAGGCAGGTGTGCTGTAGGAGAGCCCCACTGAAGGGGAGGGTGCAGGTCAACGACCAGGCAAGGCAATTGAACTCCACAGCCCCTTCCTGGTGAGGGTGAGCAGTGGAGGAATGAAGGAAGTAAAGTCTTACAGGAATTTGAATTTGACGTTGTTCTGGCGCAGGAGGGAGGTGTGACCGCAGTTGTCACTGACTTGATTGGGGAGCCGCTAGGTGATGCTTGCCAGTAAACACCAATGTTTTTTAAGATATCTGCATTAAATGGAGCTGCCAGGCTGTAGGTGATCTCCTCTGGATGGTTGAATCATGGCATGACATTGCTTGGTGGTCCCCTGGTGCTCCCTGGTGCTCGGAGCTGTGCTGGTGAGAACAGATGCTGCTCAGAACGCAGGAGACTGAGCTTGGGATCTCCATGGATGGAGATGCCTCAGCCCTTCTGGACACTGGTTGCAGTAGTTAACAGCCCTGTTACTGCAGTCATCCAGGAAAAGCTGCTTTGTTTTCTCTCTACCTGCGCGGCAGGTACTTGAAGACAGCAATGAAGTCACTCCTTGCCTTCTCCTCATAAGACCAACCGAGATATCTCAGCATCTCTTGGCACGCATGTGCTCCCAGACCCTAGCCATTGGGCTGCTCTGTCCTGGGCTTGCTCCTGTTTTTCCTTCTGTTATTGGGGAGCCCACAGCAGGACACAGCACATCAGAGGCAGTCAGCAAATGTTGAGTGGAAAGAGATTATCGTGCATGCCCATGTTACAGAACAGAAGCTCAGTTTGTGGCAAAGTGTCTGTAACTCTGGTAATAGTAATTAGAGCTAGATAGAAACAAGTGTGCTGTTGCTGTTAAGAATATGTGCGTTACAATTTTTTCTGCCAGAACAAAATGAGAACCTTCTACACATACACTGATAAGCAAACCCAGTGCATGGTTAGGATGTAGGTGGTACATGGCACAACGGGGGGCAGGTTCCCAATGCAAACCTACTGCATTATGTTCAGAGCAAGGTCTCAGTGTAATCAGGTACAAATGGAGCCCATTACAGCTAGATCCAGATCTGGAAGTGGACAGGAGCCTCTGAATCTTATCCTGCGGTACCATTATCTATTCTGGACAACCTTTTTTACTGTGTTTGAAAAGTAGAGGAAGCATGCCTCACTCAGTTTAATAAAGAAACAGTCAAGAACATTTCCAACCTAGTTTACTGGTTATTACTTACTGAATTTGAATCCATATTGCTTAATGACCTCTAGTGGCTTCTGTTTGGCATCTGAATTTCCCAACAGGAAGCCAGGTAGGGATGTGCAGCCCTTTGAGGCACAACAGGTGCAGTGGGTGGGTGTGCTCTAGGTGTATCTAGTCACCTTTGAAACAGCTCGGCTGACAGGGTACCTGTTACACAACCAAACTCTGTTAGTTGAATGGGGAGTGTATATTTAAGTTAACCATTCCTAAGCAGTTTATGAAAAATACCTCTTGTGTATTTGTTCACATGGGTGTGGCTTGATGTTACTGTCATACATATTTTTATTCTGATAATCCCGTGATGTCTTTGGGTGAAAAAATGTGACTAAAGCACCATTTGCTATGTACAGTGCACTGAGAGAGAAAAGGTTATTTTTTATAGCTCACATTTCTTTTGTCACAATGATGACAGCACTGGCCTCACAGTTGCTCAGTGTTCATCATCATATGATATTCAGGCTTAGCCCTTCCCTATGTAAATGTTTATTTTCCCCAAATGATCACAATCTTGCTTTACCAGTACTGGAAGTTTTCTGTGCCAAAACAAACGTAACTTGAACAACTCTTTCTCTGGGATTATATAGAGCCCAACTAACAAATTTAAAACCACTTGCAGAATAAGCTAATCTTCTGATTTTGGGGCAGTTTTACTTGTCAGTTTTGTTCTGAACTTGTGTACAATTTTGACTGTCGCATTCAACCCATTCACAATTCATTGATCTGTAAACATGCCTAACAAATTTTGTGTGTTGACACTGGATTTTTTTGATACCGCTTCTGAATTTTATGTTGCTTAAGCTTCCTGCATGCAATGCAGCTCAAGCTTCAGATTTTACAATTGAGTGAATGTGTGTGTCTTATCCCCATTTTTAGAAGTTGCTTGTTGGACTGACCAGGATGGTTTTACTAACACAAATACAAGAACTAGTTCCTTTCATTGCAGGGTGTAGTGCAGACCTAAGGCAGGGTGTTGTTCAGGTTAGATTATGGCAGGTAAGTCAACACTGCTGGGATTTATTCTCTATATTAATTTCTGTCTGCCAACAGTATATGGGTTTCTACAGACCACGATGAGATCGAGAAGGTTGCAAAGCAGTTTGGTGCTCAGGTTCATCGCAGGAGCCCAGAAGTGTCTCAAGACTCCTCAACCTCCCTAGAAGCCATCAGAGAGTTTCTTAATCATCATCATGGTAACTCAGTAGTGAAATATGCTGTAGCCCTGGAGGCAAGATGCATTTATCATTTAGAAAAATAAGTAAAGCCTTTACTAAATAAAAGCTAGAAAGATTCTCTTTTTTTTGGTGGCACGCACTCTTACCACACTTTGCAGTTATGTTATTAAAGTATGAATTGTTTCATAAATGTTTCTTTGTTTTTCTTTAGAGGTTGATATTGTGGGAAATATTCAAGCAACGTCCCCCTGTTTACATCCCAGTGATCTTATAAAAGTGGCAGATCTGATCCAGAAGGAGGGGTTTGATTCTGTCTTCTCTGTTGTGAGGCGGCATCAATTTAGATGGAGTGAGGTAAAGAAAGGAGGTAATACTTGGGTGTTTCTGGTTATAGTTTTACTTAATTTTTATTTATTTTTCAAATGCTTTGTTTTCATATCCATGGTATTTTAGGAAGTGATATCAGAGGCATGGACAGAGTTTGCTGAGAGGCTTGGAAATTCCTTCTCAGTTCTGCTGTCTTGATATTACCAAGCATTGCTCACCCTTTCTTTAATTGTTTTGTAGAAGTGATAAGGTATTGAAAATTAACATTATATTAGCTTGTCTAGGCTGAAAGTAGAGCTCACGTTACCTTCTGCATGGTGGAAATTTGTGTTTATGAAGATATGACATTGAGGTCTCGTCTTAACCAGAAAATTGTTAATTCTTGCTGTGCAGTAGCTAAGAAGTGACAAATAATGTGAGGTAAGGTCGTGGTGAAGATGGGATGGCAACCTCTTGGCCTGGAGGCTTAGGCTTTGTTTCATCCTGCTGATTTGGCTGCTGACGTGTCACGTTGCAAACTGCTTTTGAGTCACAAGGAATGAACTCATGTTAATCAGCTCATCCAAAAGAATATGACTGTTTTCTCCCAGAGGAAATATGCCTCTCAGCTACAGCTGCCAAGATGACTAAAGACTGAAATCTTACAAGTAAAGATTGTAACTTGTTTTACTTGTAAAGTACCTTTTATCCTTATACAAAGAACTATTCCATGCATTATCTGCGTTGGTTTTGTTTCTGTGATTAAAGCAGAAATGTTTTCTTCTTTTTTTAAAAAATGAGTATTTCAGATAGTGTCACATTATTTATTTGTGTAAAAGTGAATGTTACTCAGATATTACGATTATTCTGAGGTATAAATTTAGTCAGATGAAGAGTTTTTTAAACAAGTTTAGAAAGCATCATGCTGTAAAAGAGTATGCAAAATAAGTGAAGCTTGGTATTAGAGATAAGTTAGAATAAAAGTTAAGCCTTTGTTTAGAATAAACACTTGAATTCTCATTGTTCATCTTAAGAGGAAAAATAAGTGACAGAGTTTTTTGGTAAAGTATAAGAGGAGCATCAAAGGCATGCATGGTAATTTCAGGATTCTGTGGATTGCACTTTAGGAAGCCACTTGCAAGTCTATTTCACATCTGAGATGCTAGAATGGACTCTGTGAAAGAATAAATCTCACTTGGATGTGTCAAGTGGCTCTCTGAAGTACTTGTGTGCCACCTTGTCCCTGCAGGTAGATTGTTAAAATAACAAAGCCTCAAGGCCTACCTAAAGGAGCAAGTAATTCTCTAGTACTGAATGACATCCAAAGTTTTTAAAGTGGAGTGAGACAAAGAACCATTCATCTGTAAGAAGTATATTTGAGGAGAACAAGGAACACACTGTGCAAACATTACCATCTGAAGGGTAACTGCAGATGGTCTTTCAGGAGTGTGCTGTTTTAGATGACTCACAGGAGCATTACAGTGTTGTTTTTAATTTTTCATTTTTCCTTGCAGCTCTAGAATACTGATTATGTTAAAACAGTTTTATTTGTTGTCTTCTGTGTAATTGTGTTGTTCCTTCTGCGTGAAGGTTTAATATTGATACACCCTGGAAGAGAAGGGTGTCTCTCTCTGACTGGAAATGTTTACTTCATTGCAAAGCTCTAGTTTATTTATGAAACGCAAGGTGTGTTTATATAGACTAAAGACTCAGGATGTTTTGGGTATTTCAGAATGCCCCATAACTTTTCATCCTGTCAGGTCTCAGAGTTCATTCAGAGCATTCCTGTGTGTACTAGGAGATAGAGTACAGGAATAGGATTTCATATTGTCAAGGACAGTCTAGAAGGGTGTCCCCCCATACTCCTTTTAGCAAACAACTAAACAACTTGGAGCTGACAACCTCTTAAGTGGCCCTGTTTGGGTTTTTTTGGTTTTTTTGTTTGTGTTTTTTTGTGTGTTTGTTTTTGTTTTTTTCTGCTAGACATTCAGAGTAGTCCTCTGGTTTGTTATCCACAAGTTCCAAGTTCCAAGAAAGAGAAGGAATTCAGTGATTCCCCAGAGAGGCTATAGATTCCCTATCCCTGGCAGTGTTCATTGCCAGGCTGGATGCAACTCTGATCAACCTGGTCTAGTGGAAGGTGTCCCTGCCCATGGCAAAGGGTTGGATCTGGATGATCTTTCAGGTCCCTTTGAACCCAAATCACTCCGTGATTCTTAATAGAGCTAATCAACAGGAGGCAATAATGAGAGAAGTTGGTGACTGAATTGTGCCCTTAATTTTTCAACAGAAAGCTATTTAGAAAGTTATGTGACTCTGAACAGGGATTCTGTAAATCTTATTTTGTCATTTTTTTTCTCTGTTAACAGAAAACAAGATGACGGAGCCCCAAAACCTGAATCCAGCGAAACGGTACCGGAGGCAAGACTGGCCTGGGGAGCTGTATGAAAATGGCTCATTTTATTTTGCCAAGAGACATTTGATTGAGAAAGGCTACTTGCAGGTTAGTGCTTGTTTTTCATGCTCTTTAGAATAATACATATTTTACTCTTGTTGTAGAGGGTTCTGAATTCAATACTGTATTTTAATTTCTGTAAAATGAAAATACTTATTAATCCTTGCCTGCAGAAGGTTCCTTCAAATTTTTAATTCTGTGTCACTGTCAAAACCATCATTATTGATGATTCACTTTTATATATAGTCTGTTGTGGCCACTGTGTAACCAGACACTTGGCTTTCATTACATGGTACTAATTGTACACTTCTGTATTTGTGCTAACCCAAGCAGAAAATGTGAATGAATTTTAAATTTCATTTAGGGTGGTAAAATGGCCTACTATGAAATGCGTGCAGAGCACAGTGTGGATATTGATATAGACATTGATTGGCCTATTGCAGAGCAGAGAGTATTGAGGTAAAAGCACTTTTTATCCCTTTATTTCTTTGATATTGCTCATTGTTTCAGTGTGGTCACGTGAATTCATAATGTATGTAGTATCAAGATCAAAGATAATTGGGCAACTATATTTCTACCCATAATTTTTCCCTATCTCTCTTGAAATCAACTGAATTACCTTTGTTATAATGTGAGTTGTTTGGGTTTTTTTGTTGTTGGGTTTTTATTTTAAAGTTCAGTTTAGCAAAAAGTATAAGCCCCACTGTGTTAGCATCATCTCTGGCTTTTCCAGATGAGCTGTCTCAGAGTTCCACGATCTGGACCGCAATAAGTGACGCACAGAAATGAGAGTGTTCACATAGAAGGCATGAGCTGATTCCATTTCGTCAGCTGCCTTTTCTTTGCAGCTACCCTCCACTTCTCTAAGGAAATAGTGGGGGGGATTGGAGTATATTTCTGGTGCCTTTTTCATCCATTACTCCATTTTAGTTTTTCCCCCCAAAATGCTACAGAACATAAACTTTCATGCTGAGGAAATAAATTTCATCCTAGTTTTTAAATGGACAGTACAACTGAGCTGTCTTTTAGATCATTCTGTTTGTTTCTTTGAAGAAGGAGAATGTAATTGGAGAGAGTGACAATGACTGGAAAGAACATTAGAATTTCAGAGCTGATTCTTTTTTCTGAAGATCACAATTATATTTCAAATATTTGATTTTGGAGTGTGCAAAAACTTCTGTCCTAAAAAGATAACTTCTTTGTCTAGCTTTGGATATTTTGGCAAAGAGCCTCTAAAAGAGGTGAAGCTACTGGTTTGCAGTATTGAAGGATGCCTGACAAATGGTCGCATTTATGTGACAGAAGATCACAAGGAAATGGTCTCCTACGATTACAGAGATATTGTTGGTATTGATCTATTAAAGAAAAGAGGAATCCAGGTAAGTGCTGTTCTGAAGTGTGAAGCTTTATGTCTCATAGTTAAAAGATTAACATTAAAAGATTCTAAAAACTTATATTCTTGCAGCATATAGGTTGAAGTTCCGTCACAGCATAATATGTTGGTTGGGACAAATGTTCTTCTCAGATCCCTTAGAGGAAAACAAGTGTTTTGAGAAATCTTAATCACAGTAGCTATAGCATTTTTCTCTAATTTGTAGAATGGTTTGTGTTGGAAGGAACCTTAAAGATCATCTTGTTTCAACCCCCATGCCATAGGCAGGGCGACTTTTAATGAGACGAGGTTGCTCAGAGCCCCATCCAACCTGATTTTGAACAGTTCCAGGGATGGGGCATCCACAACTTCTCTGGGCAGCCTGTTCCAGTGCCTCACCACCCTTACTGTAAAGAATTTCTTCTTAATATCTAATCTAAACCTACTCCCAGTTTAAAACCATTCCAATTTGTCCTGTCACTCCATGCTGTTGGAAATAGTCTCTCTCCATCTTTCCTGTAGGCTCCCTTTCATTACTGGAAGGCCACAATTAGGTTACCCCTAAACCTTCTCTTCTCCAGGCTCAACAAACCCAATTCTCTCAGCCTTTTTGTCATGGAAAAATGCAGGAAGAAATTTTTATGGTTGTGTTGCTAGCACCAATCATATTCTGTGTATTCTAAGCACTCATTAATTAGAAGTCAGCTTCATCAAGCAGAGATATGTTGTTACCTCTTGACAACAGAAGAGGAAGAAATTTCCTGGCAAATTGGTTGGTTTGTCAGAGGTCACTCCTGGTTTTTACAAAGAGGGGAAATCCAAACACTTTTGTCTGCATAATCATTTTAACTGTAACTTACGTGCTTTGAAGTTGTAAGAAACCTGTGTAAATGAAAAGCTAAACCAACACAGACTGTAACATGGCTCATTTTATTATTATTATTATTATTATTACTGCTGCTAAATTCTGCTGATCTGAATCTTTGCTTGCATTTTGTAAAATTACTCTCCTGGCTGTTTTCTCTCTGTGCTGCTGCCTTTGATATGACTGGAAGATTTTTTTTGTGGGTAAGAACTTAAGTTCAGATTTAGTCTGCCTTCAAAGAGCCTTAACTCAGTCCTGATGCAGATGGATACAAAGGTAGCTATACCCCAGGTAGACTTCAGATGCATTTTGGAGTCTTTATAGTAAGATTTTTTTTTAAGAGGCTAGATGAGACTGTCATGACTTACTTTGCAGCTGTTGCCTTGGGGCTGTGAATTGCAGTAGATGGTTTTTCAGCACTCCCTCAGCTTCATTTGCTGTGAAGCAGAAGGGGAAGGGAGCTTGTAATTATTTTGTTGCCTGTGGAAACCTGTTTCCATACTTGCTTTGACTGGGAATATTGCATTAGAAACCTCCTGGTCTTTTTGCTGCACTTCATTTATTTCTAGTATATGTTGCTGATGTAATCTTTCTTTGTGCACCACTTCTGTTCATGCTGTACTTAAAATCAGAGCCAAGCATTTGTTAGTATTTAAAAGCAATTAGGGAATATAAGTTTGTCCACATTTTGGACAAGAAAATGTGGAGGAGTTGCATCTGAGATTTCTAAAAATCCCACTGTAATAATCTTCTGGTTTCAGCTTCCCTTGTACATAATTTCTGAAATTTCATATTTGGAATGAACTTCCAGAGTTAAATATGTCATTTAGTGTTCTTTTGATGCTCTAAAGTGCTACTGTGAATAAAATTATGTTTTTAAGGAGAGGAGTCAAGGAAAATACTTCATAATGTTCTACAAATATGACAGAAGTCCATCTTGGGAGTTCTCTTATTCGACACTTAATCAGATGATGCTGCTCCAGATAGTCAGCATACCACTGTACTGTGATATCCACTCTTTTATTTGGTACGCCATGCATTTAAAAAGAAAAATGTAAATTTCTTTTTTGAACGTCAGGGAGGGCTACAGAGTGGTGTTTCACTTTCCCAGAGCAGCTTCAAGACTGTGATGTGGTTTTGGATGCTAATCTCTTGTGCTCTGAATTCTGATTGAAGAAACCAGCTATTCAATGCTTTTCTGATACCTGAGAGACCTTCTATGAGCAAAAACTGCTTTCTTCTTATAGTAAATCAGCTTACATGTCTTATTTCTTTGTATGTGGAATTTATTCTAACTTGATTTGGTTTTAATAGGTTCGACTCATCTCTGAAAGAGATTGTTCCAAAACACTGTCAGCCATGCAGCTGGGATGTGTAGCAAAAGTTGGTGCAACAAATAAGCTACAAGTTCTGAAGGACTGGCAAGAAGACATGGGTTTGAGTTGGAAAGAAGTGGCTTACTTAGGTCAGTTCCTCTTTTGCTGGTAGTAAAACTTCATGTAGTCTAGACAAATAAAACTTCATAGTGCTTCTGAGCTTCAAAACACTTTTCTCCTTGTACATACACTGAATTCAATAGGATTGATGTACAAATTGCAGCACACAATCCCCAAAACCAGGCATGTATTTTAAGGATGCAATCTAAATGTTAAAGGCTTTGATGAATCAGTGTGTAATTTGGTAAGGAAGTTTTAACTGTTTTTCTAATGGGATTTATGAAAGCTGCTGATACCACGCAAGCATGCAGTTACAGCTGACAATTTTGAACTGATTCAAGCTCATTTCAGATGCATATTGTATTGATTATGTTCTGAAATAGAAACCAGAAATGGACAGATTTAAACTGAAAGCCAATATGATTCTGTGCTAAACTGTGTTTCAGTGACAGATTAAGTTTAGAGTCCTACAAATGCTTATTCAGTCACTCACATAATTTTGCTACTCTTAAAAGTACCGTTCTCCTGCCTGGAGTTTGTGAAGTGTCATCAGCATTTACATGGATCCCTAAGATTTTCTGACAACTGACTCACACATGCAAAGGGCTGCTGAGATGAACATTGTGGCAAAAACACAGATTTTAAAAAACAGATTAATGTGCATGCAAAACCATACCAAGTTTGCTCAGCTTTTCCCCTCTGTGATATTTTGCCTTGTTTGTCATCTGTCTCACTAGGAAATGAAGAGTCAGACGTGGAATGCCTGAAGCAAGCAGGCATGAGTGGTGTGCCTGCTGATGCTTGTGCAGCTGCTCAGAAGGCTGCTGGTTACATCTGTAAAAGCAGAGGTGGCTGTGGAGCTGTGCGGGAGTTCGCAGAGCACATCTTCCTCTTGTTGGAAAAAGTGAACTCTGCAAGGAAGCAAATGCAAGAAATGAGTTCAGCAGAGAAGGAAATGGGGGGAAATGAGAACAGCAGGAGAGGAAATAAGGAACTAATGGAAAAAGAGTAACACCGTTGGTCAGTCCTGCTTTTCTTGTCCTCTTCCTCTCTCAGTAAATCTGCACCCCGCTGGAGAGCTTTCAAGTTTTACGTGGCAGTAGAGTTCAAAAAACATCTCCCTCTAATTTAAGATCCCACTTTAAGTGCTGACATTCATGACTGTAAGCTGAAAATATGATCATATTCGGGATTATTTTAAAAGCCATTTATATGCAATGGAAGGAGTGCTGCAAAAGGTAGCAAATGTACTGTAAATCTCTTCATCATCACACCTGTCCTCCAGGAATGATGTGTCTTTATGTCAGAACCAGAATGTTTTCAGGGATCAATGGTTTTGCATGACTTGAGGGTTTGTAATTCAGATTATAAAGAAAAAAAATTCTGTTAGTTTTGTTCATGTGGTTTATGTTTCTTCTACCAAATGTCAACGTGGTGTTGTGGTTGTGTGATTGCATTTTACAGATTTTGTCCCTTGTAAGGAAGAGTTTTAACATATGCTGGTGAGGTCAGACATAAAATGCTATAAAACTTCTTCCTGTATTTCTAAAACACAGCTCAGTTACTGGAAAACCAGTTAATGTTAGTTAAGAAAAGCACTTAAGCATGTGTTCACTTTTAGTCTCATAAATAATTAAATTGCATTTGGAATTACACCTCTTATCTTTGAGTCTGTTTATATTGGGGTTTTATTGAAGTGCTTAAATTAACATACCCAAATGTTTTGCCAAACTTGGAGTTAAATTTCCCATTGACTTTGAGATCTTTGCTGAAACTCAGTGTCTTTCTATGAAGACTTTATGGCTACCACTAATGAGTTAAAGCCAAACAAAAGTCTTTAAGGTTGTTGTATTGAAAAGTATCTGCTGTTTAAAAAAACCCCAAAACCCAAAACATAGTTGATTGTAGGTATATCTGTCTATATATATCTATGTGTAGATATATATATGTACAGACTACTTTTAACATGTTAAAGCTGATTTATATGTTTGTATTTATGAAAAATAGGATTTGTATTGTAGAATACAAATACAATAGTATTTATCAGTGAGTCAGGTTCTGTCTTAGGTCATGCTAAAAAATAAAAAATACCCATGGTGCACAGGCAATTACTACTGAAGTGAATGATAATGGCTTGTCGTTTTACTTTGTTTCTCTGCTAAACAGACACTCGCAATATAATATCACTCAATATTTTGGCCTCTGATGAACTTGGTGTTTAGTTCCTTTCACAAAGCAAAATTTAGGCAGTAAAAGAATTTCAGTCCAGTATGCAGTTAACAGGGTTATCAAGGTTAACAGATGAATTGTTTTCTGCACTAACCAGCTCTAAGTTATCACTGGAGTATTTCCTTTCTGTCAGGTTTTTATAGGTCTGTGCTGGATAAATCCCATGGACTTTGATAACAGGAGAGCCACATTTTGAGCAGAGCTATGGACTTTGGTATAGGTAGATGAATTATTTCAGTTGTGCAAACTATGTTGTAAAGCTTCAGAAGTCCAGATTGGATAAACAGTTCAGGTTTGATAGTATCCTACAGAAATTAGCCAGGTTTTTGGTTACTTCACCTTGTCATCACTAACTTGGTGACTTTGATTGCAGGAGCAGTTCTCTGTGAATAAATAGCTTTAAACAAGGTGGCTGTGATGAACTTCATTCCCATTTCACTTATGTTAGAGAGAGCATAAAGCAGGAGTAAGTGCAATTATATTAATAATATGAGTTGGCAGTATTGTTTGTAGCTTAATGTTCGAATCAAGAACTCTTCCAGTGTTTCAGCTGCTTGCTGAATGTGCTGCATGTACTTTGGGGCTGCACCCAAAATTTCTAAATGTATCAAAAATAAATACAGAAACACCTTCATATGAGTGTTGGTAACAAGCTGAAAGAAACAGTAGCTGATACATAAATGTTTTCACTTTGATAAATTCTTGTATAGAAGAACATGGTGTAATTTTACAGGGGAAAGAACATGAAGAATAAAAGCTCTTGAGACTATTTACAAAATAAAGCCTGTTTGAGGGTATGGGGCATGCATGGTCTGCTGCCTGAAGGGTTCAGATTTGTGTTGCCCACACTGCAGAGGAAAGCCTAATAGTAGAGCAGGATGAGGGATGTCTTAATTACACCTCTTGATTTTATAGAAGGTCCTCAATCATATGAAGGATTTAGGGGTCACAGAGACAAAGATGGTGAGGATAGCTCTGTGACCTTAGAGGTGAAACCCCAAGTTCCAGGCAGGCTTCAAATGTGTAGCGTGTTTTGCCAATGTCTGCTGTTTCTCTACATGCCGTGGTACCACGGTTGCCTTTGATTAGAAGGGTGTAGTTCAATCAGTAGATTTCAGGCGTCATTTTTGTTATCCTGGGCTAATTTTGAAATGGTCTCTTTTAGTCATGTGAGCACTTGGTTTGTTACTTTAACATGCTTAATGTATTCCAAAGAAAATCGTAGGTGATGTGGGCTGTTGTATTATGATTATGTGAAACTGAGAAAAGGAAATTTTATAATTATAATAAGCTGTTATGAAAAAAAAATCTGATTACCTGAAATTTTAAATAAACAGTTTTCTGTAGTCTTTTTGAGTGGAGCATGGTTATGGATGATTTGTGGTGAATTTCTATACTGTAAATTGTACAATTCCACATTCATGTGCCACACAAATGCATTAAACTGATGAAAGTGGACAAATTTAATGCCCAAATTAATCACATGCACACACAGTTACTCAAAATCTTCATCTCATTCTGGTCTTGGAGGCAAATCTTGAGTGTTTTGAGTGTGCTTATACCCTCTTGAATAAACTTCCTCACTTGCCTGCGCTTCATGTTTTCAAATAGCTGGTTTCACAGCGCTGTGTGTTTTGTGTCCTTGTTTGTGTAAATGTGGGATTCACCTCTGTTTTATGAGCTGTCAAAGCCAACCCAGTGTTTCTACAGAAGGATGATCTTGTAAATTTGAGCAGAACTCGCTGAGAATTACTTGGCAGGAGTTTCTCAGAGAGATTCTTGTTTTGATGGGGCCTTGAGATCTTTCCTGCTTTTGGGCTGATTGGTGGCTCTTGCCAGGAGAGTTGGGGAGAGGGAAGAATATCCAGTTAGGCAGTAACTGTGTCATCACATTTACTGACTCTGACACCAGAGGTTATCCCTTCACCTACTTCTGACTCCTTCAATTTATTTTTATCTGATCTGCCTCCTATTCAGTATGTTTCTTTCTAGCTCCCATAGGGTGGTGCGACACGTTCTGACCTTATTTCATTTCACATCAATACAAATGACATATATCTCAACGTTTTGAAGTCACAGGTACTTTTAGTACTTTGTAATTTCAGGTTTAAACATTGAGCACACATTAGTTAACTGTTTTTTACCAGAGCCGGTGTGGATAGGTTTTTGCTTTTAATTATTTTCCTGTTAGTGTGTTCTTAAAATACTGTTTCCTTTTTCCAGAAATAACTCCAAATGAGTCTAGTTACACCCAGCAGGGCCCATCATCCTAAACGTCAGCACTGTTAAGAACAATAATCCTGTATGGAAGAAAACCACTGTTACGCATGAACCTGATGCATAAATGAGTTAGAAAAACTTGTCACTGTTGCACTTGTCTGAAAAAGTTTTGGGCAGTAGGTTTGTTTCTCTCTACTGTTCTGAGACATACTGTTCTATCCCTATTTCTGAACCTAGATATGTTTATGAATGTGGCTCTGGTTCAACAGGGCATTCCCACTGCTCTAGGGATAGTGGAGGAAAGAGAAACACCAGGGAGCAGTCCCATTCTATAGCTCTCACACCTCTGTAGCATGACAGACCACTTCCCCTAAAAGAGATGCCATTATTTTCATCTTACAGATATAAGGATTTCTTAATTCTTAATAAAGAAAGGTGTTAAAAGGAACGAGCAGGTTCATTCAGGTCAGTAAAGAGTGGGGCTGGTGAAACTGAAGCTATACATGTAAGATGAGCTTAATAGAAACAAAATCCTAATGTCATGTATATAAAGATACACATTTTCCATGAGCAGTTATAATTCAGAGAAATATCCAGTTTGTTGAAGTGTGTGATAGCAGTTAAAAAAGCAGACTGAACTTCAGAAATTACTAGGGAAAAAATATATAAAAAAGTAGGATAAAAATAATTATTTAATTTATACAAATTGGTGGTTTGCAGATATCTTGAATATCGTGTGATTTGTTTCTTATATGTTGAAAAGGTTGTAGCACTCAAAAGGTTTGTAGGAGGATGGAATGGATGATGGGAGAACAGAATCAGGTTCAGTGGGAGCAGGAGCTGAGTCAGAATTCTTCACTTTGTATGAAGGATGCAAAAGATGAGGCTTCCTCAATCCTACAAAAGCAGCCAGGCACCCCTGTCTTGGCAATCTTTGTCTGAAAGATCATACTCCAATCTGGGTGCTTTGGACTATGAAAGGCAGCCATTTTCTCCAAGGAGAAAGCCCGCCGCCTTTGGCTCTCAGGTGCAAAAGATGCGGCTTCCTCGACCCTCCAAAAGCAGCCACGCGCCCATGTCCTGGCACTCTTTGTCAGGGAGCAATCGGCGTTTGAATGCAATTTGGGCCCAAAAGTGGCAAATATGCCCCGACGTTTCTGGACTTGAATGGCGGTCGCTTTCTCCAAGGAGAAAGCCCGCC
>WBMV01004155.1:257197-310498 GCA_013396655.1 Campylorhamphus procurvoides | reverse complement strand
TGCTGGAGAACCTGGACTCGGTGCTCACCGACAACCAGGAGCACGAGGTGGAGCTGGAGCTGCTGCGAGAGGACAACGAGCAGCTGCTCACGCAGTACGAGCGGGAGAAGGCGCTGCGCAAACAGGCCGAGGAGGTGAGCGCCGCCGCCCCGCATCCACCGGGCGGGGATCCCGCAGCGGGAGGGCCGGGGGATGCTGCGGGCTTTGGGGCGCCGTGTCCCGGCTCGGAGGGCCGTGGGGACCGGGGGAAGAGCCCGCCGGTACCTTCTAGAAGCGGAGCGCGGGGGCGGGCGCATCCCCCGCCCGCGGGGATCTTCCCACGCCCCGCGGGACCCGCGGGAGGAGCGGCCCTGTGGCAGTGGGAGGGGGGGAAAAACCCAAAAAACCCCCCCCAAAAACCCGAGGCAAAACGGATTCGAGGGATCAGGAATTCGCGTTGCAACGGCAGCAGCGCCCGGAGGAGCCGGCGCGATTTGGGGGTGTGAAAAATAGTTTTTAAAAATGGGTGATTTGTGCAGCCGCCTGGCTTTCTCCGTGCCAGCTGTGAGCCCTTTCCTTGGAGCAAGGCATTGCCTTTGGAGCGTAACGTCGGATTTTTGGGACTTTTTTTTCACCAAACTACCCCTTGAGCCGTAATAAAATAGTTCCGAAGCGGGCAGGTGCCCTTCGGTGGCTGGATCGCATCCCTCAGGAGAGATGCGAGCCCTGGGATGATGGAGAGGAAGCCGAATCCTCGCGTTACAGAGACTCGGATGTAGACAAAACAGAGGGGAGGTGACGTGCGCTCTGTCATCTTCCTGCATCTGCGCCTGTCCCTGCTGAAATCCAGAGCATCCTCTCGGCCCCAAAGGCAGGGAGGGGTAGGGATTGGTGCCCGGCCTCTCGCAGGGACAGTGGCACCTGGGGGAGGGCATGGGAGGATGGAAAAAGCTCCATCCTCAGCACATCATCCCCATTTCATTGCCCAACTGCTTAAAAAGTGGGGTTTTTTTTTCTATCTCGTAGACTAGAAGCAGAAAATTTGAGATTCAGCAGCCTTCCTAGTTCTGATTTGATAAGGGGGAATTAATAAAATAAAATAAGTGGTGATTCATGAAGCAGTTGTGGAAGTGGAGGACCGTGTGGAGCACTTGGAAAGCACACACAGGGTTTTCACAGATGTGTTCTTGAGGCTTAATAATGACATGTGAGAATCTTGGGAACTCCATGGGGAGGACACTTATGGTCCATCACTGAAAGCAAGAGCCAGTCAGTTAAAAGTTTCAGTCCTGAGTTTTAGTTATATATTAATGGCCTAATAAATAATATTTTCAAATTCTTTTAAATGCATGTAGGGCTTGGAAAATGATACTGAGCACATGAGACTTACTTAATGTTGTGTTTTGCAGCTTCTGAGAAATAATAATTTTAAAAGTATATGTACTATTTATGGGGAAAAATGGGGTTTGGAACAGTCCTGTTGGAATGATCTTGCATTTTTGGACCGGGGTGGATTTCTGTTCTTGACTTCTGGCTACAGGATGTGTTTTCTGGAGGCAAATGTAGTGCCAGCAATTACAAGGAAACCCAGGAATCTGGCAGGATACTGTTTAAAAAGCACCCATGATGATGATGATGGTGATCATCATACTCTGTTATCCTTGTGCACAGCTCAGTGTGAGAGAAAAAAGTGCCTGCAGGGAGACTGTTGCCAGAAAGGAATAGAGAATGTGCTTTTCCTGAGAATAAATGAGTGTTCTGCCTCTCCAGAGTCCCTGGGACAAGGTCATACATGGAATACATGATAAAGTGCTCTATTTATCTGCACCTGTTTCCCATGTGCTGCTTACTCTGCAGGAAATGACACATTATAGGGGTGAGAAACTGTGTCTGACAGGGAATTCTGCTGTCCACCACAGAATTGTACACAACAAAACCCCCAGGAAACTGTTTCTCCCCCCCAGAATGTGGGTTACTGCTCTGAAATAGTGACTGGGGACTGTCCTGGTGACTGCAGACCCATCAGCCCCCCAGGCTGTGCCCCAAGACCTGGGTGGGATCTTCACTTCTGACTGGGAGGATCCTCCCCTGGGAACAAGATCTGACCTCAGTCTGGATTCCTCTCTGTGTATTATTTCCAATTATAACAATTAAAGTGACACTGAGAGGCTGGAGAGGAAAAACTGACCTATTCCCTTGCAATACCCTGTCAAAGGAGTTAGAATGACTTTATATTAGTTTATGAGTTTCAAAGTAACTGGAAGCACAGGTGGGCATTGTTCTCTGGCATTAAAATGTGTGATTGTCACTGTGCAGAGCCATCACACCTGGCTGCTCCTTCTTTATGCACAAACAGACTGGGCAGCTGTGGTTGGTTGAATTGGGGTTGTTTCCATCACAGAATCATAAAAACATGGAATGATTTGGGTTGAAAGGGACCTGAAAGATCATCTTAGTTCCAAACTCCCTGCCACGGTCAGGGAAACAACTTTCCTCTAAATGTCATAAAGGAAAGTTTCCTTCTCTCTTAAAATGATTCTATGTGTTGTCTTTTGAAACAATCTTTGCCAAAACCAAATTACAGCTTTATTTCCTAAGTACTTGGGCTGTAGAGCATTTTCCGTTTGTCCTAAAATAGGGCAACAGGAGCACCTAAGCAAGTGGATTGAGAATGGGAATTCCTTGGCATGAGGCAGTGCTGTCAGTCCCTGTGATTTTGGGGTTTAGGACACAGCCCTGCAGTTTGCCATGACCTCCAAGCTACTGAAAACAGGGGATTGCACCTGATTTTCAGTGTTTCTGTGTTCTTCCATCTGTTTCATAGGGTATAGAGGGACACAGGATACACATATATGAATGTGGGATGATTGTTGTTGTGTGGTGTGGAATCACAGACTCCCTTGGTGTGTCTGGGACCTCCTGAGATCAAGTCCCACCCCAGCTCAAGGGGCAGCCAGAGCAGGTGGTCCAGGACCCACATCTGGTCAGTTTGAGCATCTCCACACACAGAGACTCTGCAGCCTCCCAGAGCTGCCTGACCCAGGGTGTGACCCTTTCAGGAAAAGGGGGATCCTTGTGCTCAGAAGGAATCCCACGTGGGTTCCCCTGTGCCCGGTGCCTCCTGGCCAGAGCACTCAGGGCTCCTCCTCCTCCTCCTCTCCCTCCCAGCAGGTACTGGGGCACACTGGTCACATCTCCCGGTGCTTCCTGGAGCAGCCCCAGCTCTCCTGGCCCCTCCTCCTGGGAAAGATGCTCCAGTCCCTCTCCCACCTTTGTGGCCCTGGTATTTGGGGTGGTGCACCTTAACACAGGGCTTTTATTCATTGATTTTTGCTGGCCAAGGACCTGGTTTAGCTCTTAAGGAGATGAAGGTGTTGTGTTTGCTGTGTTAGGAGCTGCCCCCAGTAACTTAGGAAGGTGGTGACTGCTCTCAGACAAATTTATTAAAAAATAGGCTTACTTATACATTTTTTAAATCATTTTTTTGTTGAAAATGAAAGAGAAAGGCCAAGTGAAGGTCCAGGTAGAGCTGGCAGGGCAGGTGGGTCCAGCATGCACACACTGTTGTTTCCTGGGATCTGCTCAGGGGATGGTGAGAACAGAGCTGGGACAAGGAAAGGGCTGGGGGACACCTGCAGAAATCCCCAGGGAAAACAAACCTTACTGGGTCCTCTCTTAATGAGAAATTTTATTTATGCAAGCTGCTTTCCTTATGTTCTGGATTCCTCCTCTCTTGGAGAGACAGGCACCACTGGGTGCCCTAAATGCTGATCCCTGCAGAGGTTGTTCCTCCTGTTGGGCACTGATGCCAAGATGAGTGTGCATCTGGGAATGCACAAAAGGCTGTCACAGGGATGGCTGGGGTGTGTTAGCAGGAATTCCTGGAGTCTGCCAGGTGGGAGGTGCCTTCAGACCTCTTGTGGCATGAGAATTGCTTCCAGGGAAACTTACCTCCCCAGGAGGATGGTGGTGGCTGTCCAAAGGAATAAAAAATGCATTAGTAGCAAAGTGAGATCTCCATCATTTGATTGCAACATCAGCTCATTAGAATGTTTAAAATGGTGCTCATTTCAGATCCATATGGTTTTTTCTGATGTTGAGAGGGAGCCTCCTGTGTTCCACTTTGTGCCCATTGCTTCTTGTCCTGTCCCTGGGCACCCCTGGAAATGCCCTGGCTCCACCCTCTGTGCATCTTCCCTGCAGGAATATTTATTTACACCCAGGGATGAGATCTCCCTGAGCCCACTCTTTTCCAGGTCCTCCAGCCCCTTCCCCATCCCTGTGGTGTTCACTGGGCACTGCCCACTCTGTCTCTGTGTCCCCTGTGCTGGAGAGCCCACCAGGATTCTTGGTTGAGAGTTACTTGGGTGTCATCCTTGCCCACTCCCCAAAAAAGCCTCATCCCCATCTCCTGCTGGCACGGAGCCATGGCCATCACTCCTCATTACAGCTGGCTGTTTGCATTGTGATTTACATGATCAGTAATTTATTTTTATGCAGTGAGAAGGCTCCAGTGTTTAGTTTGAAGATCATTTTGGGGGGAGATTCTCCCTTGTGAGAGGCCCTGTGGCTGTCACAGGTACCTGGGCAGCAATATGGGCAGCTCACTGGCTCCTTCTGCATCCCCAACAGCACAAAGGCTTCTGAAATGCCCCCCTTCCATAAGGGGTGTCTTAAATATTGTCCCTCCTTGTCCCCTAATTAATTCTCTTTGGGGAGATGAGAAGGAAGGATGACCAAAGTGACCCCTGGTGTTCTCCACTCTAAGTGATTTTCCTGTCCTGCCTTGCATCTCCTTTCTCTGTGGAAGGACTGGGAGCCTGGGAAAGCACTTTGTCCCCCTCCATGAAACCTGACCCCACAAAGAGCTGATTAATGGGAGTTTCTGCAGCCTGGTGGTGGCTGCACAGCAGCCCAGGAGAAGGCTTGGGGCAACAGCAGGGGCCAGAGAAAGGATTTGCTTTCACCTGGGGCCTTTGCACAATAGACTGGTGGAAATAAATGCCTTCCTATGTCTGCATATCCTTCAGCCCCTCCTGGTCCATCCCTGGAGCCTGCAGGCACTGCCACATTTCACCCAGAGCCTGTGTGCTTCTTGGAGGGTTATTCCAATTTACCTGGAGCCCTGATCTGCAATTGGCTCCATTTACAAATCTGTTGGGCCTGGAGAAACCAGTTTATTCATTTTCAGCAGAACTGCCATGATATTCATAATGATTTCTTTCTGCTGAGCAGGCAAACTCTGACTTACATATTTATGATATTTTTCTCCTTGCCTTTTTCCCAAATACATCCATTTAGTGGTTCAGGAGTAGAGAGCAACATGAGTGTGTCTGTAGTGATCCCATCCTGTCTTCTGGGTGAGACAAATCTTACATTATGGGAACATTAAACATCATGTCTCAGTTGTCTCTCCTGCCTTCTGTCAGTGATTCCACTTGAATGTGATTCAGAATTAATCACAGTATTATAGATTATAATATAGGTCACATAGATTATAAAACTCAGCAACTGAAGATAATAAAATATTTGAACTCCATAGATTTAGAAGCAACAAGAAATGTTTGTGGAGATTCCCGTGTTTCCATTTTTTATATATTTGAGTAGGCATGGTTAAATTATTTTAGATATAAATTCTAATGTTCTCTTTTCCCTCTGAACTGGTAAAATAATCTCACTAGCCATCCTTCCAGCCCCCTCATGATGTCTTCAAGCTGAGTTATCTGTCCCCAGGCTGAAATTTCTCACCTTTTTTGAACACAACTGATGTGAGCAGGTCACTTCTACAATAGAAGTTGCTTAATAAAGAAAAGAACTTTTTGTTTCAAGCACTGCTTATATCCTACAAATAAATAGGAATCAGACAGGTGGGTTCAAGTAAATTTTACCCTATTATTCTGATTTTTTCTAATAACTGGTATGAATTCTATGCTGATGAGATGAAAATTGTTTAGAATCTTCTGTTTACAATTTGTTAAATTTTATGAACTTAAATGAGGCTGGCAGAGAGGATCTGTGAGTCTGTTTTGCAGTAGAGACTGGCCACATGATACATGTTTCTAAATCACTTCTCCATGAGGATTCAGGCTTTCCACATGTAATGCCCATCAGTCCTTGCCATCTGGTAACGTTATTTTAGGCTCACTAATCTTGGAGGGGGAAAAAAAATCCATCTCCAAACACAGATCCTTCATACAAATCCTCTTTATGTCACTCTGGCACTTATTAATATTGGTAAATATCAGTGTGTTACTAAAAATTGCCTTTAACATAAAGTAGTGAGCACTATGAGCTGTTACTTTATTTAATGAGCAATTTGGAATAATATTGTGAATGTCAGTGATGCTGATGATGCTGAGGGGTGATGATCAGGTCAAATTGTGACCCCAAATGGGCTTTGATGAGCAGTTTTTGATTTCTCTTCATGCAATGAAGCAGCTGCTGGCAATGTCCCCTCCTGCCTGTGGCTCTGCAGGTGGCTTTGGTGATGGCACTGGTGGGAAGTGCCAGGGGTATGAAGGCAGGAGTCACTGCTGGGGCTTCAGGAAGCAGAGTTGGAAGAGAAGAGCCAAGGAGGTCTGGGGAGATTTGGCCTTGCTGCCATTGGAGATGGACTTTAAACCATAGAATCACAGAATGGTTTGGGTTGGAAAGCTCATCCCATCCTATTTGAATTGGAAAGCTCATCCCATCCCATTTGAGTTGGAAAGCTCATCCCATCCCATCCCATTTGAGTTGGAAAGCTCATCCCATCCCACCCCCTGCCATGGCAGGGACACCTCCCACCAGCCCAGGGTGCTCCAAGCCCCATCCAACCTGGCCTTGGACACTTTCAGGGATGGATCCAGGGACAACCACAGCTTCTCTGGGCACTCTGCCCACCCTCCCAGCTCTCAGAGTGGGTATTTTGGGTCTGCAGTTCACCTCACAGGCTGCTGGATGCCAAGAATGGATCTGTGGAGCTGTTTTCCCTCTCAGGACAGGTGGCTTTGGTTCAGGATTCAGTGGGAAGCACTGGACCTTTGGCTCCTGAGCTGGATTGGGATGTGGTCTCCTCTGGTCACGGAGATCTGCTGGTGTCTGCCTTCTCTCCCAGCATCCAGGTTGGAGGGACCTGCCCAGCTGAGTGTGACAAAAGCACTTTGAGGCTCTTAATTCTCTTTACATGGGCTTTGAGCATCCCACCCCAACCATTCCACCTGGGGGCATGAACATGAGTTGCCCCTCAGTGCCAGAGCTGACCTGCTTGTCCCCTCCAGAGGAGAAGCATCAGGAGAGGGTTGCCTGCCCTTCCACCTCCAAGGATTTTTCCCTTGAGCACATGACAGGTTTGTCCCAAATATAATTGTACATAAGAATCATAAATCCTAATTTAAATCAGGGAACTTTCCTGATCTGTTCATGTTGGGTATTTTCAGGGGGTGTGGCCCAGGGGCTTTTTGCCCTCTTTGGGTTTGGGATTTTGGGCTTGAAAAAGGACTGAAAGGGCTCATTGAGAACACATTTGGGAACAGCAGGAGAGGGACAAGTGTGCAAGGTGAGGTACCACACATTCAGAAGGACTTAGTTAGGGAGAAATATCTTCCCTTCCCCACAATGGAGATAGGTATCATTTCAGGATATTTTACCATTTTCTTTCCCCAGTCAATGACAGCTTTGGGAAAGAGCCCAAATACATGTTTTGGTTGAGCTAAACCAGAAATCTGGAGAATTTTACTTTGGAGGGGCATCTCAGCAGCAGCTCCAGGGATATCTCAGAATCATTTGGGTTGGAAAAGACCTTCAGGATTGAGTCCAGCTTTGGACCCCTCACCATCTGGTCACTGAGTGCCACAGCCAGTTGTTTCTTGCCCACCTCCAGGAGGGATGGTGACTCTGCCATGCCCATGGGGCCACCACGCTGCTCCCAGCCAGGAGCTGGGGTTGTCCATCAGGGGATGGATTTTGGATTCATCATTTGGATGGATTCATTCCTTTGTGACTGTTGCTCCATCCTGGGGCCCTGCCCTCCCACCAGCTGAAGTCTCCATGTGCTCTCACTTTTAAATCTGTGAAATAATGACTTAAACCCCTCTCGGGGTAGTTTGGTGGTTTAACACAGTTTTTCAGCACAGCCACCTTTTGGAGCAGCATTAAATGCAACTGCAGCATCTTTGGAAATTCCATTTACTTGAAGCCCTGCCCATGTTTCACTGGTCCCACCCTTGTCCCACCTCCCCTCTTGCCATCCCTTCAGCTGGGTGGCCTTTGTGTTCAGCCAAAATCACCACATAATTTCAGATACCAAAATATGTACAAATATATTTGAGCCCTCACAAATGAAGGTAATTTACACTTCCAGCTCGTGTCATTTTGACTTTTTTCCTTGTTGCAAATGTTTATTCCATTAATATCTGTTAATATTTGTTGTTATCCACGCTCTGTCTCTGCTGAACATTTAAAACCAGTGCATCAGTTCTTATCTCAAGAGTGACTTCAATAACATGACAAAATAGAGAAAATATTTCAGAAGACATTAAAAACAGGGAGGGCCAAACTTGGGCAGGGATTGCTGGATGCTCCACACTTGCTGCACTCGGGGGGGTGATGGTCTCTGTAATTTGGGGGGTAATTAACATCTCTGCTAATTGATATCAAGCAGGAGGACATGCATGTCACGACATGATGGGGATCCAGTATCCACTCAGCCTGTTAATGCTGAGTGGTAACAACTGTGTGTTTATACACACACATTAAGATGATATTACTATTAAAAATCCATGTAGCTAAAGTAGGTGTAGCTCCATCACTGGGCACTTTCCTGGTTTGAGTTACTCCACACTTGAGCCCTGTGCACTTCTTGCTGGTGGTGATTCTTGCACCAAATCTGCAGCAGTTTTGCCTCCAGCACTCTCAGAAACACCCACATTTCATTAAAAACTCAGGCAGGAGCACTGGAAGGGACTTCCTGAGTCAGCATGTCCAGTCCCAGGGCACTGCAGGCACTGGAGTTACATAATCTGTTTCATAAATATATCAAGCTTTGTCTTCAAACCATCAGTTAATTCTCCTGCTTCTACTTCTTCCTTCCTCTAAATTGCAGTGGAGCTGTTTGTTGGGGTTTAATTCATGGCCTGGTTTCCCTGGTTTGTTCTTGTGCCAGCATTGTCCTTTACTATTAGTGAGTTCTTGCCCCATCAAATATTTATTTCTTTGTTGTGTTGATGGGATCTGCTCCTGTTCTCTCTTCTTGGTGGGTGCTGGAGCCCAGCTCTGTCCCCTGGCCAAAGAAGGGACTGTGCCATGTGTCCTGCTGGCATGGAGGTGCCCAAGTGTCACCTAGGCTTGTTTTACAGATTCCCTCATGCCCTTTTTCCTTGAGTGACCCTTTGCTGTGTCTGTGCTTGGGCTGGTCCTCCCTGAGAGGCAGGAGGAGTAACAGGGGACTTGCCAGGGACATCTCACCTATGGATGATCTCTCTGAGTGTCCCAGTGTCACATGGATGTTTCAAAGTGCTGGCAATAAGGTTTATGTGTCACCTTCATTAGCCCAGGCCCATGGCATGGAGTGGCAGGGGTGGCAGTGTGTCAGCCTGGCCCAGAGCATGTCACTGATGGTCCTGTCATCAGCATCTTCCTCCCCATCCTCCTCCTCCTCAGAGCAGAGCTGGCTGTTCCCAGTGCATGCCCATTAGTGCTCTCCAGCATCCCCCAGTTTTTCCCTGGGATAGTTAGTGTCATCTGCAGGATTTCAAAGCCATAACCCCCTTCCCATCAGGCTGTCCTGATGGAAAGAGGGTTCTCAAGTCCAACTGCTCCACCCATCCCTTCTCTGTGCACCCCTTTCCCTCCCTGCATCTTCTGTCCCAGTTAACCTTGGCATGAGTCCCACTGGGAGGTGGGAGCTTCTGGATGGGCCAACACTAACTGGGGCAGGGCTGGAGGGGGGTCCAGGGTGTGGGAGGGTCCCTCTGTCTCTGCTGGCTTCATGGAGAGCCAAAAATGATTCTGTTTTGGAAAAGGCTCAGATCCTTTGGAACAGGACTGGGGGAGATGGTAATCTGTGCATACATTTCGTTCACAGAAGACACTCAAAGTCCCAGCTGTGAGTATCTAGCAGATAAAAGATGCAATTTTGACTCCTTGAAGTCAGCAGCAGGAACAGGAGTCTTTTATCCCCAAGCTCCTCAGATATAAAGGAAATATTTCCTCAGTAGGAAGGTGTGTGCTTCCATGGAGATTGGAAGGTTCCTTCAGGGTGCATTGATCTTTGAGGATAGCAAGGATTCCAACACAGGGCATAGTTCAGAACATCTTTCCATACTGTGTGTCCTAATGGGCTAGTGAATTCTAAAAACCAAGTTAAAATACAGTTGAAATGACATTATAACATGTTCTCTTTTACAATGTTTTGGTCCTTCTGCTGATAAATGGCCTTGTTCACTGTCAGCTTTATTGGAGAGACTTCAGCCAAGGAAGGCTGGCAGTTATTTCCCCATATGAAATGCTTGTTTATATGTGAGTGTCTTCATGTGATTCAAGGTTATGTATCTCAAGTATTCAATATAAAGTGATTATTATAATCATGGATTTCTAATAGAAAATTCCTCCTGGTCCCAAGGCTGGTGAGTAATAAATGCTGTCCTGGGAATATGATTTGGACTTCAGGCCAAGCTCTGCAATGACAATGTGAGTGTTTTTATATCCCAGCTGTGCTGGCACAATGGCCCAATACACCCCAAATCAGGAGAACAGAACTGGGGACACTGGAGAACACAGGGGGCACAACAAGGGACAAAGCTGGAATTTGCTGAGATTTATAATAAGTGCAGGGTAAGATTTTGAACAGATGAGAAGTTTGAGTTGGTAAATCAATTACCTGTGAGTTTTAAGAGGTGTGGTCTGATTGGGGTTTTAAATTGTTGGTTCTTCATGTCCCAGCTGCAGTGACCTTCTGTTGGGCTTGTGTCCTTTTTGCCAGTGCAGAGTGGGAGGGTCAGAATTTGGCCACTAATGCTTGAGGGAAGCACTAAATATGATGTTCTGCCCCTCTTCTTGATAGAAACAGGGAATGTTTTCATGTAATGAAGTCAGGATAGCGTTGCTGTAAGGTAGATAACTCAATTTCTTAATCTTCTACTTCAGCTTTGCTAAATAAATGACTTTATATAAATGCCTATAGGGATAAAAAGCTGAACATAAAATCACAGGATGGTTTGGGTTGGAAGGGACCCTAAAGACCTTTCCCACCCCTGCCATGGGCAGTGACACCTCCCACCAGCCCAGGTTGCTCCAAGCCCTATCCAACCTGGCCTTGGACACTTCCAGGGATCCAGGGGCAGCCACAGCTTCTCTGGCTGTGAATTCCTTCCCAATATCCCATCTAACCCTGCCCTCTGGCAGTGGGAAGCCATTCCCTGTGTCCTGTCCCTCCATCCCTTGTCCCCAGTCCCTCTCCAGCTCTCCTGGAGCCCCTTTAGGCACTGGAAGAGGCTCTCAGGTCTCCCTGGACCCTTCTCTTCTCCAGGTGAACCCCCCAGCTCTCCCAGCCTGACTCCAGAGCAGAGAGGTCCCAGCCCTTGGAGCATCTCCATGACCCCCTCTGGACTCCTCCAGCACTTCAGGTGGGGTCTCACCTGAGCAAAGGAGGGGGGCAGAATGCCCTGCCTTGCCCTGCTGCCCATGCCAAGAGGAGGAGACCCCAGGGCAGTGCCACCCCAGCCCTGCCCCCCCTGCACACCCTGCCAGCCACCCCAAATTAAGGCCACAGAATGTGATTCCTGCATCTCTGTGCAGCTCTGGCTCTGCTTGATTTCTCCCTGATGTGATGGGATGATTTCTGATGATATGTTGCTATTTTTAGCTGTTTTCTTGCCTTTGCAAGAGGCAGGAAAGCTGAGCAGTCTGCACTGTCCCACTGCTCTTCAGAGGAAGGGCCATTCTTTAGCCCTAAGATGATTTAGTGCTCGAGGTTTTGCCTGGAAAAAGCAGAGTGAGAGCCATTGCTGCTTGCCATAATCCTGGGTTGTTACAGACCAGTGATCCTGCTGGAAATCTGGGGATAGAGCCCAGCAGAACAGAATCCATGTGACTTATTTTGATATGTAGCCATTTCATACTCCAGCTCTCTTAGGTGACACAGGTGATTAACTGTTTCATTGTTCATATTCAGAAATTATTCTTCGAAATTAAGCATGGAGGCTCTAGAAAAAAGAAAAAAAAAGGAGAAAAAATGGTAAAAATATTCATGCTGTGGTCAGCCTTGCTATTGAGAACTCCTGGGAGTGGGGGCTGCTTTTGCACCTACTGCTTGGTCATGGTGAGAGCAATAAAAAACAAAAAGAAATGCTTTTCTTAACCATCAGTGGGATTGTCTGGTTCTTTTTATTTCTGTTTTCTGAGTGTCTTTCCTGCATCTCCCTCCAGCTGGAGCTGGGAATCCCTGACTGGAGTGTCTGGAGAGTGGAACTAGCAGGGATAGTGCCACTCTCAGTGGCACTGGGTGAGCTTTAAGGTCTCTTCCAATCTAATGTATTCTGTGATTCTATGCTCCTGTTAAATGTATTTCTGTTTCTAATGAAGCAGGAGTGATATCTGCAGGGTCTGCTTTCAGATGACATTGGAATTTTGCTGTTCTGAGGCCAGAAGTGGGGATTTGGCTCCTGGGGATGTTCTTTGCTGCTTAGCAAGTGTGAGTAGGAACCCCCAGAGCTTCATCTTTGGGCACCAAACATCTGTGCAGCATTTAGGTGGGATGGCCTGGGCACAGAGTGAGATGAGAAACACAACCAAAAAGAATAAACCAGAGGGATTCTTTTTCTGGGATGTCTGAGTTTGGTGCTTTCTGTAAATATGACATCCAGAAGGAGACTCCCAAGTTAGTGTCCCCTCCACCTGGTTGTTTTTAGGAGGTTTAAAGGTTTGGGGTGATATTTGGATTCAAGTTACTGAGAAATTCCCACATTTTCCTCAGGGCCAGGATTGTATCCCACCTCTGAAAGGAACAGGAAAAATGAAATATCTATAGATGTTTATTTGGCTTATGGGGAAGGAATAAAACCTGCCTGGAGACCCTGGGGCCAGGAAGGATGAGCAGTGACAGCTCTGGCAGGAGCATCTTCCCTGGCAGGAATCCTCTTTGTCTTATCCCAGTGCTGGGGCTGCTCATTTCCCTCTGGATTTGGGATTTTTGGTGCTCTCAGAGCAGGGAGCAGAGCTCAGCACCACCACACCCCATCCTGCAGTGCTTTTATCCCAAAGGCTCTCCTGCCCTCCAGACACTTAAGGGGGATATTAATTTTTCATAGCATCGTCTCTGTGTCTCTTTCTTTTCCAAGTGGTTAATTGATTTCTAGTTTTATGTTTCTTTGATTACTTTTAGGTTGCAAAACAGACAGGCCTGAGGAAGAAGACTGAGCCATGTTTGTAGAACACTTAATCTTTCCATCAGTTCCCTCTGAATTAAACCCAAACAGCAGTAACAAATCCAGGAATCCTATTAAAGGTGACCTACATGATGGGAATAAAACTGGGCTTGTGCCTCCTTTTGCTTTCCAATTCCCCCTTGAGGAACCTGGCAGTGTTTTCCTGAATATCCATTCATTTTTAGTGCTGCCAAACCCCTCATTCCTGCCTGGGGAAATGGGAGCAGGAGGGTGGTGAGAGCTGAGCTTCTTTAGTGCTGGGGATTTACCCTGGGCTGTAATTAAAGGGCTCATCAGCAGAGCTTTAGCACAGAGTGGGGCTGCAAAACCTTGCAAGGAGATGGAGGTTATACCAAGAAAAGGCTCTTTTTTGGGATACTTTGCATGGAAACTGCTGCTTCTCAGCCCTGTTGCTCAGTGGCACTGTGGCCATTGGGGTTTCTTCTCCTTTTTCACTCATTATGAAATGATATTGTTGTTCTGGAAAGGGTTTCAATAATAAATCTGCACATTTACAAGCAGGTTGTTTCATAAATCTCTCAAGATCCATAAAAAAGGTTGCTGGGTGAGTGACTAAGGGATTTCAATGGTTATTGACATCTCAGGATAAAAAACACTTTTATCTAAACCCTTGTACAATCTTAACATTTAATTAAAAAGTAAATGTTTACCCTCTGAGATGACTCTTTTACAGCAAAAGAAGGGTATTGATATTGCTGGTATTTCTAGAAAATACTGTGTCAAACAACCATAAGTGGAAGAAAAAACCCAAATCCTTATTACAATAAATTTGGGCAGGGAAGAGAATAAAGCTTTAAAAGGAAGGCACTGCAGAAGAGCCAGTGCAGGGAAATGAGACGTGGCTCAAGTGTGTTTGATTGTTTCTATAAATACAGGGCTGGAGGAATGCAAACTGAGTCACTGCAACCAGGAATTGACTGAGCAGCTTCTCAAAGCCTGCAGGAATTATAAATGATGTGGCTTTGGGGCAGCAGCAGAGAGGATCCAGGTCATGCTGGGGGCTCCAGTGTCCCTGTGGATAATTCCAGTCAAGGCAATGGGGAATGTGATGGGGTTTATCCCAAAAGTGCAACCCACTGTGTAGGTTGGGTCATGTGCAGGATTTAGCAAAATCATCTTGCTGTGCATGGGAATGTGGTGGTTTCCCTGGGAATCTTCACCAGAAAGGATTCTCACCACACTCTGTCTCTCTGGGAGAACCACAAGGCTTTGTTAAATTAAAATTACCCCTCCTGAGCTTGTGGAGAGGACACTTCCCCCATGCAGAGGACAGAGGAGGGCACAGAGGGGTTTCCCTCCCCTCTCTCCATGATTTGAGCCTGAGGAGGGTTCACCAGCCAACCTGCATGTGCTGTTGGATCTGTTGGGGCTGGACCTCAGGAGGGTTTGGTGAACACATGGGGAGGGAGAGAGGCAGGGCCAGGAGCAGAGCCTTGGGAGCTCCTCAGGTCACTTCCTCAGGGCCTCTCTTGGTCCATAAAGATCTTAAAGGTGGATTAAAACCCTCTCAGCTTCCCTTCCTGCTCCTCTCATCCACGTTCAGGGCTGCTCCCACTCCCACCCTTTGGTGTTCTGATGGCTGGGCTGGTTGGCACAGATGATGCTGCACTTCTGGCTTGTTTTTTGGATGGAACTGTTCAGGAATAATTTAACAAGACTCAAATTTCTGTTTTTAATCCAAGAGAGGACTTGTTCTGCAGCTGAGGGCACAGCTTTGGTGTCCTGTGTCCTTGTAAGCCATGCTGGGGGTAGATGTGGGTTTTCCCACCCCCTTTTGTGTGGGATGGAACTGGAAGCAGCTCCATTTCTGGGTCTAGAAGTGTGGCTGATGGGTCAGGACTGTGTTAGTGGGTTGTGCAAAAAACCTCTGGTGACCACATATGGCCCAAAAATCAGGCTGAGATGTGGAGCTGCATTCACTTCCCAGGGACTCTTCTTCATTTAAATATGTCCTGAAAGCCCCTGTGGCTCTGGTTGCCATCAGGAGGTGTGTGGTACCCACTGGCCTGTTGGCTCTGGAGCTGAGTGGGATGTTCCACGTGTGTTCCCCTTAAACTAAACTAAACTAAACTAAATTAAATTAAAGCTCCCAGGTCAGAAGTGACAGTTTATAAAGCAAACTCCTGAAATTTGGGTGGTGTTTTCACCTTGAAATGAGTGTACCCCCAAAAGCTTCCCTTCAGCCTGGCATTGTGTGCAGGAGTCACCCTGTGGTGACAATGACAGTGAGCAGCACTGGAGTGGGGGGTTACTTTTCCAAAAGATTGGCACATTTCTGCCAGACCTCCCCACCCTGTGAGTGCTTTCTAAACTGCACCATTAAAGAGCTGGTCTGAAGGTTTCTGACATGTGTATTTGTAGAAAGAGAATTTTATCTCTGTGACATCAATTAACAGGACCCAACATTCAGTGTTGCTGAAGATGTTTGCAGAACTCATGCTGGACCACAGTTTGTGTATTAATTATACATTAAAGAGAACAATACTTTCTCATATAAACCAGACTCTTCAGCTTGATAAAATGCTGCTGTGCTAATTACAGTGCTTAAAAATTCTTATTTCCTAGTTTGTAATTTAGATTCTCTCTGCTTTCTTCTTTCTTGTGAAGAGAGGAAAAGCCATGTGGGACAAACCCATGTTACTTGTCATCCTCATCTGTGCCTCCTTCTCCACTTCTTCCCTCTGCAGAAGTTCATAGAGTTTGAAGATGCCCTGGAGCAGGAGAAGAAAGAGCTCCAAATCCAAGTGGAACACCTGGAGTTTCAGACCCGACAGCTGGAGCTGAAGACCAAAAACTATGCAGACCAGAGTAAGCCAAGCTGTGCCCCAGCCCCCATCCTTTGTACACATCACCTCCCACACACATGCAGGGCTGCTGTAAAAGGATTTTTCATGCTTGTTGTTTGATGTAATGTAATTTGCACCAAGCCTGAAGTGTCTGGTTATCCTGAGCCTTCTAAAGGATGGGATGTGTCCATACTAATTGAGCAGAGACTGCATTGCTTCTCTTCTCTGCAAGATTTGGGCCTTTGGAACGTGCTTGCCACTTTCAACTTCTCCCTGAATAGAATCTTCCACTTTTTTTTTTCTCTTACAAAAACCATCCCAGTTATTTATTTGTTTTCACAAATCCTTCCTTAACTTTTGTTAATGCTCAGCCATGATTTGTTGACTGGAGTTCCCCTCCGAATTCCTTGGTGTCTTATCCACTCCTCCTGCTCCTCTCCTAACCAGAAATGCCAGTCCCAGAGGACAGTTTAAATTGTTGTCAAGCTCAGATGCTGATGGGGCACCCTAAAACTACTGCTGAAAACCTTCTGTGGTTTCATTGCACTTCCTCACAAAACAGGGTTGGGAAGGTGCAGGTACCATGAACTGGGTTGGTGATGAACACCAGATCCCACAATGGGCATTATCCTGATTCTTATTTTTTATTTCATTCAGGAGGTCCAAACTAATTTCTAACAACACAGGCTTTGTTTCCCCAATGGTTTAGCTGATGGTGGGGGTTTTCTCTTGGCAGTTTCTCGCCTGGAGGAACGTGAGTCAGAAATGAAGAAGGAGTACAACGCTCTCCATCAGCGTCACACAGAGGTGGGATATCCCCTTGTTAAAGAAATTAAGAGTTAAAGAAATTAACTCTTTGTCTGTGTCAAAGAATTCAACTTTACAGCCCCTAGTGAGCTTCTGAACTTTGGGAACATCAGAAATGCCTGACTGGAGGTTGCAAAGGGGATGGAGCCAGACTCTGTCCAGTGGTGCCCAGTGATGAGACTGGAGGCAACTGGCACAAACTGGGACACAGGAGTAAAAACTGTCCCACTGGGAGAGCAGTGAGCACTGGCACAGCTTGGAGTCTCCATCTTCAGAGATATTCACAAGCCACTGGGATGTGGTCCTGGCAACTCGCTCTGGGTGGTCATTTTTGGGGAGGGGGGTGGAGCTGATGGACCCAGGAGGTTCCTTCCAGCTTCAGCTGCTCTGGGATGCTGAGCACAGTGCCCCACCACCTCCCCTCCCACCCCAATGAACCTCCAGATGTTGGGTTTGGATATGCTCTTCCCCAGCTCTTCTGTTGTGAGATTCAGCTGGAGTAATTTCTGATACTATTTACTGTCAGATTTCCTGTCAGATTATTCTTATCTCATCACTGATGTCATCAGCTTAGAAGAACAACAGCAAACACAAAGAAATATGAAAAAAACCCCAGGAAACTGGAAATGAATGCTGTAGAAAATCAAACAAAGGCAGCAAATGGGTTTTTCTCTCCTCCCAGATGATCCAGACCTACGTGGAACACATTGAGAGGTCCAAGATGCAGCAAGTTGCAGGCAATAACCAAACTGAGGGCAGTGGCCCTGGGAGAAGGTAGGGCCACAACCCCTCCATGTCCCATGAGTGTGCATGGTTGAGAGAGAACCCAGAGCAGGACCTTTCCCTGGGCATGTGGACTGTACCCAAGCTCTTTTTTAATGGGTTCTGGGTGAGTTGTGGGTTCTTTCTTCAAGCTTTGTCCTGCTGCTGTGGATGGGGCCTCTGGAAAACACGGCTCTGTTCTCAGGTAGCATGGAAAGGTTTATCCACAGGATGGATGGAGGTGTCACATGAATGTTTGTGTGTGTCTGGATGTGGGAGAGCACATTATAGGATTTTTTTCCCCCCTTGTTCCTTCAAGCAAAGCTTTTCATCAGTCACTCACCCAATAAGTCTCCTGATGTCCAAGGCATTGATTTTCATCCCTCCCTGTTTGGGTTTTCACTGGAATTGGATTGCCTAAAATACAGGAATCAATTGGGAACAAAAGACTGGCTGGATGGCAGCTTTCCTAGGCAGAAGAGACAGGCCTGAGGCATGTGGAAAGCTGTAAAAAAAACCAGGAGTTTGTAGGTGTTCATCTAGGCCTAAAATTTCCCTTCTCAGACTGTTTTCCTTCCTTCTCTCCTCCCTCTCACAGTCTGGAAGCCCAGAGCTCCCAGAGGATGATTTGATCCCAGGGATCAGTGTGTTAGGCTTGTTTCCCTCCCCACTCATCCTTCTGGAAATTGGAGTATCTGGGGAAGTGCTTGCACAGTAAAATCTAAAAGTACCACAGGCAAAAGCAAACTTAGGGCCTCTCTCTTTTAAAGGGTGGGTCCTGTATGCACCTACCAACTTTGAATCATAGAATCACAGGATATCCTGAGTTGGAGGGGACTCACAAGGGTCACTGAACCATTTTTAATGAGCTTTTTCTTCTCTGCCTTTCAAATAAGCTGATACTCTTTGTGGTTTTATATTATCATATCATGAGGGAGCTGCACAGTGAAAAGTTGCTGGTTTTCCCTACAAGAACTGCCATTTTCTGGGGTGAAGGGGGCAAAATTTCCACCAGCAATTGCCTCCTCACACCAAAGTAGTCAGTCTTTTACCCTTTTAGCTGTGTCATATTGCTACTGTCCTTGGAGACAAACCCTCTGTGTCTGTGGAAAGCCCCTGATGGGGCTGTGATTTGGATTTTGGATTTGTGATGGAGCTGTAGGAACTACCAGTGGGAAATGGGAGTTTTTCCTTGATTTCCAGCTTTGCCCCCTTTGTGTGTGTTTAGCCCTGTAGCTGTTGTGCTTGTGCACCTGGGCCAGGTGTGTTTTGGTGTCACTGCCCAGCTGGAGGGGGGCACACCAGTGTTTGGGGGTCTTGGGGCACTGGGGGAGGGAGCAGGATCATTTCTCCTGGCTCTTGGTACAAATCTGAGTGCATTTATTTAAAATGAGTGGGACTGGGGAGAAGTTTGTGCAACAGCTGGGGAAGAAGAGTGCTGAGTGTGGTGTGGCCTGCAGTGAGTGTGTCCCCTGTGCCAGTGGGAGGGTGCCTGTCTGCAGGACATTTGCCCTCTAATTTGTTCTTTTTGTCTTGCTTTTTGTGGCCTTGCTGCTGTCTGACTGTCCTGTCTGTCCCTGCAGTCACCGCCAGTCCTGGAGGAAAAGGTAAATCCTGTTGCTGCCTGGGAATTTCACTGATCCAGGGGGTGGAGGCTGCTGTGGAGTGGTGGCACAGTGGGCTGGCAGTGCACTGGAGGGGAATGTTGGCTCTCTGTGTGCTGGGCTTGCTGGTCAGGGCAGGGGGAGGGAGCCACAGAGCTGGGGAGATGCCCAAGTTCAGCCCCAAAACAGGATCAGATGTCTGGGTTGGGACATTTGCACGTCACATCCCAGTATATTTTAATTTCATGGACCCACAGAGCTGGGGCAGCACAGCAGGGAGAGCCCTGTGTGTGCAAAACCAGTTCAGCCCCAAAACAGGATCAGATGTCTGGGTTGGGACATTTGCACATCACATTTCAAAATATTTTAAATTCCTGGAGCCACAGAGCTGGGGCAGCACAGCAGGGAGAGCCCTGTGTGTGCAAACCCAGTTCAGCCCCAAAACAGGATCAGATGTCTGGGTTGGGACATTTGCACATCACATCCCATCCCAGAATATTTTAAATTCCTGGACCCACAGAGCTGGGGCAGCACCCTGTGTGTGCAAACCCAGGAGATGCCCAAGTTCAGTCCCAAAACAGGATCAAATGTCTGAGTTGGGACATTTGCACATCACATCCCAGAATATTTTAAATTCCTGGACCCACAGAATCATAGAATATCCTGAGCTGGAAAGGACCCACAAGGATTATCAAATCCAATTCTTGGCCCTGCACAGACACCCCAACCATCCCAATATGTGCCTGAGAGTGTTGTCCAAACTCTCCTTGAACTCTGGCAGGCTTGGGGCTGTGCCCACTGTCCTGGGCAGCCTGGGCAGTGCCCAACCACCCTAACACCCAGCCTAAACCTCCCCTGGCACAGCTTCATGCCATTCCCTTGGACCCCAAGCAATTTTTTCTCCCTTATTCTCCTCTAAAGAACAAGACCCTCCTGTTTTCTGACTGTCTCTCAGGATGCCTTTGGGGTGGCTCTGATGTCTCAGTGCTTCCTTGAAAAGAGAGATTTTTTGTAATAGGCTCTTAGAGACCCTGGAGTTATTTATTTAAGTGTAAAACCAGGAATTCACTGTCTTTGTGGCATAAAATTCTAATGTCTAGTTTTGAATCCCTCCATAATCTCTTACACAAAACTGACTCTGCTTTCTGTGGTGCTTGGATCAGTCCCAGGGGTGAAGATTCTCCATCAGGGGAAACATTTGCCTGGTATGTTATTTAGAAACATGAAATGCAACTGTTAGAAACTTTCAGGGTCTTGGAATGAGAGCAGTGGGGTACAAGAAGACAGGCAGAAGTGAATGTGCTTTGGCATCCCAGGTTACAGTCACAAACTGGGATTCAGACAAACAGCAGTGGAATGTTTTCACTAAACCTCCAACAATTGCTAATATTTCAAAGTCACAAGCATCAGGATGCCTTTTGGGTGGACAGGAAAGGCTACAAGGAAACTCTCAATGCCCATCACACAGGAATGTGGGTTTGAATCCATGGAAAGATCACAGAACCATTAAGGTTGGAAAAGACCTCCAAGATCATCAAGTGCAACCTTCAGCTGAACACCCTCATGCCCACTAAACCACATTGCCAAGTGCCACATCCCCTTGCCTTCTGAGAGCTCCCAGGGATGGGGGGAACTCCAGCCCTGCCCTGGGCAGCCTTTTCAAGGCTTAACTATTCTTTCAGTGAAGGAATTTTTGGCAATATCCACCCCAAACCTCCCCTCGTGCAAGTTGAGGCCATTTCCTCCNCAGCTGAACACCCTCATGCCCACTAAACCACATTGCCAAGTGCCACATCCCCTTGCCTTCTGAGAGCTCCCAGGGATGGGGACTCCAGCCCTGCCCTGGGCAGCCTTTTCAAGGCTTAACTATTCTTTCAGTGAAGGAATTTTTGGCAATATCCACCCCAAACCTCCCCTCGTGCAAGTTGAGGCCATTTCTTCCTGTCATATTGCTTGTTACCTGGGAGAAGCTGATGTTGTTATGCCATAACAATATTATATAATGTTGTTATATATATATAAAGCTGTGATACCACTGATCTGTGTTCCTCCAAAATCCAATTACACGCTGCGTTTCTAAGAGGGTTTTTGTATAAAGCTTTCATGTCTCAGTCTAAGGTCTTCAGGAGAGGATTTTAATTCAGATTCTTAGGAAAAGTGCAGCCTGGAAACACCTTTCTGCCCCTTTTTGTCTCTCCAGGAGAGGCCACAGGAGGCAGTTTTGCCTAGCCAAGGCAGTGCCATGGGATGGGAAGGTTGGGCAAGCATTGTGTCCTCTGCTGGCCACTCCCTGCTCCCTAAAGGAGCTCCCTTGGGGTGTTTGCTGTCCCAGGAGCCCTGGGCCCTCTGCCAGGTGTTTGCCATGCTCACAGGGCAGGTGGCTGTGCTGGTTTCCCAGCCTGGGCATCACAGGTGCTGCTGGTCCTTCCTGGAGCTCTGCTGCCCCTGGCACAGGGGGCACAGGGGGCACAGGGGGCACAGGGGCAGGTTGACCACACCCCACCACAGATAAGTGGAAGCCCCATGCAGGAGCAGATGAAATGCCATCACTGAGCCCTGGGGTGGGTGCACATCACACAGAGAATCAGCTTAGTCCAGCTCTGCAGGGCCTCTGGAGTCAGCTGGAGATGCCCTCAGAGCCCCTGCAGACCTGGTTCCCTGGCACCCAACCAGCTGCCAGGTTCAGCCAGCTCTGCTCCAGCCTTTCTGCTTGCAGTGCCTGCTCTAGATTCTCTCCCCCTGGAGCCTGCTCTCCAAACCCGTGCCAGCTCTGATTTCAGAATCACTCCTGCAGCCAGTGACTCACCCACCACTGCCAGGAAAGAGGGCATGAACAGAACACACTCAGGGACACCTGGCAATGTGCATGATGCTTTCATTTATACCTTTGTTTGGTTTCTGAGTTGTGAGATGGGTATGGAGGGAGGATCAAAGAGCACTCGTATTCTCTCGCTTCAAATTGGAAGTGATTCAACCCATCTGGCTCCTGTTGTTGGAGCTCACCAGATTTGGAGTGGAATGTACAGAAGTGCCATGTAGATGACTCTTCAAAGCCTCATCCCTCAGCATCTCTAGGAGCTGTGGGAGCTTTTATTTCTTTTGCTGTGCCTTGTTTTCCCACCGTGCCTTTGTTCCTCACCAGAGACACTGACTTAAATTTGCTGGTGGTTCCCTGCACTGTCCTGTTGCCCCAAATTTCTGGTGCTGATGGAGCAGTCAGTCATGCCTGTTGTGCCCACTGCCCCCCTCCCTCTGGAGTCCCCCCAGGAGGAGGTGACACCATGGGGGTGTGGGAATTTGTGGCAGAGAACGTGCAGTATCAGAAATGGGAAAAATCCTGTCAGAAATGGGTTTCTGAGGACAGTGAAGAAAACAACCAGGGTGCTTTAAAACCTGAAGCTTTTACAGTGTTGTAAAATGGTTTCCTGTCTTTTTTACTTAGTTATCCTTCTTCTTCCCAAGACCCCCTGAAACTCCCCTTATCTCTGTAGCTAAGCACCAAGGAATTCATCCTTGGAGGTGTCTAGTTTAGTTTTTCTATTGGTTCTATTAACTTCTATGGCAAGTTAACCCTTTCCCATTGGTCATTTATCCCTTGATTTCTATTGGTAGTAATTTAGATCCCCCTAAAACCTATATATACACCCCAGCTATGTTAATAAACTCTCTCTCTGCATCTCCTCCTGTGGTTTCTGTGTGTCTCCCTGGGGCATCTCGGGGGGTGTGAGATGGGGAGGGGGTGAAAAGGGGGAGCATCTCCCTACAGCTGTCCTAGGAATTGGCATTTCAGGCAGCTGCCCCACGAGGGGAAGGAGTGCAATCCACTTTCTAGTGACTAATAGTGACACCCTAGAGTGCTGCTTGTGTTCTGTCACCCTGTGTGTTTCTAACAGGGGTTTCCCCCCCTCTCTCTGTTCTTCTCTTCAGCAGGAAGGAACGTCCCAACTCCCTGAACGTGTTCCCCCTGGCTGATGGCATGGTACGTGGGCACATAGGGGCCAAGATCGTCCCAGCCCTGGACCACTGGCACCTCAGTGACCTCGGCCAGCTGCAGTCCAACTCCAGCTACAAGGTTTTCCAGACCCTCCCACAGCAAGGGTTTCCCACTCTCCTGCTGTCGAGAACGTCCCACATGTTCATTAAGCTGGAGACCAAGCTGTGTCCATAACCCTTTGCAGTCTGTGCCTGTGTGTTTGCTCCCTTGGTGGCTGTGCTGGAGGTGGGAGGATGTTCTTCTGGGGATCTGCCAGATGGTGAGGGAAGGATTTGACACAGCTCCTCATGCTGCCTGCCTCAGGGATTATCTCCTTTACTTGGCTGGCCCTAAGCTGAGAGGGATGTGTGGGGAGGCACTTAGGGATTGAGGGAAGAGAAATTCTTCACTTCTTAATAGTTTATTTTGGAGAGTTTCTTTGGGAACCTGTCCCTTGATAGAAGCAATGCTGCTGCAACTCAGGTGCAGCCAGGCATTGGGTTGTACTTACCCTCCAGTGTTTGTCCTTTTTGACTGATTGCTGTCCTGGCCTTCCTGTCTTCACTAAAAAATGCTTCTCATCCTCTCTGGATGCCCAAGTCTTGCACTGCACTTGAAGGTCTTACGTTCCTCCTCTACCTCACTGCTCTGGCCTTGCACTGTCTGCCCTCAGTCCATCTGTCCCCATCACTGCTCTGCCTTCTGCCCTTTGGGCTGCTCTGCTCTGCCTTTTGGGGGGCAGCCTGGGGGGTTTGTGTGAGCTGACAGCTCACTGCAGCCCTGCACAGGGCAGGCTGGACCTGGGCACCCACATTTCCTCTGAGCTCTACGTGGAGACTTGGCAAAGTCTCTGTGCTCAGGATGCCACCAAGTTTCTGTCTCTGAGTGATGTTCCACAAGTGCCAGGTCTGGGAGCCACTGGTGCCTCTGCTGAGGCTCACAGGGTGTCCTCTGGTGGCTCACAGAGCTTCTGCTCTGCCTCAAGGGTGTCTGGTCAAATTGACCTTCACTCTGCCTGGAGTTTGTAGAACATCATGTGTTTTATTGTGTGACACGTAAGGACTGGTCTCCTTTTGAAAAGGTGTGAATCACTGATCTGCAGCAGTGGCCTTCTTGATGCATAGCCCAAGAAATTTAGAAAAAAAATCAAAATTTACTCAGAAAACAAAGCAGCAGCTTCACTTTTTTACCACTGCCTCTGTCAAGTGGCCAGGCCTAGCACAGCACAAACCTCAGCACTTTGTCAGCTCTCTGAATTTGGAAATCTGAAACATCTCTGGCTAGGATGGAGCCTTGGAACCCAGTCCTCACTGTAGTGTTAGAGGCACAGAGGTTTGGGAAATGTGGCAACTTGGACAATGCCATCCAAGTCCTGTAGTCATTTCTGGAGAGCTCTGCCTGGAATTAGGGAATAGCAGTGCCACAGTGCAGTCACATAATTAAGGATGGTGGTAATGAGGGCACAGCATGGAGCTGTTTCTTCATAGTAATACTGTGCCAGCACAACTAAAATGCACAGAGCCCAGCCTGCCTCTGGAATCTTATTCCATGGTCTCTGCAGGCAGTGCTGCACTCCGTGGAGTGAACAGGCCCTCGAGCTCTCCAGGGATCAGCCTGGGCAGGGATTAGTTTTTGGAGAAGAGCTGGGAGGGGATGTTGGGGTGAGATCCATCTTCCACAGCCTTGCTAGGGTGTCATTCCTTAGGTGGTCCTGTTGAGAAAGAAGTGGGGTGGATCTCAGTGGTTGCCCAGCATCTGCATTGCAGGGGAATGCAGGTACATGGAAGGCTTTGGTGTCCAAGGTCAGGAGAGAAGTCCTGCCCAGGGGTTGGAACTGGGTGATCCTTAAGATTCCTTCCAACCCGAACCACTCTGTGATTTTATGCTTGCTGACTGGATCTCTTAGTGATTTGGTGGTGGGATCAGGCCCAAAAATCCCTTTCTGGTGCCACGAAAGCTTTGTGCAGGAGCAGCAGTGTGCTGCTCCAGGTGTATCCTGTGTGTACTGCTGGGATTTGTGCTGGTGCTCCTTAGGGGGACTGGGATAAAGCAGGGGCTGTGGGGTGTGGGGGAGCCAGGGAGCTTGTGCTGTGGGACACTGGGGTGGGGTGGGGTGTTAGGGAGGGTTTGCTGATAATAGGTAAAGGATGTGACCTGACTGACTTGCTAGATTTGCAGTTTGAGATGGAGATTCTCCTCCTGCAAGCCTCTTGCATGCTCTGTGGCTCATGTCCCACTCTCCTCTTCTTCAGAGCTCTGACATGACTGCACACACAGCTCACCTTCCCAGGATGTACCTGACTCTCCTGACTAATTATTCTTCTTCATGGGGCCATACTATGGTTACATTTTAAGTGTCCTTGTTTACTTATTATTACTATTTTATTTTTTTGGTTTAGTTGCTGTCATGATTTTATTTTTGCATTCGTTTATTTTATACAGTGTTTCAGAGATGAAAGTCCTTAACATTTTTGTTTTTATGTACTATGCTTTCAGTGTTATAACCATACAATTGTGGCTTCTCATGGTGACATATGACTGCTATGAATGTTGGGCCTTTGCAATGCATTTTGGAGGTCACTGCTCCACAGTTGATGTTTAGGAGGTTGACAGGTATGGCTGTAGGTAAGTGGTGGCTGTGGAGAGTGTTCTTGGGGTGTGCTATGGGTTTTGAAGAATGCCTCCTGTGCTGTGGAGGAGAGCTGAGCTCTCAGTGCAATATTTAGCATTAACAGAGCACTCAGACAGCAGAATGAAGATTCCAGCTTCTGGGCTGTGAAGAGGAGCACCTTGGTAGTAGTTACATGTGGGAGGAATTTCTCCACTGCAGGCTGGTAGGTTGGTAAAGTATGTTCTCTAGGTAAATATCAAACTCAGGTCTATAACCAAAGAGTAAGTGAAAGACCAGGTTAACCACTCACTGGTATGTTCTGGGTGAGGGGCAGGTTATGGCAATAAACCAGAAGTGACAGGGTATCTCTGGTACAAATGTCACCCCATAGACACTGAGGATCCAGAGGTTTGGAGTGACATCTGGTTCATAAGAACAAGGAATGACATGTGGACCCACCTGGGTGTCTCTCACAGTGCTAAGATGCTCCTGGACTTTGGTTATTCTCACAGACTTACAGTCTATTCAGGACATCCCTGAATTCTTTCATCCAGCAGCAGTTTTGTTTGGGGAAAGAGATTTTATGGTTGCATTTCCCACTTGATGCTCTTTGTCCTGTGGGACATCAACAAGCACAGGAGGCAAACAGCAGTTGAGGCAATCTAAGGCTTACTGTGCCCTCTTTGTTCTCAAAAACCCCATTTGATTTTTTTTTTTATTTACATGTTAGGAAAGTAGCTCCTGAACCAGGAATATGAAGTGGGAAGTGTCATTTTCACATGCAGCAGCCTCAGTGCAAAGTCCTCATCTCAGTCTTGATGCTGCAACCAGCAAATGTGCAGGGAGGCAGTTTGGATGTTCCTGTGGGGATGTGGGTGCTGTTTGGACTGACAATGCAGGAATGACACAAAATGTGGATGGCATTTAATGGTGATGCCATTTTAAAACCCCCAGAATTTCCAATATCAATGTGCAGATGCAACGTAAAACCTTTGGCTTCCCCAGTGCAGTGTGCAGCAGGGCATCCTAAGATAAGCATCCAGAGGCCAGTCTAATTAAAGGAAGATCTTAATAAGAATCCATATTTTCAAAAAAAAAATATGGCTGCAAAGGGTTAAGTCACCATTTATTTCAGTCTTCTTGCTCATCCCATTTTGGATATTTTTATGTTGCAAAGGTATTATTAGAACAAGAGAAGGAGACTTCCAAAGGAGTGAGGTGGAACAGCATCCCAGGCTGGGGGCTCGGAGCAGCCTGTGAGCAGAACCAGGAGCTCTGTAGCACTTGCAGGGGAGGGGAGAGGCCAGTGGTGGAGAGGAGAGCTGGGTCTGGGTGTGCAGATGCTGGATGTCACTGCACCCACTATCAACTCATTGTCACTTAGAGCTCTCAGCACTGATTTTGTCACCTCCCTGCTGGCAGTGATTAGAGGGGGCTGCCATGAAGATGGTTTGAGGCTGGGAATGGTCACAGCACTGCCCAGGAGGGGAGTGGAGCAGTGCTGCTTTGGTTGGCAAACACAAATCCCAGTGTAAGACCCTGCCAGAGCCTTGGAGCCTCCTTGTTTCTCAGGAGGTGGCAGTGCAAGAAAGGGGGCTGTAATGTCTGTACAACCAAGAGCCATTCTGCATATTCCATCCTGGGAGATCCATCTCAGCTTCTTGAATCCCTGGGCCTTGTCATCCTGCCATTTGGAAGTGGGAAACCACCCCTGTGTGTGCTGTGCTCTCCAGCTGGACCCATGCCTGGCTAGCTCTGCATCAGGGGCTTTGTGGGCAGGGGGCTGCTGTGCCAGCCAAGCCACACCATCCCAGCTCCGTGTCCGCTTTGCTTCTGCAGTTCAGTGGCAAAACCACCCTGCTGTTCTCCCATCCAGGCGTGTTGGTGGCTCCCAGTAATGACACCAGCCAAGACCTCTAGGAGGCCACTTCAGGTCCTTCCCAAGCTTTATCCATGTTGCCTTCCAGCCTCGGGAAACGCTGGCCTGGCTTGCCACAAGTGCCAAAGCCTTTCAGCTTGCACTGTGGTCGGTGTGAGCTGCGGGTGCCTCTCACCTGTGGTGGGGCCATCTCTCCTGAGCTCACAAACTGATGTGGTTTGTGAAGAGCAGCGTTCTGTGGTGAAGGAGGAAGGCTGTCACCCCTCCCTCAGAGGTGACAGCACTGGGACAGCGAGCAAGAGCCACGCTCCATTGCTTCAAGGCACCCACAAAGGGCACATGAACTGAAATGTATAGCTGTGCTTTTCCCTCTCTGTTCTTCCCCATGGGCAGTGCCCCCAGGATGAGATGTCCCCTCTCACAGAGGTGACAGCACTGGGACAGCGAGCAAGAGCCACGCTCCATTGCTTCAAGGCACCCACAAAGGGCACATGAACTGAAATGTATAGCTGTGCTTTTCCCTCTCTGTTCTTCCCCTTGTGCTGGAACCACCACAGTGTCCCCAGGATGAGATGTCCGAGTCGGGGCAGTCGTCGGCGGCCGCCACGCCGAGCACCACGGGCACCAAATCCAACACGCCCACGTCGTCCGTGCCCTCCGCCGCCGTCACCCCCCTCAACGAGAGCATCCAGCCCGTGGGCGACTACGCCAACGGCACGGCCAAGGGCAACAAGAGGGCGCGGGAGAAGCGCAACAGCCGCAACATGGAGGTGCAGGTCACCCAGGAGATGAGGAACGTCAGCATTGGTACGGCAGCTTGGGGCTTGGTCATCGTTCCCAAGGCTTGAGGATGGGTTTGGAAGGGGGCCTGATGGGAAGGGTACCAAGCAAGATGGGCTTAATGGGATAATATTGGGTTTTGGCATAGCCAGTTTTTGAAAGCTCAATAATATGGATAATATCACAAATCCGTGGGGTGGGGACAGGGGGTTGAGTTGAGTGCCCTGCAGGGACATCATCCATCCATGTCATGGGACCTCTTTCATAAGCAGTCAAGTCCCATCTTAGGCTGAACTTTTGGGAAGCTCTTTCCGGACCTCCTCAGTGTGACAGCTAAAAGCACATATGTAGTTTTCTCTCTCAAATGCCAAATTGTCAGATTAAGTAATTATTTCCCTTTCTGTGTGTTTATCCCACACCCTGATGTATTTAAAAATAGCAATAGAATCCAGCTGATTTTCTCAGATAAATGAGCTGATTTCTTTTGGTCTCTTTCTCAGATAAGAACACCCCCAAACATTTAGAAGTTACAGTTGTTTCCTCTCCACTTCCCAGAGCACTTTAGTAATTTGAATTAATGATTTCTTGTCAGGAAAGCCATTACCTAAACTTTAGCACCAGGCTGTTAAATAAATAACTTGTGTAATAACCCTTTCTGTCCAAGTCATCTCTCTTCTGTATGTGTGCAATGGTGAGGTGACTGTGCCCGTGGAAGCTTTTCCTTGATAGAAATATGAAATTGTGGAATCTGCTCAAGGCACACAGTTATATCTTCCTACGTGCCCTGCATATTCAACCTTTCAGCTCTTTCTCACTCCTAATGCAAAATCAGCTCTCCATGCTGAGAGGAAACTCACAGACTTGAATTTTAATTATGTATTTTATGCCTGTGTAATTAAAATGTCTGTCAGGGATGCCCGTGCCTCAGAGCTGAGCTGCCACAGAGGTATTTACAGGAAAGCTTCCCAGCTGGAGAAAATAAAGCTGAGAAAGGCAGTGTGAGACCCTCTGGGTGTGGATGCCTTGCTTTGGCAACAGATCCACATGGTGCTTTGTCTTCCAGGCTGGATTTGTTGCCAGCTGGTGCACAATGCCAGCCTGAAAGAACCAAACCAGCACTCCACTTGTCATGGGCTTTGTATATTTGGCTACTGGGACTGTTTGGAAAGGTCAGAAATCTCACAACTCGTGTCATTGAGGGAATAATGTAATTCACAAATTAGGCCCTTAATCCTTCAGGAATTCCCTGTGTGAGCAGACAGTGTGTTTGTGCTTCTTGCTTAGAATAGGTGCAAGTCTGAGCTTTTGAAGAGTTTGGCATCCAATAAATGGGACCTGACAAGAGGAAGAATTTCCTTTTTCTTTAAACACTGGCTTCAGGCTGTAGATGACACAGAATCCAGAGCAGGTTTCATGGATCCATTTTGAAGTGAAATTTCACTGTAATGGGTATCTAAAGGACTGTAGATTGGAGAATTTGTACTGAAAAATTGTTTGTAGTCAAATTAAATAGTACCAGTCCCTGACAACAGTCATCTCTGTGAAGCTGTTCAGAAAATCACTATGTTGCTTTTGATCTCAGCAAATGCTGCATGGGGATGGAAGGGTTTTTACTGGCAGGTAAAAAGAGTGTTTTGGATTTTATTTCAGTGCATAAAGTATTTCTGCTGATCCCATTTTAATGAGTATTCAGGGCAATGACCCTGGTTATCCTCTGCTGTGGTGAGGGTAAGGGGATGCTTACGGTGCTCCTGCTCTGGAATTGTGAGAGCGCCTTCATCCACTGCTCTGATTTTAAGATTTTGAACCATGAAATTTTCACACCTCGATATTCAAAGCTGTAAAAGCCCCTTCAAGAAGTTGTGAAAGTGCTGATGCTGCAGGTGATCTGTCCTGTCTCCCCCAGGGATGGGCAGCAGCGATGAGTGGTCTGATGTCCAGGACATCATCGACTCGACTCCGGAGCTGGACATGTGTCAGGACCCTCGTCTGGAGCGCACAGGGAGCAGGTATGGGGTGGGGTGGGACCCTCCTGTGTCCTCTGGGAGTCACTTGGCCTCACAAAGAGAGGGGAGCAGGTATGGGGTGGGACCCCCCTGTGTCCTCTGGGGGGTCACTTGGCCTCACAAAGAGGGAGGAGCAGGTACGGGGTGGGACCCCCCTGCGTCCTCTGGGGGTCACTTGGCCTCACAAAGAGGGAGGAGCAGGTATGGGGAGGGGAGGGGCCCCCCTGTGTCCTCTGGGGGGTCACTTGGCCTCACAAAGAGGGGGGAGCAGCTTCTCTGGCTCACACTGAGCTCAGGGGGTAGCTGTTTGACATAATTCACATGTTCTGCCCAGTGTTAGAGGTCCTGGCATGCTCTGGGGTCTCCAGAAAGGCAGATGGCAGCTGGTGACCTGCAGCAGGGTCTGTCCAGCTCTGGCTGGGTCAGGGGGGATGGAGAGGTGATGGAGCAACAGAAGGTTTAAGACAACCAAAGAAGACATTGGCTTCAGCTCTCAGGAGGAGGGAATAAGAGTTCAGTCCTGAATTCCATTTTAAACCCTCCAACTTGGTCCAGTTTTAATTTTTTCAAGTGAGGAGAGAGGCAGGGCTGCCCCATGAGGGAGGGCAGGCAGAGGATGCCAGTCCTGCAGGCTGTGGGCAGGGAGGGCAGAGCACTGGTCATGGGCTCTGAATTGGGTCCCAGTGCCACCCATGAGCAGCAGGAGGGGGGATGAAGGCACAGGCCTGACATCAAAGGGACCAGTGGGTGGGTGTGAGTTCCAGGGGACCCATCAGTGCACTGAGGACCCTACAGAGTTTTCAGAAGAATCATCAGGCTTTTCCTGAACTGCTGTGCTGCTCTGGTCCCTCTCCATCACCTGGTTTGTGCTAAATAGGAGCCTCCCTAAAGGCTCTGAATTTTGGCACCACGTTTCTGTACTAGTCTAGACTTAGTAGCCTGTGTGCCTTCATTTGTTTTCACTAAGTTTGACCTTTTATCCTTGTCCAGTGGGTAGTTTGGCATTACACCAGCAAAAATAACCCCCAAATTCTTATGGGTGTGCAGAAGAGAAATAGTAGCCTGGTGGAGTGATGGCAAGAGTATTCCATGGAGCCAGTGTGGAGTGGGTTTGCCTGCCCTGTGGAGCAGTCACACTGAGAAGGGTGTGAGCAGCAAGAACTGGGAAGGCACACACAGTTAAGCTCCCCTGGGGATATATGGGATGCCAGGATGATTTTTAGGGTCAGGAGAAATCTAGGTAGCTGAAACCCCTCTGTGTGGGGAAGACAGAAGTGACTGATGAGATCAGGCTGAAAAATGGTCAAACCCAAGGGAAAGAAGGAAGCAGAGAGGATTGGTGCACTGGAGATCTCCAGGCAGGAATTCAGCTCCAGGTGGGGACACTGAAAGGTGCAGGGGACATGGGCTGGCTGGAGCTGCTGAGAGTGTGTGTGCTGCTCTGCAAGCAGAGTGCCCTGCTGATACACAGAGCTGTGAANGGCACACACAGTTAAGCTCCCCTGTGAGTTAAGCTGTGAAAGCCCAGTGCTCCAGAGGAAATTCAAGCTGAATTAGCTCTCCAGGTCAGACCCTGAGTGCTGGTTGCTCTTGTCACTTGTGCTGGCCATCATGCTGTGGCAGCTGATTAATTGCAGTGCAGTCATGGCACCATTTGGACCTCCCCAGAGCTCTCAGATGTCTGGGTAGCTGGAATTTGTCTGTAATTGAAAAATGCCCTTTTTTTTCCCTCTCTCTTTGCACTGCTCTGTAATGGCAGGATCAGAGGCAGCTGCCACACTGCATTTGTAAGGCCTGAGATGATTGATGTAATGATGAAGCCACACAACTGGAGATCATCTCCACTGGTGCTGACCTTTCTGATAGACTGCTGGAAAAATTAAAGTGCCTCTCTTCATGCTGGCTGATGCCCCTCACCCAAGGCAGGCCAAGTGTCCCCACCCACATTAAGGCCATGTTTTAGAGCAGCCCCAATCCCCTCTCCTTCTACAGCTGCTGTTTGAGCCATGAATCTGTCAAGAAATGCAGCAAGATTGCTGGTGGTATCAAAGACACCAAGAGGTGTCTCTCATCTGATAAGATTAGAAAATATTAACTGGATTTACCTATAATGAAATATATTTGGTGACATGTGAAGAAGCATTTCAGCACATAGTACCATCCAAAGGGAAAACTGACCTTTCACTTCCTGGCTGGCCAAGGAGAAAGGCCATTGCTGTTTTCAGCATTGAGTTCTTTATCTGCTCTCACTGCTGGCTGAGATTTCTGTCTGGATTGATAAGGGCATGGAAATCCTTGCAGAGTCTGACAGATCAGAGCTGAAATCTGCAAGCTGAAATTTTCCTGATGTCAACTAGTCCTTAAGTAGTGTCATTTCAAAGGAAATGATCAGGGTGAGCTTTGAGGCTGTGCATGATGTAGGTGATTGTCCTCAATGCAAGGACATGGAGCTGCTGGAGTGATTCCAGAGGAGGTCATGGGGATGCTCCCAGGGCTGGAGCCCCTCTGCTCTGGGGACAGGCTGGGAGAGCTGGGGGGTTCACCTGGAGAAGAAAAGGCTCCAGGGAGACCTGAGAGCCCCTTCCAGTGCCTAAAGGGGCTCCAGGAGAGCTGGAGAGGGACTTGGGACAAGGGATGGAGGGACAGGACAAGGGGAATGGCTTCCACTGTCAGAGAGCAGGATTAGATGGGATATTGGGAAGGAATTGTTCCCTGGGAGGGTGGGCAGACCCTGGCACAGGGTGCCCAGAGAAGCTGTGGCTGCCCCAGCCCTGGGAGTATCCAAAGAGCTTGGACAGGGCTTGGAGCAACCTGGGCTGGTGAAAGGTGTCCCTGAATGATCTTCAAGGTCCCTTCCAACCCAAACCATTCTCCAATATGGGAAATAAAACATGCCATTTTATTTCCTCGGTCCATTCCCTGATCCAGCCCATGGTGAGCAGCCGGAATGTGCCCTTGGCCTTTCAATTGCAACAGCCTGGGATGCTCAAGATTTCAAACAAAAATGTTCTAGCTTAAATGTTGCCAGGTAACAAGATCCCTTCTCTTTTTTTTGCCTCCACCAACAGCCCAACGCAGGGGATTGTGAACAAAGCCTTTGGCATCAACACAGACTCGCTGTACCACGAGCTCTCCACGGCGGGCTCCGAGGTCATCGGCGACGTTGATGAAGGAGCAGACCTGCTAGGTAAAACCTTCTTCCAACCATTCTGGTTCCTCTGGTGCAGTGACACTATCCTGAAGCTTCCAGAAGCGCTTGAATTTTCTTTTTTTTGCCAGAACTTGGATGTTTAGGTTTTTAAAAACATGCCTGGAGTTGAGATTTATGTGACTGAAGCCACGTGCCTGCAGTACAGTAATAATGCTCACTTAGAAAAGACCCTCAGCTTTTTGGGTAGCTTTTATTTGTGTTGTCTTTATGTGCAGAAGTTATTTTGCTCCAGGATTCTCCCACACAAATCTTTTGAAGACAAAATTTGCTCCTTCTGCCCCAAAGATTCTTCCCTCCAGCAACGTTGTTGGTTTGAAATTTGTTAAGAGAGTAAGTCCTTTGGTTAAGTTTTTGAAGTTTAAATCCTGTGGCAATGTTATGGTCTGTAATGCAGTGTTTGCTCTGTTATTACAGTCAGCCTCAAACATGCAGTAATTCACTTTCTAGGCTGGTTTTGAGGGTGTTTGTGCTCCTGGCTGGGGCTCTGCAGCTCTCAGAGCAGCAGCTTTGCCTCAGGCAGCTCTCTGAGCCCTCTCCATCCTTTATATATCAGACTCTGGAGTATCTAGACCTTCATTTCTAACAGAATTTAAGCATGTGCTTAATTCCTGCTGTTTTCCTGCATCAAATGGGTTTTGAACACTCAGGTGACATGGGCAGCTGGCAGAGTTTATAACTATTGATCTCACTTTCCATGTTACTGCATCAAATGGTTTTTGAACACTCAGGTGACATTTAACCTTGAAGATGTGGACTGAAGACTGGAAAAGAGGTTAATGAGTACTTCTTGTTTCATTTAAGACAAGGATCTGTGAAATTGTTACTGTTCTAGGCAATAGTGTGAGTGGAATGAAAGAACAAGATGCAGCCCATCATCAGAACCCTCACAATAGCTTTTTGACATGGGTGGGTTTGGGTTGCTTTGACATTTTCAGTGATGGTGCTGAGCCTGCAGAATGCAGGAGAGCCCTCATGCAGGGGTTGAGGGCCATTGCCTGAAGTGTCACATCATTTATTGGCTCTGCAACTCAAGATTGGCAGAAGGAAAAAGTCTGCAGAAGGCTCAGGGTGAACACACAGGCTTTCTCTGCCTGCAGTGGTGGGAGGCAACACGTGCAGATCTTTACAAAATTAAGAATTTTGAAGGAAAAACAAGATTCCCTGGTTTGAGAATCCCCTGGATGATAACAGCCATTGCAGAAGGCCTGGGGCTCCTGCTCAAAGAGAAGCTTCACAGTAGGAACTATGTGTGGTGCTTAAAGCTTCATCTGTCTGCCTGCTGTGGAGTGGATTTTGGTTAGCCAGCCCCTTACATGACTGGGCTCTCTCTTCCTAGCAGAATCCAAGCACTAAAAACATGGCTAATCTTGCCACTGACCATGTTTTATCTTGGTGCCCTGGTGCTTCCATATCAAGGACTGTGTGGATGGTTCTGTGGCTCTCTCCACTGATCACTGGGCCAGCTGCTCCTTCCCTTCTCCCCCAGAACGACTGGGACATCAGGGATTGTTGGTTTGGAAGAGTTACTAGTGTGGAAAATTACTTGCTTGGTGTATGAAATGCTTTGGACAACCTGCTTCCCCCTTTGGAAAACCTTCCTTCTGGGCACCCACTTCCCTTTGGATTGCCAGTGCTCATGGAGAAATGCAGCCTGTTGTGATCAAAGGGCCAAAGCTTCCAGTTGGCCAAACCTTGCAGGGCTGTTCACCACAGTCTCAGCTGAAGTCAAAGCTGCTTCTCCTCTTCTGCCCAAAGACTTTGGGCTGTTGAGATGTTGTTTGCCAGTTACCACTTGCAATAACAATGTACAAAGAGTTTGTTGGACAGTGTGGCCCCTGAAGGTCACAGTGTGGCTTAGGAGGAGGACATTTCTGTGCTGGGACCATTGTCTGGCTTGGCAGAGCAGCAGAAGCCTTGCAGGTGATCCCATGTCAGGCCAGCAGGATGGAAAGGCTTCTCTTGGTTCCTTTTCAGACCTGGGAGATGAATTGTGCCTTTTTTTTTGTCCTTTTGCTGAGTTCTGGCTCCTGGCGCTGTCCACAGAAAAGTGTTCCTTAAAATGAACATGTTGCTGGGTTGTCCAAAGGAGGAAGCACAGAGAGATCTCAGGGTCATGTCCCTCAACAGCAAAGGAGACTGGTGGGGTTTTTTGGCTTTGCACAATAGAAAGCACAAAAGATAGTCTGGTTAAGGTATAAGCAAAGGGCTAGATCTTAGTGCTGACAAATCTGTCAACATCATCCAAAATATTGCTATTTTTGTTAGGTAGAATGTTCTCTCTTTGTGCTGCACCTTTGAGTCTGAAGAGGCACTGAGGAAATGGTTTATGAATGGGATGTAGGAAACAAGATCCACAAGCTGAAAGAGTTCCCTCTTGGTCATATTTGGAGCTCACTTCTCTCTGTAAATCAAATGAATTGATGAATTTAAACCCCAAACTAAGTGAAGGCTTAATATTCAGCCTCTCAAAACGTGGCAATCAATCTGCAAAGAGTATTATCATTTTTTGTCTCAGTTTCTTAAATACAGAGAAATCTCATTAAGGAGGACCTTAAAGACAGGACCTATAGAAATTACCCTTGAGCAATGTCTGATTCTGGAATGGGAAATCCCATTTATTCCTTCTGGATATCTGCAAAGTGTCCAGCATCTCCTGCTCCAAAACTGGCCTTCTTCATTGTAATTGCTGAATATAAAATGACAAATAAAACATGTGGGTTCCCCCCCCCACTCTAATATTGCTTTACATACATGAATTTGTATAGGAAGTATTCTTGGGAAAAATGTGGAGTGAGAACTATTATTATTATTATACTAGTGGTAATTGAGGACCAAACTCCCTCCTTTCTCCTCCAGCCTCAGGAGCTCTGGTAGGCTGTTTTCCTGCATATTCTCTTGTTAATCACAGGTTCTTCTGTCCCCATCCTGGGTAGGCTCCCCTTCTGCCACCTCCCCCTTCTCCCAAGTCCCCCCTGTCCCAGCTCTTCCCTGTCCCAGGGAGCACCAGCAGTTCAGTTGTGCTCAGTGGGCAGGTGATTTTGATGTGAGGATGGGGAGAAGGTTGCCCAGAGAAGCTGCTCCATCCCTGGAAGTGTCCAAGGCCAGGTTAGACAGGGCTTGGAGCAACCTGGGAGAGTGGAAGATGTCCCTGCCCATGGCAGGGAGTGGGAAGGAAGTGACCATCAGCCCCAAACCATTCTGTGAGCCTGTGATTGGGGTTTAGGAGAACCAACTCTGTTTGCTTTGGAAATGAAAGCCCAGGGGGTCTGTGGTGAAGACAGGAATGCAGCCGTGGGAGCGGTAAGTTCATCTACAGCAGAAGTGGAAATGGGGTTATCAAACCAAGTCCCAGCACTGCAAAAAGGTTTGCAATGCAATTAATTGTCTCCTGCAAGCTGAAGTGTCACTGCAGAGCACAGTTATTATTAGAGGATCTAGTTGTTAAAATCACACGGGGAGGGGAGAGTGAGAGGTGGTGGGAACGAGCTGTTCTGTATTTAGTGCTACATGACTAAGGGAAGAGAAAATGAGCAAATAAAGGTTTACCCAGCCCAGGAAGATGTGAGTGCCTGGGACCCACATCTGCAAAGCTGGGGTAGCTGAGGGTGTGGCTGCACTTGTACCACAGTTTCCCTCCCCTTGGGTTTTTTTTCTGTGCTGTATGTAGAGCCATGCCATCGACAGCCATGGCAGCTCCTGTCCTTACTATTTCATGCCTCTTGACATTGAAATGGCCGAGTCATTGTTAATTTTTTTTGAACAAACTTTTGCTTTCGTTGGTTTCAGTCACTGATTGATCCTTTTTCACTTCCTTTCTCCCTTGTCTCTCTGTGCTTCGCTGGACATGGCGCGTAGGGGAGTTCTCAGGTGTGTATCTCCTGCTCTTGTTTCTTCTCTCCTGGTTGAGCTCAGATGATGTGGTATACACGTGTGATACTCCCCTGCTCTTGTCCAAACACAGCTGGCTTGGCAGGCTTCTCCCACCTCGCCTGGCTTCGTTGTCTCACGCCAGTGGGTCCCCATGGGGGGTGTCCCCTCTCTGCTCACACTCCTGCTGCCCCCCAACCGTGCGTGGCTTAGGGCAGGTTTGCTCCACATTGTCACAGTGGCCTCTCACTCCAGGGCTTGGGGCTCAAAGGGCTTGTTTTTTAACTCCCAGGAGGGGTGGTCGTAGAAGAAGTTGGGTGGGTACAGGCTGAGCGAGGGTCCTGTTCTCCTCTGCTCCTCTCTGTGCTGTGAGGAGTCCCCCCATGTGCCTTGGGTGTAGTGACAGTGACATTACAGACACTTTTGGGATGGGTTAGAGTGGCAAAGCCTCTGCCTTGCTGGCAGGAGTTGGGTGGTGGCTCATCCCTCTCTGGTGGCTCTGTGCTTGGTCTGGGGAAGGTGCCTGCTGCCCTAGGGCCATGCTCTGCACCCCCCTGTAAAACACCCCCATGAGAGTTCAGTCAGAGTCAAGAGGAGCTCTCTTGACTCCAGCACTAGCTGGGTGAAGTGTCCCCTGTAGCTGTGGTGGTGGGATGTGGTGTGTGATGGGTTCTGCCACGTCCCTGTGCCCAGCACCGCTCAATGTGGACTTTGGGATGGTACAAAGAAAGGAATGGCATCATCCTTTCTTGTCATTCAAGCTGCTTTTACTGTGAGCCACTTCTTTTCCTCAGAAAGCCTCTCACTGAGGTTGAGTTGGAGTTTGTCACGGTGTGGAGGTGGATTTGGGCTTTTTTAGGCCAGATGAAAGCTTTGATACTCACCCCCCTTTCTTTTTCCCTCCTGCCCCTGTCCTTCCCTCACCCTGTTCATAATGTCTTGACCTGCCTTTGTTGTGGTGGTGGGAAGCTCAAAGATGGTGAGGGAATGATGAAGATGGAAGGAGCAGATGAGGTCACCTCAAGCTTGTCCTGACCTCTGTTGCAATACAGCATGGGGTTAAACTAGAAGTGAGGAGGTTTAGAGTAGATATAAGGAAGAATTCCTTCCCTGTGAGGGTGGGCAGGCCCTGGCACAGGGTGCCCAGAGAAGCTGTGGCTGCCCCATCCCTGGGAGTGTCCAAGGCCAGGTTAGACAGGGCTTGGAGCAACCTGGGAGAGTGGAAGGTGTCCCTGCCCATGGCATGGCATGGAATGGGATGGTCTTTAAGGTTCCTTCCAATCCAAACCATCCTGTGATGTTGTGGGGTGGAAGTCCCTGTCAGGTCAGGCTGCAGCAGGACAAGGTGACTTTCCCCCCTGTGCTGGCACCACACACTGTACACATGCTGATGAGCTGCTCTGTTTGCTGTTTACAGACTGGTACTTAATGGCTGCTTTTTTTCTCTTCCTTTCTTCCCCTTTGTCCCCATCTCTTTCTGTTCCCCTTCTCGTATGGGATGGCTCTCATAGTACGGGATGATTTCTTTGGTAAGGCGAAGGCCTTTTTTTCTTTTTTGATTTTTCCTTTTTTTTTTTCCTTTGAGTGCATTTTTTCCTCAATTCCTTCCATCCACTCACCATCCCTCCATGTGTCTTGCATTGCCTTGGTTTGTTTTTCTGTGGTGGTGGCATCACCTCTCCAAGAAGCATGATGCAGCTGCTCCGTGGAGGTGCTTTGGGCTTCTCCTCCCTTCCATGGAGCTGATTACCCGCTTTGATGCTTCACTCCTGGCCTGGCCAAGGGAGGAGGGCAGTGTAGGGTGAGCTCTGTAAGACAGGGCTCTGCCCAGACCTCTCTTCCCTCTGCTCCACACCACAAAGGGCTGAAGGGATCTCCTTACCCCACGCTGGGTTTTCTCCCCCTTTCCACCACTCCAGCTGGCACAGAGTGCCCTTCCCTTCCAGCCACTTCTTTATTGCCAGACCAGCCTGTCAGACCCCTGGCTGGTTAAATCATTGCTGTCATTGTGTCACACACAATAAGGTGGAAACTGTGGTGGGGATACTCATGGAATGCTGTGTGGCTTTTAGTTCTGGCATGATAGCTCACCCTCTGCCCCAGGATTTCTTTCTCTCCCAAAAACTGCTGCAGAGAGGGATGTATGACTCAAGAATGGGAAGGAAGATTTCATGCAAAAGAGATGGGAATGAACTATTTCCCTTGATGGCCCTCAGCACCTGTAATGTCCTTGTGCCAATTTAATGCCTTACAGGCTGATTGTTTTGGTTATTTGTAGAATCACTTAAAATTAGCAAGAAAATAAGGTAATAAACAGATGATTTCTGAGTCTTCTGACCAACAAGCAGGGTGCCACAAAACAAAAGGGCTATGGATCCTTCACCTTACCAACCCAAAATACACTTCAGTTCACACTGCAGTTGGTGTTTCCCATTTTGTGCTGTTGGAATATTCTTTGGCACAGCATCCAAAGAACACATTGCCTGAAACATCAAAGTGATTAATTACCTGTCTACTAATTTTGCCAAAGTTCTTTGAAAATGCTGCTTCTTACTCGTTCTTGCTGGGAATTTGCTTTTGCCATCATAAATCCATCCCATTTAACTGTGGGAAGAGGATCTGTGTGTTGAAGTGTCGTGGTGTGTTCTCACTTCTCATGTGCTCCCATCTTCCTCTAACTTCCATTTACTTCAAGTTTGTGTTGGTTTTCTTTTCTTGCAACTACTAATTCATTGGCAAGTGATGTACCCTGAAAACTGCTGATGTGTTTGCTGTGAAGGAAGAGGCAGTTCCCAGGGCAGGACTGCAGCACAAACACTGCTTGGGGGGAGTCTTCTCCATGCCCTGGGAGCGTGGTGAGATACAAGCTGCACCCTCAGCACTGTCCCCAGCAGGGAGAGGCCCCTTTGCCTTCAGCTCTCAGGTGGCCTCTGGTCCCCAGGCAGAAGCTGAGCCTGGAACTCAGCACAAGACAGCAGCAGGAAACAACCCAGATGTGCCTTTGGGGGTCCCCAAATTCCTTGGGCTTTCTGAACTGCAGAATTCGACCCTCACTCAGCCCCAGATTTGTCAAGGTTCCTGTGACCCAGCCTGCAGGTTGCCCAAGTGCCAGTGCAGAGTGCCCAGGGTAGGGCTGAGGGTGGGGCTGAAGTGATGGGACACTTTAAACATCTCTGAGAAAGCTTTTCAAGGTAGGTAGAGCAAGGGACAAGGTGTAGTGACAATTTCCAGCCCAAGGCTGGTAATGGGAAGCCTTTCATTTCATGAAACTGGTCACGATCCCAATCCCAAATCTGTACTGAGACACAGAAAATTTGGCTTATACTGAGAAAGGCAGAAAATCACTGGTGTGCAGATCAGGACAGCAACCTGGGCAGTGCTCTGCTGTCCCTTGTGGAAACCCCAGAAACTCGACCTTCTGTCTCTGTGAGGAATGATAAAAAGTGGTTGCAGCAGCTGGTGGCTGAATCAAGAATTACCCCCGTGACCTCCCTGATGGGTGTTAAGGAAGCTCTCCCCTCTGGCCCTCTCAGAGAGGTCTGGGAAGGGTGGGTGAGAAGCTAGGTGTGAATTTGGGCTCTCTACAGGACACGTGGGTGTCTTTGCTGGTGGTGTTTGGTCATTCACTGAGAGACACTCTCCACACAGGAGCCTAGGCAAGCCTAACAAAAGCCATTTCTCTTCCTCGAGCATGAGTCAGGCAGTGCTACAAAAGCTCCACCTTTCTGGGAGAGCAGCTGAAAACTGCCTGGCCTTTCTTTTCAGGAATGGGCAAAGAAGTGGGGAATCTGCTGCTGGAGAACTCCCAGCTGCTGGAGACCAAGTAAGGACCTGTCGCATGCTCTGCTCTCCCTGCCTGGTTATAACTGAGGTGTCACCCTGAAGTAGGGCTTGGCCACAGCTCCAGCCTCACAGGGACTCCTGAATGCTTGTTCCTTCAGTTGTAGAAGAGGAATTGCTCTCCTAAGCTGCTTCCTAACCATTTCCTTTGTGTAGGCACTTGGGAGAAGCCTCTGGGTGTGTTCTGGTAGGATTTGATGCCATCTGAGATCATTGGCAAGCTTTAAGTTACCTTCTGTGGGAGTCTGGTGTGGGTCTGAGCCTGAGTTTTTGATTGCAAGGTTTGTTATTTGAAAAGAAAAGGTTGTGAGAGAAGAGTTCTCAAAGATGTCATAGTTGATAGAGGAGAAGCAGACAATGCAATGGAGTTAGAAAGGCTGGTAAAACAGCTCCTGAGGCTGAGCAGGCAGGAGGAGGAAGGCAGAGTGCTCCTCTCCCAGGGGAGAGCTGGAGAACTTACTGTGGGAGGAATTGCTGATTCTGTAAGGGGAAGGTATTTTGGAACTGACTGGAATTGTGTATTTCTGTTGCCATGGACCACAATTACCCACAACTGCAGGTGGCAGCAGTTGGGAAAGGGGTGTTTGAGACCTTCCTTCTGTCCAAAATACATCTGGCCCTTACCCAGGTGATAGGTGACCCTACACCTGCCTTCTGCTGGGTTCTGGATCCTCTGAAGCAGAGTCAGCATAGAGGAGTGGACAAACCTCATCCTCACCAACTGTGGTGATTTCTGTGTTCTTCTGCAGCTCCACCTGCCCAAAATTGAACTTGCCATGAGTTAGAGCTGGACTGAATTGTTAAGCACAGTCATTTCCACTCTCCTTGTAGTGTCTGTGGCTTTAGTTTAAGGTCTTTTTTATGGACAGCCACCAGTTTGGGGCATTGTTGCTTATTGTCCCTTTCACACCTTTAAGAAATGCTTTGAACGTTGTGAAGAATGATTTGATTGCCAAGGTGGACCAGCTATCTGGGGAGCAGGAGGTGCTGAAGGGAGAGCTGGAAGCCACAAAGCAGGCCAAAGCCAAAATAGAAAGCAGAGTCAAGGAGCTGGAGGAGGAGCTGAAGAGGTGAGTGATTGTCCCCCATGTCCCAGGGAGTGAGGGAAGAATGGGAAACCCACCTGCCCTGCTCATTGGACTTGGTCTCACTCATGGGATTAGCCTTAGCATTCCATTGTTTTCCATTGGGTTAAAATGGGTTATTGCACCTTAGAAAACCAGAATTTTCTCCCCAGAATTAGGATTCTGCTGCAGCAACTTCCAAGGCCAGGCTTCCTGGAGTGAAGCACTAAGGGTTTCAAATTGCACTTAAAAACCAAAAATTAAAAAAAAAGGGAATTTCAAAACCAACAGTTTTGGAGGAAACTGCCAAGAGCTTGATCCTCATAGAAGCCAGGATAGTTCTGAGGGAAGTGAATGCCCATTCATTTACTGAAGGAGCTCCTCCAGAGTTGCACAAGCAATATTGAAATGCCTGTGTTGAGAATTGTCTCATTGCTCGTGTTAAGAATGAGAAGAGGCAGAAGAGCTTCTAAAGTTCAATACAGGAAGATCCCGCTTCTTGTTTTCCTCTCACACTGGAGAAACCAAAGTCTGAATGCCCAGCAATAACTGGGATGGTTTCACATTTGGGGCTTTTTTTCACTGCCTTGAATCACGCAGAATTCCAGAATCCCTTGAAGCCAGAAGTGGCCCAGAAGAAGCTCTTCAACCAGCATGTTCCCTGCTGGTAATGGCCCAGTTCTCCCATGTTCTCATCAAACATTTTGAACATAGATTATGGTTCAAAAATAGTACCTGGCTGGACTGTTCCAGTGGTCAGTATTTTGGTGCTCACAGCAAATGTTGGAAAGAAGTGGGGTGATATTAATGAGGCTGTTCAGAGTAACACAATGCAAGAGGGAGGGAAAATACCAGAGAAGCATCTCGTAATTGGTACCCTTGGCACACGTGGGTTGAGATCACTCCCTTGGGATAGATGGTGATTCTCTTCCCAGACCTTCTCAGGGCCAGCCATGGTATCCCTTGCTGGTTTGATCCCTCTTGTCCTGTTTCCTAGAGTGAAATCTGAAGCCATCGTTGCCCGCCGAGAGCCCAAAGAGGAGGTGGAGGATGTAAGCAGCTATCTCTGTACAGAATTGGTATATGACATTACTAAAATGCCTGCGGGGAAAGGGGGTTGATGTACTTACCTATATTGTTTGATATGTATGAGTCCTGAGATGCAGCCTGGTGTGCCTTTGGTAGTGATGAGGGCAAGGCTGGAGAATGGGTTGTGGCTGATGCCAATGGAAAACACCTTCAGACAATTTCCAGTGGAATTTGGGGGCCCTGGTGGCAGCACCACTGACTGTCTGTGCAGGGAGTGGTGTCTGTGCTCAGCACCATCTCATTCTATCTGCTGCTGCTAATTTGGAATTACAGCCAGAAGAGCCTGTCCCTGTGCTGGCAGTGACACCGTAGCCACGAGGACATTGGGCAGTGAAATTGGGGTCACAGCACCTTGTCCTAGTGCTGTGGTGACACTGTTTTTCCTGTTAATTCCTTTCCACAAGCCTGGTGCAGAATACAGGCAGAGAAGGCTCCTGGGTTGTTCTAGCACAGCTCTTCAAACTGTTTTGGCTGGGGTAGAGGCATTTCAACAAAGACAAACTAGCCAAAAAAAAAGGCAAACCAAGCAGGAACAGATTTTCCTTGTAAATGTCCATGCTAGGACAGGGAATCTGATTCACTGCTTGTCAGTGTTACTGTCTTCTTTCTTGTATCAGAGGAGGTTGAGCTCTAGCCTAAATCTCTTGACTTAATCGAGGTGAATTTGGTCTGTTGAGAATTTGGGTAGATGGAAACATTTTCAAGTTGTGCTTGTGAGCTGCTGGCGAGAGCTGGCTTTGTTTTCAGCTGAACTAACAGGAGGTCAGTTTTAAATTCAAAAAATAATTGGTAGATTTCAGTTACACAGTTCTTGTTTTGACTAGTCTTTGATTCAAAGCCTGGGAAGGCTGGAGATGGAATTGGTTAATTTAATTAGTTCATAATGAATTGGTAAGAAGAGCTATTCAGTGGCACTCACCAGCCTGGGAATTGCCACAGTCTAGAACAACCCAGTGCCACTTCCTAGTAATGAGTTCCCAAAATCCTTGCAGTCTTTTTTTGGGCAGATGTTTCCCCCAACTTGGCCACGTTGTTCTCATTTTCCATTCTTCAAAAGAGACAAACAGATTATCACTGATATTCCCAACCCAAAGCTGCCTGTGCCCTCATTGGAAGGTCAAGCTGTGTCACCAGAGAGGAAAAGGCCTTTCCTTGGTTTCCTCTGTCCTCCCTTTATCCCTCTGTACTAACAGAAAACTCCTCTTGCAGTCCTCCTGAGGGGACACATGGCATTATGTGCTGCTCCCTGCTGCTTGTGACTGGCTTTGCTAATGGATCCCAACTTTGGTTTCCAAACTTTTGGGCCAACGGACCCCTGGCAGTTCTCATCCCTCCTTGTGGACTGGGACAGCACGTTGCTGGCCATGGTCCCTGCCTGGGGGTGGGTGAGGGCTCAGATTGGTGGGGGATCCTCCTGCAGATCCCCATGCTTTTCCAGAACACCCAGAGGTCCGTGGGCCGTGGTTTGGAGCTCCCTGTCCCGAACTAGCACCTTATTTTGGGGAAATTTTGGGGGGGAAATTATTTTGGGGTAATGAAGCAGGGCAGGAGGAGAACTAACAAATACGTGTGTGCCTCCTGGCTTGCCCTGTACTAACCTCCATCCCATTCCATCTTTTGTTGGCTGAAGCAGTGCTCCTCCCCTCTGCAGGACAGCATCCCCATCGCCCAGCGCCGCCGCTTCACCCGCGTGGAGATGGCCAGGGTGCTCATGGAGCGCAACCAGTACAAGGAGAGGCTGATGGAGCTCCAGGAGGCTGTCAGGTGGACAGAGATGATCAGGTGAGGCTTTGGGGAGGGGAATTCCCCTGTTTAGGACAGAACCTGGCCTTGTTTGACCTTGTGCCAGCCCCTACCAACACAGGAGTTGAGAAGGGCTGGAAGTTTTCCAAACTGTAGATGCTTCTCTCCTAATACCTAATTCTTTCTGTCTTGTTCCTGAACCTGGGCTGCAAACCTCACCTGGCTGCTGTTGTTTGGAGACCCTGGGGATTGTTTATCTTGCTTATTTCTGATTATTTCTGTGCTGATTAAGCTGGGAGAAGCCCCAGAGAGGAGTATTGCTCCTGATTGATGAATTCTAAAGGCTGTGGCTTGAAGTGACTGCAGTGCTGGGGTCTGTGGTCCTCAGGCTGTCTCAGCAGCGATGGTGGCACAGGGAACTGATAAAACATCCCCTGCACTTCATGTCAACATCAAAACTTGAGGTGTTTGGGTGTGCCTGCACTGAGGACCAGGGCATGTCCCTTTCTCTGGTGTGTTTTGAAGCACATTGGAATGAATTTGGACTTTTGACACAGCTTCCTTGGTGGAAATGACCTGCTGCTTGGCAGCTGCTCGGGTAAAGGTGCTGCAATTAAGTTGCTCCTGTTGTGTTTGTCCTTAGAGCTTCCCGGGAGCACCCATCTGTCCAGGAGAAGAAGAAATCCACCATTTGGCAGTTGTAAGTTCTTTGGTGGTTTGTGCAAGATGAAGAAAAGGGGGAGTGTTGCCTTTTCCACTTTAGACAGCAACTTAGTAGGCTCTGACATGAATGAAATGTCAGATAAGTGTTGTTAGCAGAATCCTTTTGCCTTCAAGGGCTTCCTTTGTCCTTAAGGAAATTAAAAATCAGATCTGAACATCCACATTGGGTTTGTTTTATAAGCTGAAAAAGCTCATGAACATCCTGCAATGGAAACATTCATAGCTGTAGAAAAGGGCTGTTTTCAGAAAGTGTTTCTGGAAGCTGAAAACATCTTATGTTGACCAAACCAAGGATGGAGCTCTGGGTTGGAAGCAGGGAAGCCCCTCATCCCCTCCCTCTGGGGTGTGTCCACGAAGGTGGCACCTTCTCTCACTGCTGGCCTCTTTGTGTCCTCAGCTTCAGCCGCCTGTTCAGCTCATCCTCCAGCCCCCCTCCAGCCAAGAGGACCTACCCTTCAGTGAACATCCACTACAAGTCCCCCACCACGGCCGGGTTCAGCCAGCGCCGCAGCCACACCATGTGCCAGATCTCCTCGGGCAGCCGCACCCTTGAGTTCTTCCCCGACGAGTGAGTCTGGCCCAAGCCAGCTGTCCCTGCAGCTCTGCTTCAAATCTGACTTTTCCTGCCTTCTGTGGGGTGGCAGAATCTCTCTGTCCCCTGGGGTTTATCTCCTGGAGCTCTCACTCATCGGTGTGGGTGGGCTCGGCAAAGGTTGTCCTCCCAGATATATTTTGGCCATGGTTTTCCAGGCTGTGCTGGATCATCTCAGCAGGGACTAGTGGAGCTCGAGTTGGCCTCAGCCTAGTCCTGCACTCATATTTGCAGACTGGGATGGAAGGGAGGAGGGTTAATGTGGTGGAGTGTGATGGCAGCATTGGGCCAAGGGGATGGAATGTCTGCCCAACACTTTTGACAAGGAGATTAAATGAAGACAGGAGTTCTCTCCAAGCACATTTAAGTTACAGTGTTAGGTTTTAATCCTAATCATGCTAAAAATGAGCCTGTAGGTGTTGCTGCTGCAGAGCCTTACCACAATTCTTTGTGCCTCTGACATGTAAAGAGGAAACTCTTCTGTGCTTTACGTGACCTCACAACATGTTCTGCCATTGTGAGGTTGTGCAGTTTCACGTGTGGTGTGGTTTTTTGGAAGGACTTTGGAGACTGTGGTGGTAAAGTAGGATAAATTCAGCAGCTAGAAGGATTTGTTGAGAAGACACTGCCTCAGGAGCAGAGTGATTTGTGTTAGAAGGATAAATTTGTACCTTATAGATACCCAGTGCCTTTATTCTACTCTTCTCTCTGATGACATGTCCCAGTCATGCTGTGGTGTCTGAGTGCTTCCCAGCAGGGCCTTGCACACTGGCACTGCATCCTGGTAGAGCTGCCTGTGCTCTCCTTCTCGCCCTGGGAGAGGAAGGATGTGCAGGGAAGTGGGTTTTTTTCAGCAGGATGTTGGGTTTGGTTTAAGTAAATATGTCATTATATGTATGTGTGTGTGTGAGTAGGGAATTTTGGTTTGGATTTGATTTTTCTGCTGATGTTGTGTGCATCTGGGAGTGATACTCTGAAAACCTGTTGGGAGCTGAAGCTGGCACGCAAGCAGCCTTTGTTTGTATCAAAACATGTCTAAAAGCTCCCAGATCCATTTTTGGTTTGACCTTTGCTAGTACAAAGCTGGAGTTGTTCTCTTGGAACCAGCAGTAAGTGCACGTTTTCCTTGTCAGCACAGAAAGCCAAAGAATGGAGAGAAAAATCCATAATTGTCCATAATGAGGAGGGGAAGAACTCAAAATGCCTTCCTAATGTGGAAACGTTAGAACAGTCAATTGCAACAGCTCAGCAAAAATTGGTGTGATCTCCTGGATTCATGGGTTTTAGGGAAGGATGATCCCTGTTTCTGAAGGGCTCTTGGACCATTTGAAGTGGCGATGACGATGACTTGACCTGCCACACGGCTCGGGTGACACCGAGATGGTCTGCCTCTGCCTCTCCGATGCCCTGCACATTTCCACAGCTGGCTTTGGGTTGCTCTGTGGCCCTGCCCTGTTCTGGCCATGCTGCCATGGCCCTCAGCCCCCTGTTCTCCCCATGGATGAGGAGGTAATGCCATGTTCCCCAACAGGGACTGCACGTCCTCGGCGCGCCGGGAGCAGAAGCGGGAGCAGTACCGGCAGGTGCGGGAGCACGTGCGCAACGACGATGGGAGGCTGCAGGCCTGTGGATGGAGCCTCCCTGCCAAGTACAAGCAGGTAGGGACCACACTCTGGACCTTGCCCGTTAGCTAATTAGTCATCAACTAACCCTTAGTCGTTAATTTTGAGGTTTTGTTTGTAGGCACAGGTCAAATGAATGTCCTCTGTGTCTCCAAAGTCAATGGAAGGGCATTCCTCTGATTCAGTACCTACCTTGAACCAAAAATAATTTACACTGTTCTGCCCAGTTATAACTGGGCTTGAACATTGGTTATTTCATTTATACTCTGAGAACTTTAACATTCATCTAGTGTGAGGAACAACTGCTGTTTGCACTCTCTTCTCCCCATCAGTAACACAAAATCAAACATCATCAACCTCCTTTGTTGGTCTGTGACTCATTTAAATGGTCAGAGACCCCCTGAATGGGAGGAGGAGCCTTGCAGCGTGGCTTGAAAGTGGATGAGGTTCAGACCATAGGATCATAGAACCATTAAGTCTGGAAAAGACCTTCAAGATCATCAAGCCCAACAGTCATGACAGAAAGCAACACCAATGTCCTGTCTCTTTGCAAGGAGCATCCTTTCCCCATCAGCAGGGTGGTGTGTGGCCTCTGTTGGCCATCCCTGGGGCACTGAGGACAGTGAGATGGTCTCTTGGATGGGCTGCTCCCCTTCCCTGTACAGGGACTCTGTTTCACACAGGGAGCCTCAGCAGCAGCCACCTCTGACCAGTCCTGCCACGCTGGTTCCATGTCCCTTGCCATATCCTGGTGTTTGCAGCTTTATACTGTCTTTGTCATCTCCTCTCCCCCCCAGCTGAGTCCCAATGGAGGTCAGGAAGACACTCGCATGAAGAACGTCCCTGTGCCTGTGTATTGTCGCCCGCTGGTGGAGAAGGACCCAACCATGAAGGTATGTTGTCTCTGCTCACCATGCAGGCCAAGGGGATGTGACATAAGCAAAGAATTTGGGTCACTAAACCTGCAATTTCTACAGCAATCTGTATTTTTTGACATTATATATTGCAGATTCTATCTTGTTGAACAGTGGTTTCTAGTGGATGTAGGAGAAAGCATTTTAAGTATCTCAGCTGGTTCTGGTTGCCAGGTCCCATGCTGCTGTCTGACATAGTTTGCTTTTTTGAGACAATTCATCAACATTTTCAGCAGCATTTTATGCTTCTAAGGTTTTTGCTGAGACTCCTTAGGCTGTGACACAAAACAATGTAAAAATTCCTAGAATTTTTATGGCAGATGAAAATAAAAATGCATTTCATCACTTTTTAGATGCCATGTTGACCAGGATTCACTGGTGACAGGCCAGTATTATCTGGGCTGGATTTTTGTGCAGCTGTGTCTATCAGTGGCAGAATGTTTTGAGCAGAACTGCAGCTGGGAATAGGTGGTTGTCTCTGCAGGTGGCACTTTTACCTGGAGTAGCTGTTTGGAAATAGCCACTCTGTCAGGACCTCATTCAGAGGTGATTTTTAGGAGTCATCCTGTGGATTAAGTTGTAAGAAAATTCTTATCCTGTTGTTTCTAGAAGGTTGGTGTGACCTTTGGATAATGTTCTGTGCAGCACCTTTGCTTTATGGTTTTGGATAAATCCAGTATTTGTTTCTGTAGTTGTGTTCTCCTAAAAAACTCACTGGAAACAACCCATAAGAGATTAGCTGGGTTTGATTTTGGAAAACAGGCAGTGAGTTGCTTTTACTCCACCCTGATTATGTGGAAGCCAAACCAGCAGTCTTGTTTTTTCACACAGAGATGGGGCAGCCCCACCTTCTCTGCCCACCCTGTGCCAGGGCCTGCCCACCCTCACAGGGAGGAATTTCTTCCCAAAATCCCACCTAACCCTGCCCTCTGGCAGTTTGAATGGATGAAACATCTGCCATATCCTGGCTGCCTTTGCTGCAGTGATTTAAGAACCCCAGAGCTGGAAGAACCGAAGGCATTGGAGAAGCCTGTTCTCTGTTACACACCTGATTTGTTATTTTCTGTAACTTTTTTAGTCACATTTATTAAAAAGCAGTGATTTTTGCTGGGTAGAGAACCTCTATCTTACCTCCATCAAATTGGACTGCCTTCTATTAGAAATAAGCAAGAGCTGGCGTTTCCAATTAAATGTTTTAGATATTTGACATTTGACAGTTGTCCCCAAAGATGCCTAAATTCAAGGAGACCTGCACAATTCCAGCTGAGATTGCTGTTTCTGTTCTTAGCTGTGGTGTGCAGCTGGAGTCAATCTCTCAGGATGGAGACCTTTGGAACAGGAGCCTGGCAATGGGCAGAAGTTGGAGCCTGGGCGTGACCCTCTTACCTGTGACAGAGAGGTGGAAGGCGAGAACAACAAAAGTAACCACACATCTCCTGAGAAGAAAAAGGTCAGAAAAGGCTTTTTTTCCTCTCATATCTTTTCTTATCCCATCCCTGCCATGCCCCTTCTCTCAGTACCTTCATACTATGCCATAAGATGCTCTGACTTGAACCTGTGGGGCAGGGCTGTGGTGTTTGTGGCTCTTCTGTAACTTTCTGTGTCATTTGGGAGGACAAATCATCCAGGAGAAAGTTTTCCAACATTTGGAGTTTTGAAAAAAATCCTAGTAATGAGGGTAATAAGTGCTTGGTGAGGTCCCTGGGAAGATTATGGAGTCCTCTTCATTGTAAATTAAAAACCAAAAATGGTTCAGGCAAATCTTTGTTAAAAGAACAGAGATGTAGAGTCTATGAGTCCATTTGGGCCAGAAGTTGAAGTTCTTGGGATTTAATCCACTTCTGGATTTTGATAGTCTTAAGTAGTTTTTTTATTTTTTAAAGAAGCAAGCTGTAATTTGCAGGTAATAATTCAACATTTTATCCTCTCTGGTGTGTGGGATTCTTCTCCACAGCTGCCTTACACTGCTGCCCTGTGCTGTTCTGGGTCCAGCTTGCTTCAGATGATCAGCTGGGTGCACTCCCACCCTCAAGGTGTTCTGGCTGAAGGAATATTCAATGACATGTTAGTCAGACTTCTCCACAGAGAAATTAGTGGCCAAATTCCTCTTGCCCTAAGGAGCCAGACAGGCTCTTTGTCCAGTGCTCTGGATATTAGTGCAGCAATATGAATGAAATTCGATGAATAAAAATGAAAATATAAATTAATGTGCAAATACATCAAATAGAAAACAAATTTACTATAGAATATATAATTGATGTCAATGACACCATGTGTAAATATTGCCAAGCACTGCCAGGCTCAGGCTGATCCAGCAGGAGAGCTGATTTTGCTCCTGTTTGCTCTCCCAAAGGCAAAGGAGCTCCATGAGATGGATGCCACCTCCAGCCGTGTCTGGATCCTCACAAGCACACTGTCCACCAGCAAGGTCGTCATCATCGATGCCAACCAGCCTGGCACCGTGGTGGACCAGTTCACTGTCTGCAATGCTCATGTGCTCTGCATTTCCAGCATTCCTGGTGAGTGGCACCCAGGCTGGCTCTGCACAGGGTGTCCTCACCTGGGAACTAATCCCTGGGCCCTGGTGTGCCCCCCAAAAACCATAACCCAGCTCTTGCCTTCCTGCTGAGGAGATCCCGTCCTGTTGTTCTGTGAGTTGGCACCCAAAGGGTGGTTCTTGGGGCAGGACTGAGCCTTGCCTGGGTTTGGAAGGGCTCTGCCCCTGCCTTGGATGCTGATGGCAGGGATGAGGGGATCAGCGTGCCCCCCAAAACCCATAACCCAGCTCTTGCCTTCCTGCTGAGGACATCCCGTCCTGTTGAGTGTTCTGTGAGTTGGCACACAAAGGGTGGTTCCTGGGGGCAGGAGTGAGCCTTGCCTGGGTTTGGAAGGGCTCTGTCCCATGCTGATGCCAGGGATGAGGGGACCAGCCCTGGTGCTGGTGCCTCCCCAGGGGGGTGAACCTCAAGGGTCAGCATCTCCCATCGCTGGGGTGACCTCAGGAGGACGTCTATGTTAAATTAGCAGTGACAGCTTGGTTTACACGAGGATGTGTTCTGTGCCCTCCAGCGGCCAGCGAGAGCGACTACCCCCCGGGTGAGATCTTCCTGGAGGGGGACGTGAACCCCGAGGAGTCGGCGGGAGCAGATGGAGTGCTGGCAGGGATCACCCTGGTGGGCTGTGCCACCCGCTGCAACGTGCCCCGGAGCAACTGCTCCTCCCGTGGGGACACCCCTGTGCTGGACAAGGGACAGAGTGAGTGCTGTTAGTGATGCTTCAATTGCAGCTGGTCCTGTACGAGCTCATGGGGTTACAGCCACAGCCTTAACCCCAAGTTAAGAGGCCTCCAGGGGTTTTGTAACGTGGTACAGGAGAACAAGAGGCCCTTTTGGTATGTTTGTCCTTCGAGCCCTCCTTTTCTCTCAGCCTGGTTGCAGGGGTCACCCAGCAGAGTGTTTTGGACAGGAGAGGTGTTTGCCCTGCTACACCTGCTGTTCTCATTGCTCTCTCCCCTGAGCCTTGGGAAGCCAATTAAGCTCCTCTGCAATCCCTACTGCTGCCCTTGCTGGCTCCACACTGCAGTGACAGCCTGAGGTGCCCTTCTGGTGCTGTGCCGGTCACAGACTGTGCCTCACCCTAAAATAGTCTCTGTGCCCCATCCAGGCATGGATGAGCTGCTGTCTGTGGTGCAGGCTCAGGGCTCGGTTGAGTTTGGCAAGGGATGATTCAATTAAAGAACTGCCTATAACCTGATGTCTAATTAAGTGACCAGCTCACTCTCCAGCACGTTCCTTGTCCTCCAGGTGAGGTGGCTCCTGTCTGCAATGGGAAGATCAACCAGTCCCAGTCCACTGAGGAGGCCACAGAGGCCACGGAGGTGCCCGAGGGCGGTGGCAGCGAGGCAGAGGTGGCACAGACACGGCCAGGGCCCCTCACTGAGCACGTGTTCACAGAGCCCACCCCGGCCCCAGCACCCCAGAGCAGGTGGGTGGGCAGGGGCACCACCCCTGAGTCCCTCTGTCCCT
>WBMV01004155.1:240167-257146 GCA_013396655.1 Campylorhamphus procurvoides | reverse complement strand
GCACTCCCACCCTCAAGGTGTTCTGGCTGAAGGAATATTCAATGACATGTTAGTCAGACTTCTCCACAGAGAAATTAGTGGCCAAATTCCTCTTGCCCTAAGGAGCCAGACAGGCTCTTTGTCCAGTGCTCTGGATATTAGTGCAGCAATATGAATGAAATTCGATGAATAAAAATGAAAATATAAATTAATGTGCAAATACATCAAATAGAAAACAAATTTACTATAGAATATATAATTGATGTCAATGACACCATGTGTAAATATTGCCAAGCACTGCCAGGCTCAGGCTGATCCAGCAGGAGAGCTGATTTTGCTCCTGTTTGCTCTCCCAAAGGCAAAGGAGCTCCATGAGATGGATGCCACCTCCAGCCGTGTCTGGATCCTCACAAGCACACTGTCCACCAGCAAGGTCGTCATCATCGATGCCAACCAGCCTGGCACCGTGGTGGACCAGTTCACTGTCTGCAATGCTCATGTGCTCTGCATTTCCAGCATTCCTGGTGAGTGGCACCCAGGCTGGCTCTGCACAGGGTGTCCTCACCTGGGAACTAATCCCTGGGCCCTGGTGTGCCCCCCAAAAACCATAACCCAGCTCTTGCCTTCCTGCTGAGGAGATCCCGTCCTGTTGTTCTGTGAGTTGGCACCCAAAGGGTGGTTCTTGGGGCAGGACGCCTCCTTGCCTGGGTTTGGAAGGGCTCTGCCCCTGCCTTGGATGCTGATGGCAGGGATGAGGGGATCAGCGTGCCCCCCAAAACCCATAACCCAGCTCTTGCCTTCCTGCTGAGGAGATCCCGTCCTGTTGAGTGGTCTGTGAGTTGGCACACAAAGGGTGGTTCTTGGGGGCAGGAGTGAGCCTTGCCTGGGTTTGGAAGGGCTCTGTCCCATGCTGATGCCAGGGATGAGGGGACCAGCCCTGGTGCTGGTGCCTCCCCAGGGGGGTGAACCTCAAGGGTCAGCATCTCCCATCGCTGGGGTGACCTCAGGAGGACGTCTATGTTAGGATGCTGATGGCAGCTTGGTTTACACGAGGATGTGTTCTGTGCCCTCCAGCGGCCAGCGAGAGCGACTACCCCCCGGGTGAGATCTTCCTGGAGGGGGACGTGAACCCCGAGGAGTCGGCAGGAGCAGATGGAGTGCTGGCAGGGATCACCCTGGTGGGCTGTGCCACCCGCTGCAACGTGCCCCGGAGCAACTGCTCCTCCCGTGGGGACACCCCTGTGCTGGACAAGGGACAGAGTGAGTGCTGTTAGTGATGCTTCAATTGCAGCTGGTCCTGTACGAGCTCATGGGGTTACAGCCACAGCCTTAACCCCAAGTTAAGAGGCCTCCAGGGGTTTTGTAACGTGGTACAGGAGAACAAGAGGCCCTTTTGGTATGTTTGTCCTTCGAGCCCTCCTTTTCTCTCAGCCTGGTTGCAGGGGTCACCCAGCAGAGTGTTTTGGACAGGAGAGGTGTTTGCCCTGCTACACCTGCTGTTCTCATTGCTCTCTCCCCTGAGCCTTGGGAAGCCAATTAAGCTCCTCTGCAATCCCTACTGCTGCCCTTGCTGGCTCCACACTGCAGTGACAGCCTGAGGTGCCCTTCTGGTGCTGTGCTGGTCACAGCCTGTGCCTCACCCTAAAATAGTCTCTGTGCCCCATCCAGGCATGGATGAGCTGCTGTCTGTGGTGCAGGCTCAGGGCTCGGTTGAGTTTGGCAAGGGATGATTCAATTAAAGAACTGCCTATAACCTGATGTCTAATTAAGTGACCAGCTCACTCTCCAGCACGTTCCTTGTCCTCCAGGTGAGGTGGCTCCTGTCTGCAATGGGAAGATCAACCAGTCCCAGTCCACTGAGGAGGCCACAGAGGCCACGGAGGTGCCCGAGGGCGGTGGCAGCGAGGCAGAGGTGGCACAGACACGGCCAGGGCCCCTCACTGAGCACGTGTTCACAGAGCCCACCCCGGCCCCAGCACCCCAGAGCAGGTGGGTGGGCAGGGGCACCACCCCTGAGTCCCTCTGTCCCTAAGCCTGGTGATAAGACAAGGTGTCAGACCTCCATCAGTTTCGTGCTGGAGCAATATCCCAGATGGGATGATAGGAGGGGAAGGAATGAAGTGAGAATAAGCAGGGCTTAGGCTGCAGGAGAGGGGTCAGCTGGTAAAGTGTAAATGTTTGGCCTCTCACTATGAGTAGACACTATGAGTAGATGAGAGTAGCCTCTCACTATGATGAGACACTATGAGTAGATGGTTAAAGCACATCTTCTAAAGGATATGGACACTTCATGCTCTTTCTGAAGGAGCTCACTGGTCTCTGTGTAAAAATGATGATTGATTTGTTCTAGTAGTACCTCTGATGTGCTGCAAAAGTGACCAAGAAATCATATCCACCACCCAAAAATCCTTAAGGCAAACAAGTCTGATGTGATGGCCTGAGGAGCAGAGTGGAAGTCTTGGATACAGATTGTTCCTAAATGCCCAAGTTGTTTCTGTTGAAGTTGGAAATGAGCAGAGGAAATATTGTTTGTGTAACAGTCCCTCTAAACACTCAGGTTCTGCAGATTTGAAGTGCTTGTTGTTCCTATGCAGGGAGGAAGGAAATGCTGCAAATGGCAGCTTTGCAATTAAAAACCCCCAAAGGGCAGGAAGTGATTTGTGCCTGGCTGTGAGTGCCAGGCTGGGGGCCTGGGTGGGCATTCTGTGCCCTCCTGCTGCTGCTAACCCCCCTGCTGTTGTTTTTCCTCTTCAGGGAGAACGGGCAGCTGAAGACAGAGCCCAGCACAGCCCTGCCAGACGGGGAGCAGAGCGGGGATGCTGCGGGCACCTGCACCAGTGCTGCCCCCACCATGTGGCTGGGGGCTCAGAACGGCTGGTGGGTACCCCTGGGCTGGCACATCCCTCTCCTCTCTGGGCTCTGGGCTCTCTTTTTCATGTCCACACACCCCTAGTTCACTGCTTGTTTCTGGGGAAGGTTTTCATGCCTCATTTCGTTGCTCAGCTCACCGTAGTCCCAGGGTTTTAGCCTAACTTTCTTCCCTCCCTTCCACCTTTGGTACCAGAAGAAAAGCCTGGTCATGCTGAGGGTGTGGGGTGTGCTGCTAACCCTGCCCAACTTGTCCTCTCTCACAGGCTTTACGTGCACTCAGCTGTGTCCAACTGGAAGAAGTGTTTGCACTCCATAAAGCTGAAGGACTCCGTGCTGAGCCTGGTGTAAGTGTGCATTGCAGGGGCCCTGGAGGAGAAGGTTCAGGGTCTAAGGGACACTTCAGAGAGGGCTAACAGCTCTGTCATAGACTCACAGAATCACAGAATGGGGTGGGGTGGAAGGGACCTTAAAGGTCCTCTTGTTACAACTCCCTGCCACGGGCCAGGTTACTCCAAGCCCTGTCAATTCCAACAATTCCAGGGATGTGGCAGCCACAACTTTTTCTTTGCTCTCCCCAGTGCCTTGGTGTGTGAGGGAAGTTTCCCAATGGTTTTGTGATGGGTAAGCCTCACACTGACCCATTTTGGTGCTCAACTGCAGCAAATTTAGTGACCCTGACCCAGTTCAGTGAATACAGGAGGAAATCAGTGGGGAAGAAAAAGGCAAAATTTCACTGAGGATTAAATTAGGGGGATTTTTTGAAATGGATGAGGTTTGGATTGTGAAGAAGAATTTCCTCAACATAAAATGTAGGGATGATCCTACTGCAGTAAAGGTGTGACCTCTTGCAGGATGTTCCTGCAAGGGCTAAACTGACTGGGAACTGTAGAGACAACATAAATGTGTGGATGGCAGGAAGGGTTTGTTAGTCCCTCATTTCTACAGGCTTTTGTGAGTGTTTGCTATTCTGTGATTTCAGGCATGTGAAAGGGAGGGTCCTGGTTGCTCTGGCTGATGGAACACTGGCCATATTCCACCGGGGAGAAGGTAAGAATCAGTGTGATAGAGAAAACAAAATTTGGCTCCAAGTGTTGCAGTGGATTAAATGCCCTCCCAATGCTCCTCCAAGGCTGGCTGCCAGAGGACACAGGGTTAAAACACAAAGCCATTACACACATCATTGCCATCCTAAACCATCTCAGGTGTACACTAACACCACCTCCTGGGCTTTTCTGAACAAAAATGTGTGTGATGGGCTGTGTAGCACACAGGGAGCAAACGTGATGCTTTCAGAAAGACACATGCTGTGCAGTTGTTTGAGGCACAGTTGGTAAATACAGTTTCTGGTCCTTTTCGCTGCTGTGGGTTTTGTCTCCCTATGGCTTGAGCAGTTTCTTAGCTGTGTTCATACCTGACAGCACATGGGAATTTGCTAGCTGTGACTAATGTTGGCATATAAAGGGCTTAGTTATTCTTTGGGTAGCAGTTCATTCAGGAAGCTGAAACACAGAGATTTCTGGGCTTGTGCCATTGAGATTTTGATTCAGCCTTTGTCACAAGCTCAAGCCTGACCATTGACACATCAAAATTGTGCCCATCAGGAATAAGATAAAGCTTCATGACAGAGAGACTGCCTGTCTGTGAAAGGCACAATATCTGCCTGATTAGGTAGAAATAAGATTGAGAGGAGGGAGATCTGATTCCTAATCCTGGGCTGGACACTTTGGGGGAATTATGCTCTGTGTCTGTGATGTGAGGCAGCCTCACCACAAGGACTGTATGGCCCATTTCCTTTTAAGTTTCTGCATAGTCTTGTTCTGCTGACTTCTTCTCCTGCTGATCTTGTTGTACCTGTTAGAGGAGCCTGTTTACTTCACTGCAACAAAGGATATTTAAATTGGCCTGACTTGGAGTGCTTTTAGACACCAAACTAAACTTTATGGTGACATGTTTCATCAGTGAAAGACTGTGCCTGAGGCAGGAGTCATGGGAAGGTCACAGACATGAGCAAACTGAGCATTTGAGTACCAGCTAAGCCTGTCTACCCAAACACACATGGAAGGGTGGAGGATTCTGTTGTGTGCTGACATGTCACAGAGGAGATGCATCTTCCCACCCTTGTTTTTCACCTCAGATGGCCAGTGGGATCTCAGTAACTACCACCTGATGGATCTTGGCCACACTCACCACTCGATCCGCTGCATGGCTGTGGTCTATGATAGAGTCTGGTGTGGCTACAAGAACAAAATCCATGTTATCCAGCCAAAGACGATGCAGATTGAGGTAAGAGAGCACGGGGGTGTCGATGCATGCACAGGCTGGTGCTGTATTTGTCCTTACAGCTGTTTGAAGTGCACAAATGGCTTGTCATGGGTCATGTTATGATCCAACCTGCCAGGAGTATTTATTCCTTCCTCCCTTTGCAGAGCACAGTTCTTTAGACAAGCCTAAACTGAGCATTTTCTTTGCCTTTACTAATGAGTCTGTGAGGCCATGTACTGTCAAAACACAGGTGGGTGCTTTACAGTGACCCTTCACTTGTGGTCTGAGCCTTCATCTGTAGGCATTGTGGCCCAGAAGAACAGCACACTTAGAAAGCCCTCCCTGATCCCACTTGCCAAAGTCAAACATGATGCTTAGACCCTTTTGGTTGAAACTCAGTACAGTGGTCTTGGTACAAATCTGTCTGAGAGTGCTTGAAATAATTCTGTCAAGGGGAGAAGAAGAGCTGGATCTGAAGTTCACCTCAGTGAGCCAAGGCAGTTTGATCTTGGGAATTTACCCTGCAGTTGTGTGTCTTGCTTTTCTATCAAGTACATTGAAAGCCTTTGGTTTCTAAATGCTCCTGAACTGGTCTGCAAAGACCCTCAGCTCTGCAAAACTGTTGTACAGCTCCTCAAGGGAGGGGTTTTCTGTGTACTGCAGCAAACTGCTGGGCTCAGCTGGCATTGGCACAGCTTCTCCAAGAGCTGTGGGACCCAAACGAGTGATCTCTGTTGAGGAAAATGGAGTATTTATGTAGGTGATGGCAAACCTCTCATGAACTCCTGTGGGTTCCCCTCTCCCAGAAGTCCTTTGATGCCCACCCTCGGCGGGAGAGCCAGGTGAGACAGCTGGCATGGATTGGAGATGGAGTGTGGGTTTCCATCCGCCTGGACTCCACCCTGAGGCTCTACCATGCCCACAGCCACCAGCACCTGCAGGACGTCGACATCGAGCCTTACGTCAGCAAGATGCTGGGTGAGGCAGTGGGGCCTGGGGGGAGCTGCTCTGTCCCTGCCTGGGCTCAGAGCAGAATTTGCCCAAGGCAGACCTTGTCCAAGGCCATCACTGAGTCCCCAACTCTCTTTCCTGCTCCCCAGGCACTGGCAAGCTGGGGTTCTCCTTCGTGCGGATCACAGCCCTGCTCATCGCCGGCAACCGCCTTTGGGTGGGCACTGGGAACGGTGTTGTCATCTCCATCCCCCTCACAGAGAGTGAGTGCAGAAAAAGGGAGCTTTGGGGTGGGATTTGTGCAGTGTGGGGGGTGCTTTCCCAACATCTGACACCCTTTGATCGTAGCCGTGTCCAGGGAGAAGAGCCCTAAGTTGGAGCAGCCCTGGACTTGGTGTAACTCTATTAAGGAATTAAGTGTTCAGTTGAATGGTTGTAACCTATTTAAAACCAAGCAGGTATTTGGTTTTGCCCTTTTCAGTTCAGTTGCAGCTGTTTCCTCCTTGGGGGGACATCACTACCATCCCTACAGTCTCATTTTTAGAGCATGCCCTTGGCAGAGCAGTGTGATAGGAACTGATCCTGTGGCTGCTGCGAGGCAGGAGAAACAAAGCTTTGGGAACTGGAGGAAGGCTCCAAAAGGAGGCCGTGGGATGAGGAGTCACCAGGAAGATGTCCCTGGAAATTTCATTTTGGCATAGACATCTAACTGTAGTATTTTCCAGAAACTGACCTTAGAAAAGCTTCATTTACTCAACTTCATCAGTCAAGTAGAAGTCGGGATCCTACACCAAATCCAGCCTGGTGAGGGGACCCAGCTGTAGGAGGAAATATGTGCATCTCCAGAGCTGCAAGTGTAGTTGAAGCTCTTAGTAATCCTGTTCTGCACCTGCCTGTCAGCATCTTATTTTGACAGTCTGTTCCAGATTTCCTTGGGGGAGCAGGATTTGAGGCTGATTGCAATTGCTTTCAATAGAAAGCACTCAAATTTACATTTTCTCACCACTGCTCACAGGAAAGCTGAGAAGCAAATAGCTCTTGTATGAAAGGAGCACACCTCTTGTAATCCTGCTGGAAGTCAGGGCTGGGATGGTCTCCTCTGGAGCCAGAGGAACTGGCTGTGCCTGGGGCTGGCACCAGGAGGGCAGTGCCACAGTCCTCTCTGTGCATTGCAATCTCAGTCCCATTTCTGAGGCCCTGCTCTGAAGCCCATTCTGTCTTGAGGCTGCTGCCTTTAACCCTAGTGAAGCTTTTGCCCTGCTGTAAACCAACTGCTTTATCTTTGAGTGTTCCTGTAAAAATGCAGCAAGCAGGAAGGTCTCACTAGACATGTAGCAGTGGATCCCTGTGACACAATCCCTCTACCATCCCAGACACCACGTTAGTCCCTGTAAGATAAGAGCAAAGTGAGCAAAAGCAGTGCAGCTATGAACTCAGCAGAGCTCCCGTGGTGGTTTCTCTAGGTTTTTTTACTATTTCTGTTGCTCCCTGAATGACCTCCCAGTAATCACCTTTTTCTTCTCTCCCCTCCTGCCCGTCCCTCCCGTGCCCCCCTGTGCTCCCACTCCCTTCCTGTGCCTAGCTGTAGTCCTGCACCGAGGCCAACTCCTCGGGCTCCGGGGTAAGTCACTGCCTCTTCTCCTCAGCTCTCACTCCTTCTGCACCCCTGTCCCTTCACAGTCCCACCCTCCTGTCCTGCCATTCAGCTCTTTCCATCTGTTTGTCCTCATCAGCCTTTCATTTTAAGTCACGTTGGAGAAAAGCAGTGAGAGAGTCATGTAAATATGCTCATTTCCTGAAGCTATAAATACTTTTTTCCATCTCGTTGACCATCCATCTGGGTTTTTGGTGTTAAGAGTAATTTATTTCTCAGCAGTGGTTCATTTACTGTGGTAGGCCAAGTTTGAGATGGGGACTGGAGAGGTTCAATCAGTTGGAGGGTTGCAGGAAGCAGAAGTAGAATGTTCTTCCAAGGTCTCCCTTGGTCATCCTTGTCTTTCCAAGGATGTTTCTCCCATCAGTTGCAGGCCAATGGCAGGAGGTGCTGTGGCACCTGCCAGCTGCAAGTCACCAACCAAGGTGTTTAACCCAAGAGGACTTGGTAAAATGAAGAACTGTTTAGGTTTGTGCCAGCTGAGGCAGGGTCTGAGTTCACCTTTTCCAGGGTCAGAAATTAGGGATTTTTTTTCACTCCAAGACATTTGTATGGCTGTCCAGACGCATTATCAACACATGTCTCCTCCTTTTAAAGCATCCAGTAGCAGCTGCAGTAAAAAGCCAGGTCCTGTACACACACTGAGTCTCATTCTTCCATCAGATTATTTGTACTTGTCTTGCCATCCTCACTTGAGCCTGATAGGGAAAAGTCTCCTTTGTCCAAATCACTTAATAACTGAAACACAGCCCGAGTCAAAATACAGAACTACAGGTAATTAATAAAGCAATCAAGCTTTCTCACAGAGACGTGAAAGCTGCCTGATTTCAGTCCTGTTCCTGTTGTACTGATGTGGGTGTGTGCACAAGGAAAGCATCTCCTGTGCTGAGCTCTGAGCACTGGTCTCTGTTGCTTGGTGAGTGTAAATTTTCACAGTTTTGGAGCCTAGACATGAAGGATGCAGAGCCCTGAGCCCACCTTGAAGTCTCTGGAAGCTGTGGATGGTGAACACGTTCCAGGTGTTCATTGCTGGAGTAGCTGATGTTCTGGTGTCATGGTTAAATCAAGAACTGAGGGAGGATCTCGCTCCACTTCTGTGCTGGCTTTGGCTGGGCCAAGAGGCTTCCCCAGGCACAGACTGCTTTCAGCAGCATGTGTGCTCACAGCTGGGCAGGAGCAAAGGGCTTGACTTGGGAACTGAGCAGTTTCTCCACTCCAGAGAACAGCAGTAATTCTCCTCCAGCTGCCCTGGGTGTCTCTGGGAACAGTGGGCACCTTTGAATACCCTGCCAGGTACAAAAGACCGAGGCTGACAGTAGGATAGTGGGTGACTTCTGGAGGCTGGACAGAATCACAGCTGGTGAGGCCTGCACTGGGACACCAGTCTAGCTTGCCCCAGTCTAAAAGAGAGGCACTGTGTCATCTGGTGTGGTCTCCTCCATCACATGATTCACACAAGACCTTTAAGAGGCCTGTGCTCTTAAAGGTTTTTCTTAATGACTCGTGAGTTTTCTCTTTGATTGAGTCCCTTCTGTAATGGGGACTCCGAGCTATCCCTGATGATGTTCCTCCTCCCTCTCCCCAGCCAACAAGACCTCACCAACCTCTGGAGAGGGCAGTCGCTCCGGCGGGGTCATCCACGTCTATGGAGATGACAACAGTGACAAATCTGCCAGCAGCTTCATTCCCTACTGCTCCATGGCTCAGGCACAGCTCTGTTTCCATGGCCACCGGGATGCTGTCAAATTCTTCGTTTCTGTGCCTGGTAAGGATGAGCACAGCCCTTCTGTGGCAGGGGCTTGTCCCACCAGCCCTTCTGTAGCAGGGGCTTGTCCCACCATCCCTTCTGTGACAGGGGCTTGTCCCACCAGCCCTTCTGTGGCAGGGGCTTGTCCCACCAGCCCTTCTGTAGCAGGGGCTTGTCCCACCATCCTTTCTGTGGCAGGGGCTTGTCCCATGAGCCCTTCTGTAGCAAGGGCTTGTCCCACCATCCCTTCTGTGGCTGGGGCTTGTCCCACCAGCCCTTCTGTGGCAGGGGCTTGTCCCACCAGCCCTTTTCTAGCAGGGGCTTGTCCCACCATCCCTTCTGTGGTAGGGGCTTGTCCCACCATCCCTTCTGTGGCTGGGGCTTGTCCCACCAGCCCTTCTGTGGCTGGAGCTTGTCCCACCAGCCCTTCTCTAGCAGGGGCTTGTCCCACCATCCCTTCTGTAGCAGGGGCTTGTCANTGTGTGTGTGTGTGAACTGTGTGGGGCTCAGCAGAGGCACTGACAGCACCTCTGTGCCCACTCAGGCAATGTCCTTGCCACCCTGAATGGGAGTGTGCTGGACAGCCCTTCGGAGAACCCCAGCACGGCGACCACCGAGACCGAGGGGCAGAAGCTGAAGAACGTGCTGGTGCTGAGTGGAGGAGAAGGGTACATCGATTTCCGGATCGGTGAGTGCCTGTGGTCATGGAGAGAGGCATCTGGAGAAGGAGAGGGTGCTGGCTGTGGTCATGGAGAGGCATCTGGAAGGAGAGAGGGTGCTGGCTGTGGTCATGGAGAGACATCTGGAAGGGGAGAGGCATCTGGAAGGAGAGAGGGTGCTGGCTGTGGTCATGGAGAGACATCTGGAAGGGGAGAGGCATCTGGAAGGAGAGAGGGTGCTGGCTGTGGTCATGGAGAGACATCTGGAAGGGGAGAGGCATCTGGAAGGAGAGAGGGTGCTGGCTGTGGTCATGGAGAGACATCTGGAAGGAGAGAGGGTGCTGGCTGTGGTCATGGAGAGGCATCTGGAAGGAGAGAGGGTGCTGGCTGTGGTCATGGAGAGGCATCTGGAAGGAGAGAGGGTGCTGGCTGTGGTCATGGAGAGGCATCTGGAAGGAGAGAGGGTGCTGGCTGTGGTCATGGAGAGGCATCTGGAAGGANGGAGAGGGTGCTGGCTGTGGTCATGGAGAGAGGCATCACTGCTCTGGCTCCCCAGAGCAGAGAAACCCCATACTCTGTTTCTCCTGCATCTGGCTGTGAGGGCAGATAAGGATTTTGCTTGTACAGCACAAGGCTGCCAAGCCCTGCCCTGTGCCTGCAGTGCCACAAGGCTGTGTGAATGGCTTTAGAAAGAACAAACCCATGTGGGCCATGCCTCCAAACACTGCTGCCCCACTGGGATCACCCTATGATCACTGCTGAGGGTGCTCTGTGTATAAAAATGGCCTTCCCCAAAAGGAAAGGTGGTTTTTGCTGCAGCTGGAGCTGGTTTGTCCCATCTGTGCAGTCCAGCTTCAGAGAAGCATCATATTGCTGTAATTGTTCTTCAGGTAGAGTGGAAGGTCTCAGCTCATGCTGTCTGTTCTCAGACTGCTGGGACTGTAACAGGGGTATTGGCCTCTTTGGAGGATTCCAGAGCAGTGCACTATAGGATTTTCTTTCTTGCCATTCCTTTTACTCCCTGTTTTCTCTCTGCAGGGGATGGGGAAGACGATGAGACAGAGGAGAACGCGGGAGATGCCACCCAGGTGAAGCCAGTCCTTTCCAAGGCCGAACGGAGCCACATCATTGTGTGGCAGGTCTCCTACATCCCTGAGTGAGAATCCCTGCTCCCCCACCATGTGAGTGTCCCTCCTCCCGCCTGAATGCCAAGATGTACATACAGAACGCCTGCATTATAACTCCTGCTGGAATCTGACCCCAGACAACTGCAATGGCTCCTGCCTCAGACTGTGCCCCCCTGGAACCTCGGAACTCGCAGCTTTCACCTTGGGCCCACGCGCTCTTGGCACGGTTGGGTTCTTGTTCTGCTCTGGAGCTGGCATCTTACAAGGAGAGTGATGTGAAGTGAGCTTGGAGCCAGGACTGGGGGAAGCCTTCACCCAGCTGGAGAGGGGTGGCTCAGGTTCTTGGGCAGGTCACCTCACTCCCACCTGCATGAGAAAGAAGCGTGTCCCCCACGCATCCCCTGCCAAGGCACTGGTGGGGAATCACTTCTTCAGCACCCCAGCAGAAATCCCTTCTAGTTCACCAGTGGACTCTCCACCTTATCCATCCCTTAAGCACAGAATAACATCCCATGGGCTGAGAGCAGCCAGGTCCAAGGAGCCCTCGGTAGAAAGGAGTGCCATGGTTTGGGCAGCCCTTCTGCTGCTGGGCAGGAGGAGGCAGCAGCATCATTACTGTGGGGTTCACATCCTCCATCCTTGCAGTGGGAAAGTCCCCTCCTCTGCTGCTGCTGTCTCAGCAGTCATGTGTGTGTCCCTAGAGGATTGTTTGGTGGGCTCAGGTGGGAGATGGGTGTTTGATTGTGGGGGCCACATGGCTGTGGTAGCAAAGGGGTACTGGAACGTTGCTTTCTTAAGAGCAGAAAAGGCAACACCTAACTCCCCCTTCCAAAAATGCCAGGCAGTAAAGAAATCCCAAGTGGGTTCTGAAAGACTCAGAAGAAAGTAATCTCTGTATTGCATTTGGTGGCTTTTAAAACAGATGGTGATGATGTGGGAATTCTGCATTAACACCAAGGCTATGTCCCCTTCCCAGGAACTGCTGGAAGGAGATCTCTGTTCTCACAGGAAAACAGATCAGCTGTCAGTGAGGAGAGACTGGACATGTGCAGTCAAGGCTGTGTCTCACCCAAAATCACACAGACAAAGGAACTGAGGACAGGTTTCCAAGCATCTTTTACCTTAACATATTTTATCTAACACTAACTGTGTTAGTAAATAGTTTAAAAAGCTTGACATTTCTGACTCCTGAAAAAAATTGACAGCCCCTAAGAAAAGTGGTGATGGCCCTTGCTGTGTAAGCACTGCTGGGCAGTGGCAGATGTACATCCTGCTTACAAAAGCAGCAAAAAATGGGGCCAGGGAGAGTGAGTTTGAGCTCAAGATGCAGAATGTGGCAGCTCCAGGTGTAGACCCAATGGTGTGTTCCCCCTTTTCTGACAATGGAAACAGTCCTATCCCACAAGGACAAGTTCTCTGTCACTTGAGCACTCCCTTCGGAATGTGCAGGACTAGGGCAAGCCACAGTTGTTAGTGGTGGATTTGGAAGCTCCTGGTGGTCATCTTGTTTCTTCCCTGAGCTGTGCAGCACTCCGGGGTTCACAGGGACATCCTTGTCACAGTATGGGGACAGCTGGGCAAGCCTTCATCTCCTGGAAAGCTCCTAGCTGTGTCCTGTGCTTGCTGCCATGGACCAGGCTGTTCCCAAGGCTCCTGGTGTGCTGCAGGGATGCCACATTGCCAAGTGATGCCCTAACATGTGGCATCTCCTGATGCAGCAGCACTGGAAGGATTTTTGGATCCACAGTCCAGGAAAGGCTGGGGCATCCATTTCCCCTGCAAGGAGGAAACAACATCTCTGCTGACCAGAGGCCTCAGGCAGCCACAGTGGTGCCCACGCTGCCTGTGAGTGGTGCTGGTGACACACACCCACCCACCCCACTCCTCCCCAGGGAGGAATCCAGGGTTACAGGGTCCCTGGAGTCACCACCTTTCACCAGGGACATTTCACTGGGGCACTGCTGACCATGCCAGGTTTCTCATTCACTTTCCCCATATGCTTTCTGCTAGGAAGAGCTCTTTGGATCCCAACACAGAGTGCAGAATAGAGCATTTAGAGCACAGATTCCACTGTCAGGTAACAGTTTATTGGTTAGAGCCAACTAAACTTCAGAATTTGGGCTGGTTGAAGGGGGGAAAAAAAGAAAAGCAGCCCTGGTAGAGTCCAGTTCCTTAGCTCTGTCAACTCTTTCATAGGGAAGTCAGAATTGCAACACTCATACCTCTGACTGTTCTGTATCTAGTTGGAGCAGCTGAAGGGACAGGACTCAATCTCCTGTCATCCACTGGGCCCTGGCAACACGAGAAAATCAGTCTGGGGCCTCTGCCACCAGGTTCCTTTCCAGCTCAGTGCATGTTTCCCTCCAAGAGAAGCACATGGCCCAGAGGGGCAGCTCCAAGGGGGAGACCCAGCCTCTGCTGGGCATCAAGGTGAGAACTGACTGGCTTCAGCACGCTTCCCTGTCATATCTCCACTGTGATGTATGTAAAGTATCTTGTATGTTACAAAAAGGATTTTAAAAAGTGTCTTAAGGCCTGTAAACTCCGCTGTTTGGTCTGAAGATGGCATTCTGTAAAGAGCCTGCTGTATGAATACGTTCCCATGCTTCGTCCCCTATGCTATCAACAACAAACCATATCTGTTCTGTATGTAATAAACACGTTAACATCAGCTTGGCCAGTGCATTATGTTCCTCTGAAAGCACTGGGCTTGCTGCTCAGTCTTTAAGAGCACGACACTTAAGAGGATGGGGATGCCTGTCCTGGGGCTGTGTTCAGTCTCAGCTGTGCCTTTGGCAACACTGCATTCTCCCTCTCCTGCATTCTCCCACTTCCTTGGAAGCCAGAGAAGTGGCCCCAGCACATGCCCTGCAGTGCCCCTGCCACTACAAACAGCTCAGCTCTTCCCAGCCTCTGCACCTTGTCACAGCATTGCCTTTAACTCACAAGAAAAGCCTTTCCTCTTATCCTACAGCACCTTAATCCTTCAGGAGCCTCTGGTGAGGAATGCCATGGAAATCCAGGTAGCTGATGGATCTGTGTGTGCTCCTGCCCCATGACAGCCATTTCCTGCTGGCTAGGGCCACCCATTCCCCAGTGCCATCCAGGCCACACTAGGAGGAGCAGAGTTTGTGCTCTCCCTCTCTAAATCCACTCAGGCTACTTGTGATTTCAGAATGCTGCAGCAAATGGAACACCACCTGCTATAACAGACACAGGGACTAAAGTTACCTCTGTGCAAGGAGTTGCTCTGTAGACCAGAACAACTCTTGTGCCCACTCCATCCACACCCAGAGCAGACCCTCCAACAGCCCCTGACACAACAGCAGCATCCAGAGCCAGCAGGAGATGAAATGCCAGGAACTGTGCTCAGGAGCTGCACGTTCCACCACAAGATGCTCCCGTGGAACAGGCATCATTTGTGACTGACTTCAAATGGTAAAAGCCAATCCTGCATTCTTTGCATCACCAGAACTAAAATAATTTCTCCTATGTCTTGACAGCCATCTCTGGGAGTAAGAGATGGGGCAGCTTTGGATTAGCTTAATATTGTGTCCCTCACATGTTGTTCACTGCCATCCTAAGCAAGTAATCCAGATCATTCTGCAGTGCTTAGAGAACTCAGTGCTGTCCTTGTGTTTAGTAAGCTAATAGCTCTGCATTTGGCCCTTGTGATGATCTCCAGGCACTGAAAAAAAGTCCCAACTTTTCTTATAACTGTGCTGCAGAATTAAGAAAACATTTATTTTCATTGGCAGATACATTTATTCACAGCCCTGTGAAACAGCCCTGTGATATTATCAGTCATTTTTCTGTGATTCATGCAAATTATCTACAAAAATGTTCTCAAAACACCAGTTTTCAGGCTGTAAAGAAAACTGTGCTCCAAAGAACTACAGCTGGCTGACAGGAGCTGTGTATTCAGAGACTACCCAGGGAACCAAGAGACCAAAGTTATGGAAAAAGAGTCTGAATGTATCTGCATCTTCCCTTCCAGATGAGGTGCCTGTACAGGGCTGGGGAGAAAGCCAGGAAACCTGGCTGCATCCTCCCCCAGTCTGTCTGCAAGACCCCTGTGCAGTGGGCTCCTAAGGGGCAGTGAGAGCCACGTGGGCCACAGAACAAGTCTCTATACAGGTGTCCCTGCAGCTTTTTTCTTTGGCCGCCTCTGGGGCGAGGCCAGGAGCTTCTGCAGGTCAATCAGGGGCTCCTCTGTGATGGGCTTTCCCTCCTTCTGCCACTGGGCAAGGATCATGGCTCGGAGCAGTGGTGGGTACGGCACGAACCGCACGGTCTCCTCGGGCACCGGCGTGAACTTCTTGAAGGCCTCCTCCTCGTGCTTGGGCACCACGCGCCAGTCGTGGTACATGGGCTGCTCGACCTCCCTCTCCTCCTCTTCAGTTTGGCCTGGGAAAGATGAGCAACACCAGTGGGAAACCCCACCCACCACAACAAACTCCTGCCAGGAAACAAAGCAAGTGTCAACTCTTGGGCACCCAAAGTTTGCAAAGGGTTGGACGGAATCTTCCCTGCTATACTGTGGGATCTCACTTCTGTCCTTGGAAATGGAGACAGAAACAGGCTGAAAGGACTACATGCAAGTTGGTCCAGCCCTATGGGGGACTCCCTCTAATTTAAAGTGTCACTGTCTCTCTCAGATTCTGCTTCCATGGCTAAGGAACAAGAGTAACTTCTCTCTGCACTGATGGAAGTTCCCTGCAAAACTGAGTGTTAAAAATGCCCAACAACTTTAGAAGCTTTGAATGAGAACTATTTCAGTAACTCCAGTAAGGGACAATTGTATTCTCATTCAACTCCAAGCACTAATTTAAAATTCCTGTAACACAAGCTGCTTGCCACTGCAGCTTTTTAGTGATGGGTTTACCCAGATTACTCTCATGTGCTCATTCTGCTTCACTCTTGCTTTCAAAGTCTCAGAACGGTCACTCACTTCACCTAAACTCCTCTGCTGTTTCCAAGGGTCATTTTGCACTGGCTCTCCCACAGCACTCCTTGGGAGCCAGACCCCACCTTTTGAAACTAAAACACAGAGGAACTTCTCTTCCCATTAGATCTGAGAAAAAAAATTCCCCAGGGCAGGGAGGTCGAAGTTTTCTCTCTGCCCTCCAGCCCTGTCCACGTGTGTGTGGGAGAACCAGATGGTTTTACCTCTGAAGGTCAGGTAGCCCCACGCTCTTCCATGGTCCATGTTCTGCAAGGAAAAGAGGAACATACTGAGAGGAGGGCAGGGCAGAGCAGGACAGGGCAGGGAAGGGGAGGGCAGGATGGGATGAGGCAGGACAGGGGACGACAAGGCAGGGCAGGATGGGACAGGATGGAGCAGAATGGGGCAGGGCAGGATGGGATGGGGCAGGACAGGGCAGGGCAGGATGGGATGAGGCAGGACAGGATGGGGCAGGGCAGAATGGGGCAGAATGGGGCAGGGCAGGATGAGATGGGGCAGGACAGGGCAGAACAGGGCAGGGTAGAATGGGATAGGACAGGACAGGATGGGGCAGGATGGCATGGGGCAGAATGGGGCAGGGCAGAATGGGATGGGGCAGGGCAGGATGGTGTGGGGCAGGACAGGGCAGAACGGGGCAGGATGGGATGGTGCAGTGCAGAGCAGGACAGGATGGGACAGGACAGGGTGGGATGGGACAGGACAGGGGAGGGCAGGGCAGGGTAGGGCAGAACAGGGCAGGACAGGATGGGACAGGGCAGGGAGG
>WBMV01004155.1:200137-237673 GCA_013396655.1 Campylorhamphus procurvoides | reverse complement strand
GGGGTGAGGGGAGCGAAGGGGCCGGGCGGTGTGAGGGGCTCGGCCCGGGGTGTGAGGGGGGCCGGGCGGTGTGAGGGGCCACGGGGCCGGGCGGGGTGGGTTGTGAGCTCCCCTGGCACCGGAGCCCGGCGGGGGCGTCACATGAAGGAGGCCGTGTGAGCTGGAGGGGTGAGGGGAGCCGGACGGAGGGGCGAGCGCTGCAGGGCTCGGTGGGGAGCACAGGCTCCCCTCCCTCGGGAGGCGAGAAGGGGGTGTTTGGGGAGAGCCATTCCAGCATTCCTTGGCCGTGCTTTGATGAAGCAACACAACAATCCTGGAAAAGAGCGTTTCTTTGTAGGTTGGGGTGTCCCCGTGGAAGCCCCCAGGAGCCATTTTCCCTTCTCGCTGCGATCCTGCCCTCAGATAGGCAGCTCTGTGATTTTTGCTTTGCTGGCCGGCAGAACTGAGAGCGTTCCAGCGCTCCCTGTAAGCGCCGATTAAGAGCACGGGCTCTGCTGTGCTGGATGGGCCAGGCTGTCCTGCCAGGGCTCAAAGAAGTAGTTAATTCCCAACACGCAAGTGCATGCATTTGTATTTATATCCCAGATAAAATGAAGCGCGTGCTCCAGGCTGTGACAACTGCAGCTTCTCATCTGAAAAATTGACAGTGCTGGGAAGTTGTCTAATTTATATAGCAAAGTAAGTAAAGATTGGTTACCTTTAGCAAATTTCTCTTTTTCAGATGAGAATTTGGGGAGTACACTGCTGTCAGTGTTGGAATGCAGATTATCCTGCTTTGATTTTGCACATGACAGCTCAGGCAGGTGCTGCCCCTCGAGCTGTCACAGGGAACTTGAACAATCAGACTGCAACACAAAGGGTTTGCTGGGTGTGTAGTTTGGTACAAGAGAGGGAGCATCAGCTGTGAGACAGGGTCACAGCTCTTGGCAGTGTTCCTGCTTCTCGGGGCTGCTGAGCCCTCTGTGCAGCACTGCCATCCTGGGGGGCCCTACAGATTCTTTGCCAGTCTCTTGCAAGACAGTAATTAAAGGTTTTCTGAGACTGCAGCCCGAGTCAGTGACAAGGGTGAGGTAAGGATAAAGCTGCCATGCTGAGGACTGAGAAGAATATCTTTTCCTCCTCTGTATTTCTAGTATTGTCTAGCTTTCATAATGGAAACATTTGCAAATGTGGGAAGGAAACTTTTCTACCTTTTTTTGGCTCTTCATATCTTTAGCACATGTTGCTGTGGTGGTGAGCACCTGAAGAAGGTGGTAGTGGAACACCTGTTGAGGGGATCCTGCCATTAAAGCTTTCCTGCAAGAACACAGAACCTCAGCTCTCTGAGCTGGGAGTTGGTGGCTGCTCTGGACAGGTGGATAGAAGCTCCCAACCTGAACTTTGGTCTGATTGCCTGCATCAGTGCTTTCTTTCAGCTGCTTGGGAAGGAATCTCCACTTTTAGAGTGCTACAGTTCCTCTTGCATCTTGCAGGCTGCAGCTCTGCTGCTGCTGTTCTTTCAGTTCAGGCAGTCTGGGGAGGTCAGGCTGTTCAGAGCTCTGCATCAGGTGCAGGTGTCAGCCTTGTGTCATGCCTGGCACAGAAGGGTTTGACTGCAAGTTCTAATTCTCTTAATATGTAAAATATGACATAATGTAAACAGGCAGATACTGGAATAGTTGTTTTTTATTCTGGTTCTAGTGCCTAATACTTTGTTTTTTCTCTAGGGGGAAGCTGGGCCGTTATCCTCCATGGCCAGGAAAGGTGAGGTTTGTTTGGTTTTATTGTTACTTTCTTAGTTTTTGGTGGTTCGTGGGTTTTTGTTTGTTTTCACATTTTCCTTCTGTGAGGGAAGGCTTTGCCTGAAAGCATATCAGTTGTTGATTAGTGCTGGTTTTCTTGTTTGTTTTTTAATAAGGTACCCCAAAAATCTAATCTGTGAACCAGGCTTTATTTGATCTAGAAGTTCAGCCTGTCACTAACAGCTGGTAGTTCAGGTAGAACGAAGAGCAACAGAGAGCCAGCTCTGGAGCTAATTGTGTTTCTCAGATTTAGTTATTTAATCCCTATCACTTTCTGCAAGACAGGTTTGCTTTCCTTCAGAATAAGTTGGTTAACTGCACTGTGTTAAATAATAGAAATAAGGAGTCTGTCTTCTCAAGATACTGTTTTAGAGCTATGGTTTTTGAGTATTCTGGGGGTAGTGAGTAGTTAAACTTCCTGGGTTAAGTTGGGGTTTATTTCTGATTCAAGATTAAAAATAATTGAATTTCATGTGCCATTCCAATTATTTCTGCTTCTCTGAAAGAACTCCATTTTTGGGGTAGGTGTGAGGCCTAAGCATGCTGAGGTAACAGCCTGAATCAAGGAAAAGGGTTGCCAATGTGACTGACAATCATAAAAGTTTGGTTGTTGGATCAGGTTAATACCAGGCTGCTCTACAGGTGTCACCTGTGTAACTCAATGACAGCTTTTCTCCTTACTCATATTTTAAACTTGATAAACAATGTATTCTGGGAGTAAAGACAAAGTTTAAAATGAAATTTTGCAAGTTACCTAAGTAGAACCTAAAAGGTGCCTGGCTTACCTCTTGGGGCTAGGGAGAAGGAAACCTCTCTCAGAATGCAGTGATGGATCAGTGCAGTTTGGGTGCTTTTTCACTCTGCTGCAGCATGTCCATATCCAAGGAAATACTTGGGTTACATATTTACTTGAAAAACTTAGAGCAGATTCCAGTTCTCTTCCTAGTCAGCTTAAAAAAGAAATTCTGCACTAGCTGATACAGGACAGTGAAATCAGAGAGTATAAATTTATCGTTATGTGCTTTTTAACTTTCACTTCTAATCACCTTCAGATTGTTAATCCACCTAAAGATCTGAAGAAACCTCGTGGAAAAAAGTGCTTCTTTGTGAAGTTTTTTGGAACAGAAGATCAGTATGTACCTGCTTGTTTTCATCTGGGGAAAACACTGTACCATATAATGTGGATCTTTTGTGGAAGAAGTGTTTGTTAACACAGTGCAACGTAGCTTCTTAAAGGATTATCTTTGAAGCACACAGAAAAAACCATTCAAGTCCTATTGCATGTTACAGCTGCTCATGGGGGTGTACAAAGACTGAAAAGCCTTACATGGGTTAGGATTGGAGTTGCTGCTGTGAGGGAAAGGCCTTGGTAGCCTGCCATTTTTAGGGGAGTAGGTGTGACGTGGCTGGGTTAGATTTTAGCCTGTAACTATGAATGAGAAAGGTACAGCTCAGAGGATGCTTTTGTTTTTCTGCCAGAGGAATAGAATGAACTGTTTAATTGCCATTTGTGAAAGAATCTACTGTCCTACCTGGTGACTGAAAACATTCTCGCTGAGCTTTGAGAAGTGTTTACATCACAGGAAAGCCAAAACTTGTAGACTTCCTTTTTGCAAGGCAGGGTTTATTGACTTCAAATGGGTGCAGAATCATAGCTGTCTTATATAATTGCAAACTAGGGAGAAAAGAACAACAAAAAAAGCCTGAGAAGTTGGGTATTTTGTGAAACTGAAAATTATTTTGCTAATTTTTCAGTTTTCCCCTTTATTTTCTGCTGTATGGTGTTAAGTCATGCAATAAAGAAGGAAATTGCAAATGTTTGTGGAAGAGTAGAGAACCCTTTACCTTTTGGAAGAAAGGTAACAAAAGCTGAGACCATTTAATGAGTTTTTCTTCAGGAAATTATTTTGGACTGCTAAATTATTTTTGCTTAATATTTAAAAATATTTTTGGTGGTGTTACTAAACATGGTTATTTGAACTAAAAAGTTCTGAAAGTTGAGGAGATAAGACTATTTCTGTCCTGATTGTTCTTGATTCTTGTATTTCACATTTTTGAATCAAATACAGATTTTTTTTTTTAATTAAGACAAGTTTGGGAAAAATGGTCAAATGTCTGGGGTACTGTAGCTGAGATTAACAACATGATTGCAAATGAAGAGTTCAGAGCTGCAAAATAATCGGGATTTATTAGGGGATTCTAGAGCTCTGGCTGGGGCAAATCCAGTCATCTGGCACAGCAAGGGAGTGTGGTTGTTGTAGTGTTGACCTCTCCCCTCATCTCCAGCCCGTGGAATTTAATCATTTCCTGCTAGATAATCATGAATTAGAAATTTGCTTGCTTTGTCTGGCATACCTGCCTGAAAATTAAATAGAAATAAACGCCATCCCCCTTCTTTTAAAATAGTATTGCTAGGCTTGGAACTTCAGAAGGCTGTGCTGGTTAGAACTGTACTGTGCTGCTTGAGCAAATCCTTATGTTTCATAATCAATGAAACAAATCAGGAAAAATTGAAATGATTTCTTTTAAAACCTCAGCACACAAGTAAACTAACAGGTTTGGCAAACACTTCTTTTAGGTGTGTATAAGCAGCAATTGTAAATATGTAACAGAGAGTGTGGGTACAAACTGTTCCCTCCCAGCTCATGTGGCTCTGGCTTGCCATACCAAAGAATAGGGAGGAAGCTTTTAGAAGTGAAAATGGGGGTGCATGTCTGAGCAGAGCAGAGAGGTGAATAAAAACATACTGCTGGGTTTGGCAGTGGTGGTGGTGTAGTGCACAGGTGATACAGCACAGAGGAAATGCATCTTCCTTTTCCTGCAAATAGAATGCTAAGATGTGCTGGCCCAGTGTAGTGATTCAGTGACTTGAGGGAATAGATAAACTGGAAGGCTGAGAGTAGTTTTGGCCCAAAACACAGAAGTGAGAGCCTGAGTGCATTCAGACTGTGTTCTTAAGTACTGGCTATTGATCAATTTTCTACTGAGCTCTGGTGTTGTGGTGGTGTTAGTTGCTCCTGTCACTTTGAAAGTAATAGGTTTTCTGGAAGATAAGAATTCTCTACCCATGGAAGCAGATTTTCCTTGTGATTAAACTGAAGTAAATATACAGCTCTTTTACCACAGTGAAAACCACCTCGAAATTCATAGTAGTGATGTAACATCCATGTCCTGTTCTAAGTGATTACCTTAATTGTGCTGCACACAATCTCTTTATTACCTTGTTCTCCAGACTCGTAAGGAGATTTTTCTAGTCTGCCTAGGAGTTGTTTTTCTGAATGTCTCTTCTTAGACTAAGTCACATTAAAAGGATTCTTCACCTAAAATCAAGAAGAGTTGGTGTTTCCTGCCCGTAGACCTGACAAGCATGTAACCACAACAATTTAAATTTAGTTTAGAAGTAGAACTTTGACTTCTTATCTTCTTATGAAACTTCTTATCTTCTTAGAAACTTCTTATGTTTCTAACTGTGCTTTTCTGATAGTTTTTAAGATTCCCTTTTATTTCTCAAGTTAGTCTTCTTGTAGAAAATCTTTGTAGATATTTCAGTGGTCAAATAAGAACTTATACCTTGCTCCATGTGTGCATTTACTGCATTTATCAGTTACACTTGTGGGCCTGCCAGTCTATTAGTTCTTTCTTGATATGCTTCATCCAGTTCAAAATATTTTACATTTCATGGCCTGCTTGGGAATTCATTATGACATTGTCAAAACTGTAAATATAATTCCTTTTAAGGCATCATTCTGCTATGATTCTATAGGGAGAGTCCTGCAGCATCATCAGTTTGTGTGTACAAACAGAGCCATTCAGCTCCCTTCCCACCCTCCTCCCTGTTTATATATTCCTTAACAGCCAAATGGACTTGCAAGTCCTGTATATCAAAGTCAGCAGGAAGTTGGAGACTCACGACCATTTTGAAGCAGCAGTGCAAAACTAAATGTGGTGGGGTCAAGGGGCACTTCCTGACTTGATATATTAAGGAAAAAATGGGGGAAGTTGCAATCCAGGATAATGTAATGACCTGCAGCCTCTTTCCATCAGGCACAGGGATTTTTAGCACAGCAATCCTTGCCTTCCCATGCTCCATATCTTGTTGGGGTGCAAACACCTACCCCTTCCTTCTGCCACGCTTCTCCCTGGTTTTCAAGGAGATGGAAATTTCAGGATGTAGTCTTTCTACAAAGTTCTTTTAGGTCCTGACATCAGAAAACACTTGCTTAAAAAGCTGGACATGTGCCTTGGCAGCCTGAGGAGCCTGAGGATAGTCTGAGCTGCTTTTTGTTTTCTTCTGCTAAGTATCCCCTCTTTAATTTAGTGGGGTTTGTGGTTTTTTTCCCAGAAGTTTGCATATAAAATTCCAGAGTTCAGTTATTTATTTTGCTGATGAAGGTTGGGACATTCCCTTTTAACAGAAGGAAACCCATCTTGGTTTCTTTTGTGTAGTCACACACTGGGCTTGTAAATAACCAAGCAATTTTCTTTTGACTTTCAGAACCAGTTGTGTTAGCATTTAATGTGGCCATTTAAAGTGCTACAGTCCAAAGTGATGGGATTTTTCCCAGACTGTGGTAAGTAATAGAAATTTGGAGACACAGTGCCACTGTTTTCTGTCCCTAACTATAAGGTTTGCAGAAAGTGAGTATTGGTGGATATTCCCCCATCTCATTTCTCCAGTTTATCTTTAGGAGTTGATATCTTTACACAGGAAGAGAGTGGCTGGAATAATGAGGTTTTTAATGTCTCCTTGCCTGGGCCTATGTCAGGGATTTGAATCCAGTATCTCTGTATCACTGATTCTGTGCAGCTCCAGGCCACATTCATCCTTGCCTCTGCTTATTCTAAGTTTTGATTTTGTCAATGGTTATAGTGTGGATTTCACACGTGTCAAGGTTTTATAGGAGTGGTATTTTGGAGAGGATGAGGAACAGTGTGGAGAAGTGAATAGGGAAACCCATTGCTAGCAGGTGTCTGTATGTGATCTTTTCACTTTCCATGTAGCCCATTCTGTACAGATACCAGGTGACTGTGCATGAAGCAATTTCATTTTAACTATGACATCTTCAGGAATGTCACTAATGTTTTTCTCAGCATTGATTCAGGAGAGAAACAGTAGTTCCTTTTACATGTAGTATCTTGAGGCCTCTTATCTAAATACTGGCCTTTGTTGGCATTGAGGGCACTAAGGTCTTGTGTATAAACATGAATGATTTTGTTTGGTGGAAAGTTCTTTTGTTTTCAAGTGTTTGAAACACTGCATGTTATTGCTTTATGGACATCTGGTGTGTAAGGCCACGTTCATCTCTTACATGAGGTTATTCAGGTAGGTGATGGACAAAGAAAAATCTGAAAAGGAAGAGATTTATTTATTTATTTAGTTTTAATTGAGGCAGCATTTAAGATTGTTTTTCACTTAGTAGTTTGTCTCTGAGATTTCTAGTTCTTTGTCCTGGTGGTTCACAAGTGCCAAAATGCACCTTTGAAGACAGGAACCAGAAAGCTTTGTGCTTCAGGCTCTCTCCATATCAAAGGAAAAGGAAGGAGAAGGGAAGCCAGTGAACATGTGCAGTGAGGAGGGATAGGATGAGCAAAACCCTAAAAGAATGCCTTGAGAGAAAGGAGATATTTTTATTTAGAAATTCAATCCTGCAACAACATTTAACATGCTTTTTTTATAATGTGCTCCAAAATTTTGTTTCATTTATGTATGTAATGAAAGGCTTCTCGTGAGCTGATGCTCTGTGTGGCCCAGGGGTGTTTGTCCCTGTGTGTCCCACAGGCAGGCTGTGCAGTGAGAGAATTTTAAGGAGTGTTTCACAGTCATGTCTGGGCAGCTGGGAGGGCCTCCCTGAGTAGCTGCTGGGTGCAGGCTCTAGTCTGAATGGAATGATTTGACTTGTTGTGTTACATTATACCCTTTTTTATGAAAATGATGTAAACTAAGTGAAAGGATTCAGCTTTGCATGCAAGGGCACTGGGTTCTGTGGAAAGAGTGCTGGTATTCTCCAGTCACTTCTAGCAGGAGGTCTCACCTCTGCAAATGACACCCAAAAAGTCTACTTTGAGCAAGTTGATTCCTGACTACAAACAATGGCTAATGCCAGTGAGGAGAAAGGTCTTTATGAAGTTTTAAAGAGGTTACTGGACTTTACTAGTTCGTGAAGAGAGGACAAGCAAGATCCTGCAAAGCATTATTGTCACTATTTATCATTTTCACCTTCACGTTTGCTTTAACTATGATATGTGCTTGGAGTGTCTGGACAAGCAGCTATGAAATCACTTCACCTGCTTGCAGGAGCTCGACTGTCCTGGAGAATATTTAAAACCTGTAATCATGGCTAGTCAATGTGACATATTGATGTCTGGGCTGCTGTGGGCTAAGAAATTGCTGTGGCCATCCAAGCTCAGGAAAAGGTTTATAAAACTTAGACAGTTCTGTTTTCAGTAGGATGGAAATAGCTTTGTAACAGGGTGGCTGATAAGCCTGGGCTTGAATTCGGGGAGGGAGAAAGGTGCTTTAATCTCTGAAAGTCACAAGGAATTCAGGCATCAAGGGAAGCAAAGACATTCCCCTAAGCCAAAGTGAAGGAGCAGTAGAAGAGCTTGTTTGCCTGAAGGAAAGTGGAATTGTCACTTTGTACTTGACAACTTAACCATTTAGTAATTGTTGAGAATTTGTACTTAGCATGAGTGGAAAGAGGTAAATCATTTGATTTTCCTCACAGGACTCCAGTCAGGGTAATGCTCTGCTACTGTACCACTTAGTTTACCTTAAAATACCAACAGTGAAGAAAACAGTTCTTTTTCCTCAAAAACAACAACATTGTTTTCATGCAGAATATCAGGGTACATCAGAAATATGCTCAGCAATGAGCTGTGGCTTTGCACTCACTTTATTTGTGGTCAGCCCTGTTGTGAAATGCAGAATTTTGGGGTTTTTTCCCTGCAGGTTTTTTTAGACACTTGTGTGCACAGTATATTTTAACCAGGGATTGATGGCTGAGGATTGTTATGTAGACTTTGCTTTCAACAACCTCTCGAGCAGATTCATGTTATTGGCTATTGGAGGTGTGGCACTGTGGGTGTTCCTCCTGGTGAAACAAGAACAGCCACTGGGCTGCCATTGTGCTGTACATGTCCTGTGATCACATCCAAAAGCTGTCTTGCCAGTAGAGAATATGAGTAATGTTTAGAGTGGGGCACTGCTAGAATGAGAGGAGGTAAAACTTAAGAAGAAACAAAATGCCAGAAGAAAGTTGTCAGTGAATGCAGAAATGGCAGCCCTTCAGGTTGTAGATAGCAAGTGAGCTTGGGCTACTGTCATCAGAGCATCTGGGGAAAGACAGTGTATCTGTGTGTTTCTAAAAGTGGGATGATTGTGAAAGCTGCTGTTTGGAGAATATAACTGACTTCTGTTTTTGTTTCAAGTGCTTGGATCAAAGTGGAGCAGCTGAAGCCTTATCACGCTCACAAAGAGGAAATGATCAAGATTAACAAGGGTAAGCGCTTCCAGCAAGCTGTGGATGCTGTAGAGGAGTTTCTTAGAAAAACCAAAGGCAAGGACCAGGTGAGTGGGTTCTTTTTCCCTGTACACGTCAAAATAGGTGTTGGCATGAGCAATGGTTAGGTGCATTTTTATGTGAAAGGAGTTTGTTGCCTCTGGCAGGTTGAGGGGGGTTTCATTTTTCTTCCTTTGTTTTTTGGGGTTTGTTTCTTATCCTCTTTTCTTCCCCGATTAATCTTGTTTGGTGGGGAAAAATGTGTTGTCAAACCGATGGAGAAACTGAAGAGGCTAATTGATTTGCTTGTGAGGATTTGATAAATCAATCTTAAGTCTTGGAATAGAATTTGGTATCTACTAATCTTGTCTTTACTACGTTGGAAGTGCACACACTCCCAGCAAGTCTTCAGGTGGCCTGTTCTGTTACGTGCTTGCTTAAACTGGTGTGTTTTTGCAGGAGAACTAACCAGGAGCTTCACTCACCGATTCCAAAGGGCTAAGAGATACCTAGTTTTCAAGTTACTGTGCTGTTGTTTTGCTTGATAGTAATCAGCACAGGGTCCTTCGCATCCTTGGTTTTGCATGAAAATCATTCCATCTCTTCTCTTCTTTCCTTACCATCTTCTATTCTGTAATCTCTCAGGCGTCTTCCCATAACTCCACTGAAGAGAAGAATCGGCGTAATTCCAGTGAGGAGAGAGGCAAGCCATCCACTGGGGAAGAGAAGCGCAAAGCCACTTTGTCTGAAGCAAAGGTGAAGAAGGGCACAGGGGAAGGAAAAAAGAGGGTCTCTTCTGTCTCATCAGAGAGAGGATCAAAGTCACCCTTGAAAAGAGCCCAGGATCAGAGCCCCCGAAAGCGGGGGCGTCCGCCCAAGGATGAGAAGGTTTGTGTTGTGCATGTCCGCCAGTGCCCGTGGACTTGGCAGCTGGACTCGAGGGCTGACTGGCAGCTTGACTAACAGGCCAGCAGGAAGAGTCAGTTCAGTATCCCTTTTTTGTTTTTTTTGTTGTTCCATGTTGCTCCTTCTAGACCATTTGGCTGCCTGATACCTTTGGCAAGCATATTGTTGATTCTTCCTGTGATTTTTACCCCTTAGTTACTGTGAGTGGCTCTGTTCGTATCTTGGAGAGGGCTTTGAAAGCTGTATCATGAGACTGCACCTTTCATCTTGCATTCCCTCAAGTTCAGTTTGTGTGGGAAGGATTAGTGAAGAGATACGGGTCTTCATCTGATTCCTGACTTCTCCCATCTCATCTACTTTGTATGATCAGGTGATTAGTCACTCAATTTCACCCTCAGTATTTACAGAGGGTGAGGTATCCTTAAGGGCTAGGGCTTAAAGAAGAAACTCGTAGCCTGGGGAATCCAACAGAAGGATTAATTGTATTCATTGCAGCTTCTGTGCTGTAGGATATATTGTCATCCTCCATTATAAAGGTCTGACCTTGGAGCATTATTTATCCCCATTACTTCCCTGATATTTCTGTATGTTATAGCAGCAGTGATAGCAACCAATACTTTGTCTACCCTCATCTGGAGTTCCAGCATTTTTTTTGTGGAGCTCACTGTGTGGTCTAGATCTTCCTTTTCCAAGTGGATATTTATTTTGGTGGATCATTACAAGGCACGTGCTCCGTTGGAGACAACACCTGAAGACAACTGGGAGACTTCAACTGATACACCACTGCAGCAGCCTGCTTGCTCACCTGTGCTTCCAAGGGATCACACTGTGCTTCACAGTCCTTGCTTTCAGTGCACATCAGGATGCAAGTCCAGATGGTGGTCTTGGCTCTTCAGAATTGTCAATGAATTGGCCTTTGCTGGTTGAACAGCAAGCTCGCTCTTGATGTGACAAAATGAACCTGATCATCTCAGATATTAGTTGGGAAGAACTCATAGAATAGAGTCATAGGATACCCTGATTTGGAAGGGGCACACAAGGATCATCAAGTCCAACTCCTAAGGAGTTGAAGAAAACACTGGCTCTTTTTTGGAGCCAGCATCTGTGAAATCAGGCTGCACAACAGAGCTCATCAGTTTCTCCTTTTGAGGGGAGTTGGAGGAAGGGAGGAGTGGATGCGAATCTGTGAACTCTACCTAATAATTACTGAACTTGTGACCTGACAGATGCAGGAAAACACTTCACTGGCAACATAACTCTTACTTTTCTAAGTGTCTTGCTGTAAGCATGTTGTGTCTCCACATACTTCTGTCACAGTAAGCCACAGGGCTTTTTTTTTTTTTCACTTGCAAAATGCTTCTGTGTCTTCGAGCTAGATTCATTCCAAAACTGATCAGAACTACTGGCTGGGAGAATTCTGACTGTGCTGACACATTGCATGCTTAAGTTTTACTGTGCTGGCTACCTCAGGGCATTGGAGTGCTTTAGATATTGTTTGTGGCAGTAGACATTGTTTTACTGGCACATGGCAAGTGGAGTGGTTTTAAACTTACCACAGAGAGGTGGCCAGCTGTGTGATAAGTGCCTGGCCATGGACAGAGAAAATAAGCAGGGTAAAGTAGCAGAGTAAGCCTTATAGCTTCTGGAAAGTGACAGTGAAAGAAATTGCCATGAAAGTATAACAGTGCTGCATTAATACTGCTTTTCAGCCTATGAAATGATTTTAAAATCTTGTTGGCTTGCCTGGTTCTTATAAATTCCCCAAGTTCTTAGCCCTAGGGTAGATAGAAAACCTTTATATTGTTTTCCTGAATTCAGTGCTGGGATTTGGAGTTTTTTGCCCCATCACAGTCCAAATTGTGGCTTTCCAAGCAATAAGGCTGTATAAAATTCAAGAATCCAGTTGTTGCCGAGGTGTACTCAATCTAGAAAGGCTCTGTAGCCGTACATGATCATTCACATACTCTCATTTTTAAGCTTATATGAGTATTTTGAAGGACCATCAGGACTTCATAGGCATCAGAGATCATTTCATCCATGCTTTACCAATTGAAACAGCTCTGTGCTGTCTCAGGGGAGAATTTTAGTATGCAGGGCTCTTCCTAGACACTGTAAGTTTGTAGACTGATGTCTACATTGTCCATGCTAACACTTGGACAGTTGCATCGATCTAGGTCACCTCCAGGAGTCTTGCTCTGACCTTTTATTACAAATAGTGCTCTTCTCTTCTGCTTCTGTGTGGACACTGAGGTATGTTGTGCATTTTCAGGAAGTAATTTTGGAGGGGGAAATAATGTGATTCCATTTCTGAATCCTCAGTTCAGGAAGACAGCACATACTGTGCAGAAGTGTCCTGCACATTCTCTTCATGTAGCATAAAGACCTATTTTAACCTGTATGTCCTGGGGAAATAAAAGAGAAAATTTAATCTCCTCAGCAGTAAAAGCCTCAGTGTGTGAAGGGCTATCATGGCACTCCAAACCAGGGCCTGTTGAGTGGATGGGGCAGCAGTTTGTCTCACAGATTCTGCAGACTTGAACAGATATGGCTTTTGGCCTCATGCTTTGAAGATTCTCCTGGTAACAGGTAGGCTATTCATTTGTGACAGGGGAGGATTAGAAGAGTTCACACTTCTGCTTGTAACGATGTTCTTCACCCATTTGTTGAGCTTTTTGCATCCACCAGAGGAAAATACTGGATCAAGTGTATTTTTCTGCTTCTCTGCTCATTGCATGGGTGCACCAGTGCAATGATTCCTCTTAGGTATGAAGAATGGACTCTCCAGAAGCCATACCTGGTTGAATTCCTTCGCTGGCCATTCATGTTTTCCTCACCTCACCTGTGTTGACAATACACTTTGTGTTTAGATATGGACACGTGGAAAGGCCTGGGAAATGGAAGGCATTGGTAGTGCTTCAGAACTCTGTATTTGTGCTCATACCGTCAGCGTGCTGTGGCCAGCCCCTGAGCCAGGTTGTAATCTCTTCCTGATCCTCCTTTTGTCTCCTCAGGACCTCACAATTCCAGAATCAAGTACAGTGAAGAGAGTGATGACTGGAACAGTAGCTGGGTTTAAGTGGCCCCCGAGCGTCAGTGAGGTGAGAATCTTTACAGCACAGGTGATCAAGGAACTGAGCTTGTGGCAGCAAACCTAGAGCATTTTGTGTGGCTGTAGAACAGCAAGATCTTACCTTCCTCATGTCAGAATGTTCTGCAGCCTAACAAAGCTGGACAATATCCCAGGCAGTTCAGAAGTATCCTGGGTTTCACACTTTACTTGCTGTACTCATTTTAGCATTTCATCTTTCAAAACTGTTTCTGGGACTGAATTCCCCAAACTGGGAGTGATGTGGATAGTCTGTCCCTGACTTGGTACTGTCACATGGGGTGGGTTCATGTGATTTCCTTCATAAGCAGCTTTTGGAAAGCTTTCAGTTCTGTGCATAAAAAAGTGATCAACAAAGCACAGTAAGAGCAGCCTGACCCCAGGCTAGTGTGTACAATGCTCAGTGGAGAGGTGAAGTACCTGGGCCTGCAGTCCCTGTTGCTGTTGTGGGGTTTGCCTGGCACGTGGCAGTGCTCTGTGTAATCTCCAGGAAGTTCCCAGAATGCTCTTCTAAGTTCCTTGAAAGCTGGAAAGTAAATGTTTACATTCCCCTGGGAGGGGAAGAATCGGGATATGAATTTTCTTCCTTCCCTGTTAATCTTGCCTGTATACTTCTCTGGCCAAAAATGAGGAATTTGGTTTGAATGGCTTAGGTTTTGAGAATGAAACACAATGTAAACGGCTTAATTGAAACAGGCTGCTTGAGACAGGTGGTACATTTTATATTTTCCACCTTAAGCTGTTGTTCTCATGCAGCTTGGGAGAGCCAGAGGATTGTGCTGTGGTTGCTCAGTGACTTTCTGGGAATGTTTCTGAGGCTGTGCTTGCTCTCTTTGCAGCCTGCGAAGGACAGCGATCCCCACTTCCATCACTTCCTGCTGAGCCAGACGGAGAAGGTGAGGCTTGGGCAGACAGGATCATGCCCCTGCTCTGTCTGGCCTGGCATCCTGCCCTCTGCTGGGACTGAGTACAAGGAGTATGCATAAAGAGCTCCAGAATTCTGTTTTCTGGGGGCTAGTGGCAATTAGATTGCAATCTTGTAGTTCAATTACTTTCCAGCCTTGAGGTTTAGGGTGATTTAGCATTGAGTACAGTGAATAGTTTTAAGTAATTAAAGATTATCTAGGACCAGGTTTTGACAGATCAGTTGTAATAAACTCTAGAAGAAGATTGATGGCAGGAAAAGCTGTTTTGCTGTTTAAAAATCCTGCTGTTTGATTGGTTTTGATGGTTATACTACACATATCTTCATCTGGATGGGCTTGTCAATTCATTGAATAGTGCAGGAGAATTTCTACAAGTAGAAAAGCTCCTCGTAAAATACAGCCAATTTATCTCCTGAGATACAGAAGCCTTGCAGGATTTTCTATTCAACAGTGAACATCAGGAGGAAAAGGAAAGATCAAATTAAATGTAAAAGGATTTATATTTCACTGAGAATCTGGGCAGAGCTAGAAGGATTAAGGGCTGCTAACGGTTTTCATCCAGACAAGCTCACAGCAAGCAGCATGAGGAGGAGCAGCCTTTGCCTTAGTATTTGTGGAAGGCCACGTGCCTTCTCATGTTAACCAGAAGGTTTTGTTTGCACAGCTGCAGAGACAGAGCGTAGATGTGAGGTCAGGTGCTCCATGGCAGGCTTCAGAGAGCTAAGTGTGAGAGTAGGAGTGCCCTGGGTTCTGGGGCCTCCACAACAGCCTGTCTTGGGAACTACAGAAGGGAATTTGCAGTACCTCTCTTAGAAGACAGGCTGAACTGCTGGGGCAGAGTGGGAAAGGATGATCTTAATATGTTGCAATAGGTTGTTGGTTTTGTTTTTTCCCCTCAAGGGAAGCCCCAGCCTTGTCTTGTTCTGCATATGGTGGTGGGTGGGTGAGCTGCCTGTTTCTATGGAACAAGGATATGGTCTGTTTGCTCAGCAGAGCAAATCATCACTGTCCTTCCGCTGAATGCTTTGTCTTCTCTATACAGCCAGCTGTCTGCTATCAAGCCATCACAAAGAAGCTGAAGGTTTGTGAAGAGGTAAGGCAAATCTTGGTTTTGATGGATTTTCCCTGTTGTCATGAGGCCTTGCAGTTCCTCCAGAGCTGTGCATTCTATTCTTTTATTATTTTTTTTCCCCCTCTTTCCACCCCACCCCACTCCCCCAGGAGACAGGATCCACCTCCATCCAGGCAGCAGACAGCACAGCAGTCAATGGCAGCATCACGCCTACAGACAAAAAGTAAGATCTCCAACACACTTCAGCCATTTCCCTTTCTTTCTCTCCTTCATAGCTCACACATGCAGCCACTGCCCAGCTGGTCACTGTGAATGAGTAAACCTAATATTCCCCTCCAACTACACATCTCTGTCCTCCTGTGAAACTGAGCTGGGGGCAAACGGGGAGGGAGGCAGCTAAAAACAAATGGGGCTGTACAGTACAAAATTCAGAGTTAAGTTCTGTCCTGGATATATCTGCAGTTCGGGGCGTTTCTGCAGTTTCCCTCCTCACTGGGTCCCACTGCAGGACTTTAGCAGTGGTATTCCCCAATGTTATGTGGGGTAGGAAGATAAAAGTAGTGCCTGGCAGTTGACCGAGGTTGTTTAATCGCTCTCCTGCGCATGCAGAAGACCAGAGAACGAGGGAGGTGTGTTCTCCCATCACAAGACCTTTGCTGTGCAGCACTTGAACTTTCTGGTTTCTTTTAAACACCCCCTTTCTCCATCACAGAGTGAGAGAAGCCCAACTTGAGCTTCCTGTTTCACTCTGTAACTTCCGCTCTGTTCAAATCGAGTTCAGGCCACTCTTACTGTCTGCCGTTGGGGCCAGTCTCATGGGATGTCAGTTCTCACCTCTGCTCCAGGGGAACCAAAGTAGCAATGAAGCTGTTCAGGTAAAACAGTCTCTCAGGAAGGTGTGGCTCAGAGATGTGTTGGGAAAGAAGGAGTATCTCTGCTGGTCTAGAGACGTGAAAATAGGTGGACCTTGTTTGGGCCGTGTAAGGAGCCTCTGGTGACTTGCTATGCCCTGTCTGAACTGGTTTGCTTGAAGAGAAGGCAGCATGGCTAGCTGGGAAAGGACAGGGTGGCTTGGGAAGGCTCCAGTGCAACTGCTCATTCTGCAGAGGTAACTGGGGGGTTGCCACGTAGATTTCATTGTGAAGTTGCATCAGACGTGTAGCTCCAAGAGCAGTGGGGTTTGTGGGAAGCTGCACCCAGCAATATCTGCAAAGGAACTCCTGCTGCAGGTGACTGGGGGGACAGAACTAGTTGGCACATTGTTTGTTTCTTGAGTGGAGGGAGCAAAACTCTTTACAGCCTGGGGGTGGAGGAAGAGGGGAAGGCAGCTGCTGTCTGGGACTCACTGTGGCCTGTACTGGCCTAATACTTCCTTTCTTCCTGTGTCTGAAATTGCAGCTGTAGAGCAGGGACTAGATCTTTGGTCTCTGCATGATGCTTAGTCCAGTAGTCCTTGCTGGGTATTACTACAGTAAATACTGTAATGTATCATTCAATTATGTAAGCAAGCATTGTTTGTGTGACTTAGTTTTAAAAACAGGAGATTAATTAAAGAAGCACTTACTTCTAAATGTTCCCTTTAACTTCAGTAAGGCAATGACTGGCAACAGAAAGTACACAAACAGCAATTTTAATAAAGCAAACAAAACCCCACAAACAAAGCCCCCTAAACAAATAAAAAAAACCTCAGATCACCCAAACTTAATATTTATGTGATCTTCTGAAGTAGGGTGAAGACTTTCTCCAGGAAATCGTTAGGGATGCTTGGTAAGCAAAATAAATCCCAGCTTAATTTTAAAGCTCAGATCTAACCATTCTAGCTGTGGCTACAGTGGAACATGTTTGTTTGGGGATATTTTTTTCTTGCTGGTGATGCTCCAGAGTTTGCTCTTCATCATATTCAGCACCATGAGAGATGGACACCAACTGCTTTCTCTTGCATTCATATTTATCTCTACCCCTCAGGATAGGATTTCTGGGCCTTGGCCTGATGGGAAGTGGCATTGTCTCCAACTTGCTGAAGATGGGTCACACTGTCACTGTGTGGAACCGGACTGCTGAGAAGGTAAGCTTGTCCCTAAACCTTTCTTACACATGCAGTTACCTCCTGTAGCTCAAGGAGGCCTGGGCTCATCTGTCAGTGCTGCGTGGAGAGGATGCCAGTAAACACAAGGATGGACTTGCCACCTTGTTCTGTTCCTGTTTCCCAGGTGCTGCTTGGTGGGTACTTGTGACTAAGTGCACCCGTGGTCTGTTCTAGTGTGGTCACTTTTCTGTGACCAGTCCCACCCCATTGCCATTTTGAATGAGAGCAGAGAGATGTTGGAAAAATTAAACCCTTGTGTAGAGTTGAGAACTGGGATGTAAGATGCCTCTGGAAGTGCTGCTGGTGTGAATATCCAATGTCATGCAGCTGGCCAAAAAGGCCAGGTACAGGGAGTTATCCCAGGAGAGGTGTGCTAAGATGTGCAGCTTTGTCTACAGCCACTGTGCTGGTGGTGGTGTGGTAACAAGGGTGGAAAACCTGCTGTCAGGAGACCAGGATGAGGAGGGGTTTATGGGGGCATTCAAAGGGAAAATAGAGCTTAGATTGCACTTAAATTCTAGACAGTGTTATTCTTTGTAGTGGAGGAGGAAAGGTAGGTAACTAGGGGAGATGTGGTACTCAGATGATGCTGTACAATATCAAAGCACGAGGGGCTCTTTAGTTACTTTGTTAAAAGGGTTTAAAAGATTTATATTTTTTTAGTAGAAAAACATGACTGGTATGAGGGGTTAAGGTAAAAAGGAACTAAGATTTTGGAGCAGCAGGCCACTGAAACACATCAGTCTCAGCTGTGCATATTCCTGTAAAGGTGTCTAGAAACACCTTTTTCGATGTCCTTTTACAAATTTTTTTCCCCAGTCTCTCTTCCCAAACCCACAACATTCTTACCATTTCACCTAAGTGTTTTGTTTATTTGTCTGTCTTTCAAAGTTTTCAGAAAGGCTGTGTGCATGTGGACAAAGCAACAGAAGATGACCAAGCTACCCTGTAATTAACATGCTGGACTCTTTCAGCAAAATGCAAAGAACCCATTTTCTCTGTACTTAATTTTTCTCACCTTTGGATTTGTGCCTTTTGCAGTGTGATTTGTTCATCCAGGAGGGTGCACGGCTGGGAAGAACCCCTGCCGAAGTTGTCTCCACCTGTGACATCACCTTTGCCTGTGTTTCAGATCCAAAAGCAGCAAAGGATGTAAGGATTAGCTCTAATTTTACCTCTGCTGGTTAGACTGTGAGATACAGTCCCTGAATGCCCGTTCTGATTCCTGCTCACCACAGCAGCCTGGGTCATTGTAGCTGCTGAGCAGTGCAGCTGTGTAAAGATAAATGTCCAAACAAAAACCATCCTTTTGAAAAACTAACCCTTGGAGGGTGGGTTCTGATCCCATGGGCTGCTGTGCTGCAGGATTGGGGTTTCTCTGCAGACACCCTATTGCTTTACCCCTCTCCTGTTCTCCACAGCTGGTGCTTGGTCCGAGCGGAGTGTTGCAGGGGATTCGCCCGGGCAAGTGTTACGTGGATATGTCCACTGTGGATGCAGACACAGTCACAGAGCTGGCCCAGGTAACCCCTGAACTCAGCCTCTTAGCAGTTCTGCAGTTGGTGTTGCTTCAGCTGGTTTGTGACCTATTGTCTGGAGATCTTTGGGCTTCTTTTTGGAGGCTCTCGAGTTCCATGCAAATTAGACAAAATAATGTGTCAAATCTTGACCAGCAAACAGAGCTGGATGAGATGTTCCCTGGTGGTACCAGCAAAACCTGTAGATTTGGCAGGGCTGTTAGCTGGCACCAGTGCAAACAGGCAGACAAATTTTGATCCCTTAAGAAGTATTTATAGCCAGATTGGTATTCCATACAAACTGGATGGGAAAACCATGTCTGGATTAATAACTGTACTTAAATTGGTAACATGCCTAATTTGCTTAGTTTAAATGTTCTGGGAAAAAGAATGCCCTCACGTTTCATTCTGTAGAAATATTATTATTATTATAGAGAGGATTTCTGTAGAAGTGTCTTGATTGCTTCTGCTGTGATATGTGTTGCTGCTGGAGTAGTGTATAACATCAATTTGGAGAATAAAATTCATCCATATTAGTAAACCTCTGGCTCAGAAGATATGCCCAAGGCTGTTCCTCTGTGGGGAAAAGGGGGAAAATATCCTGTCAATCTTCTGCTATTCCCCCTCCACTTGTGTACCTTCAGCAGTGGTCCCTTGGCCAGTACAGGGTGCCATGGCTGAAGCATGTCAGTTCAGCTGCTTAAATCATGCACAGTAGTGAGGGGTGCAGGGAGGTTTTGCTGGAGCATGAGGGCAACTTTTGGTCTTCAGTACCCTTTACAGGATACAGTGCATCATGTGTTAGTGCTTTCCTCTCCTGTTTATGTGTTGGAGCTATTTGTTCTGCTTTAAAATTCTCTCCTCAGGAGCAGGAGTGCCCTAAATGCTGTTCCTGCTGCAGTCCATGCACAGCTAACCAGAGATACTCTTTTTCCAGGTGATAGTGTCCCGGGGTGGTCGCTTTCTCGAAGCACCAGTCTCAGGAAACCAGCAGCTCTCTAATGATGGGATGCTTGTGATCCTGGCAGCTGGTGACAGGGGTTTATATGAGGACTGCAGCAGCTGTTTCCAAGCCATGGGAAAGACCTCTTTTTTCCTAGGTAATTGACACACAAAGAGCCTGACAGTGGTTTCTTAGTTAGTGCAAGGACTGGGAATTCCAGCAAGGAGTCTGAGGCATATGTCATCTGTTTCTTGTCTCCTTGGGCAGTGTGGGAAATTGGCCTGTTCCTTTGGACCTTGGCCAGTTTCAGAGCCTGCAGGCTAAAGTTTCTTCTTTGAATACTGTCTCATTTTAGAGGATCTGTGATTCTTTTGGATTAAAACACTTTGTTACGATTTCTCCGTTCCTTTGAGTGATTGAAAAAGGAGAACATATTCTCAAGTCTTTCAGGGGAAGGGAATGCTGCTTGATGCAAATAGTCTGGTGCTGTTACTGCTGTGTGGGCTGGGGGAGCAGGGCTGCTCTTTCTCTTCTGGAGGAATCCCAATGCTGTGTCTCATTCCCAGGTGAAGTAGGCAACGCTGCCAAGATGATGCTGATTGTGAACATGGTCCAAGGCAGCTTCATGGCAACAATAGCAGAAGGACTGACTTTGGCCCAAGTGACTGGCCAGTCCCAGCAGACCCTTCTGGACATCCTCAATCAGGGACAACTTGCCAGCATCTTCCTGGACCAGAAGTGCCAAAGTAAAATTCTCTTACGTTGATTTATTACAGGGCATTTGTTACAACCTAGCAGCATTTCTGATAGTAGCAGAAAGGAGTAAATAAGTGTCCTGTCTTCATCATTTTGGGATTATGCTAATTTTAAGCATTCTGGAGATGAAGAGTTGAGTTCCATTCCTTCCCCTTTGTAGCCAGGGCTTCTGAGAATATGAATTAGGACTGCTTGGGGCTTGAGTTAGGATTTCATTGGGGCAGGGTAACAAATGAAATGGAGGGCAAGCTGCTTAGAAATCTGAAGTCACTTTGTCAGTGGGCAATAGTGACATATCTGACGTGGCCAGATGAAGACAGATTAGGGAAGCAGGAGAGCTAAAAGTAGCAATCAGCAAGGGAAAGGCAGATGGGTGTTGAGTTGCAGCCCCTTGCAGCATGGGCTTGGCTTACTTTTGTCATGCTTACTATTCACATGCATTCCTCTCAACAGATATCCTGCAAGGAAACTTTAAACCTGATTTCTACCTGAAATACATACAGAAGGATCTTAGATTAGCTATTGCACTGGGCGATTCTGTCAACCACCCAACTCCCATGGCAGCTGCTGCCAACGAGGTAAGAGTTGTCCAGTGTTTGGACATGTGTTCTGCATTTATTCAACAGAGCAATTTGTCAACAAGAGACACAAATCTGAGAATTGCATCATCTATAAGACAAGGAAATGGTGATTGAACTATATTTTGACTAGGGTGACATTGGATTTGTTTTGATTGTAGAAGCCCTTGGAATGTCACATCAGGAAACACAGATGGCCTCAATAAGACCTGGCATATTCTGACCCACACTGCTCTGAATATTTGGCATACAGTGCAGTTCTCTGATTGCAGTGGTCAGCAAAGGAATTTTTCTGCTGGGGAAAGGCTTCACACAAGTGCAGGCTCTGATCCTTCTCTGATTTCTCTTCTCTAGGTCTATAAACGAGCAAAAGCATTGGACCAATCCGACAACGACATGTCTGCAGTGTACAGGGCCTACATCCATTAGGCTGCACCCTTCTTACTGTTCATACGATGATTATTGATTAATATTATTATGATACTGGGTTTTAACTCTGGACCAGTCCATCTCTGTCTTTCCATTTCCTTTTATACACAGACTTTGAGACCTGCCACCGAGGCAGCTGCTGCAGTGAGCCTTCCCCTGTGGCAGGAGGGGGGGAGGAGGGGGCTCGGATTGTTGCAGTCTAATTAGAAAAGTCCATGCCATGCACTGACAGTCATGGGACGGAACAGCGGCGATTGTTCAGAAGCTCTGAGGCAACTCTGCCAGAAACCTGCTGCTTGGCTGCTTTTATTTTCCTCTTTGTTTGCTTGTCCAAGATGCTGTTTCTAACAAGCCCTTTTCTCCTTTGCTGTGAAATAATGTGTATGTTGGACTCTCTGCATCGAGGGGACAGATGACAAACATCCCATCTACCTGTGAATATCACTCAAGTCCTTGGTCCCAAGTAAGGTGAGGAGCGTTCCTTTTAATTGGCACTGTTAGAGAACAAAGCACCTCCCATGGAGGAGAAGGGCAGTTCCAGAGGGCAATGGAGGTTGCATGCAACACTGTCTTGATTCTGTTCTTTTTAAACTTCCACCTCCCCAGCACCTTGATGGAGGAGTTCCTGTACTGTTAAAGACAACACATTGAATCCATGTCTTCCCCTGTACAGACAGCTATAGCTTAGGGATCACAGACTGTACTGAGAATGGGAGAATGCCAGTGTCAATGAGCCTCCTAAAAGGCTAATCACAGCCCATCCAAACCAAATTGATGAGTAACATGTTTGCATAAAAAACTGCAAGAGAAGCACAGAGCCTAACTGGCCTAGAGATGTTACTTGCTCCTGGCCTTACCTTATGTTCTGCTACTTCTTGCATTTTTTTTAAACTCTTGGAGTTGATAATTACAAAGGTGTCTTGGATTATAGCAGTGTCATAAGCAGAGTGATGGCTCTGAAAGGGGTGAGAAGAATGATCCAAGAGATTGAGAATCCTGAGTTCCTTTCCACGGTCTCTGGCCTTTGCATGGTTGTTACATCTCTCAGCCTGCTTGCCCATCTGTAAAGGTGGGTGATGATTACCTACCTCATAGGGATACTTTTGTGTACTGACTAGTGATCTTTATACATGTCAGATTTTCCATACATGTTCTTAGTGTTACTGCTCTGGGTACAAACTAGCACAGCATGAGCCTTTTCCCTGAACCTATGACTCTGCTTGTGGACAGATACCAACATCTAGAAAGACCAGTTACTAGTATGGGGGAGGCAAAGATCACTGCTGATCTTTAGGTTAGAAATGGGTGACATGAACTGCACAGATGCCAAGGCAAGAGATCAGAGATGCTCTCAGGGTTGATAGCAGAGCAACCCAGAGTCCAAAGGATGCCTGTCTCTCAAAATGCACAGAGTGTGGGGGGTTTTTTGTTTGTGTGTTTGTTTGGTTTTTAAATTCTCAGCCTTTTAGGAGTGTTCCTGCATTTTAGATTTTAGAGCTAGAAAAATGCCAGTGAGAATCTTTGGCCAAAATCACTTCTCAGTGGCACAGTCTCCTTTCTTCCTTGGGCTGGGATTCTGAAAGGAAAGAAAACATTCAAATTAGGCCGAGTTCCTTTAAACCCCTGAGGTCTGCCCCTCCCACCTTCTTTTTATTTTCTAGGAGCTTAATGGTTATGCAAGGAAGTTTCCCCTGGGTTAGAATTTCTTACCAATCCTGATTTGTGCAACATAGGCGAATGGTTCAGGGGCACCTTGTTAAGAAACAGAGTGTCAGATACTCATTTTGAGTCACAACATCCAGTGCCTCATACTATAAACATTACTTTGAGTATTTCACCTCCTGTGATCTCTGTTCTTTGTGGGCTAACGCTGTGTTCTGCATTACTTATGTCCTGTGGTGAACACCTGGCAACAGAGCTGTGAGACCTCACTGCCCCTTGGTCAGTGTGTGTGAGCGATGCTAGTTGCACATCCGTGTTCCTTTGGCAGTGCCTCTGCCAATCCTGCATGTAGGTATCCATGTGAAAGGCACCCAGAGGGGCCCAGGATAACCAGCCATTGACCTGCTTTGCCACACTGCTCTTCCCCACCCAAACTCTGCTGTTAGCATCTGAACATCCTGGTTAAACACACCACAATAAAGCAATCACTCAAACGGATTATGCATTGAGGGCATCTGGGGGAAATCGTGGGTTTGGGGGTAGGACGTGAGACTATAGGGCTTATAATGGAAAATTCCCCAGGGGAAGAGAGAGGTACTGTCTCAGGTGCAATTGAGAGTGAACTGTGCCCAGCCAGTTCAGCACTGTCCCCTGCCTGTCCCTGCCCGTTTGGGCCTGAGTGAAGGTGAATGGGTCTGAGCAAAAGTAACGGAGGATCTCCCTCTGTGTTACTGTGTGATGCCTCTGGATACAGTGAGAATGCTGAAGGAGCTCTCAAGTCCCATGACAAGTGTTTCATAGTGAATTCGAAGAAGCAGTCCCTAGGCAGCTCACTCTAGTGCAGGGTTTGTTTTCCAGAAATACTGTAGTTCCCAGAACAGAGATGGTTATTTTGGTGGGAGTGGCAGGTACGGACTGATCCAACACTGTAATTTATCCTGGGGAAGTCTGAGTGCAGCCTTGGGCTCCCTGCCCGTGTGGGTGGCTGCAGAGTGGCTGCCTGGGCAGCTGTGCTGCCACAGAGGTGTCAGGCAGGAGCAGGAGGAGATCCAGAGCTCTGATGTGGCTGTGCAGTGAGCAGGAGGGATGGAAATGGGCAAAACCGGACTGTTCCAGATGCTGGTGAGATTGCTGTCAGTCTCAGTGGGATTCTTGTATTTATGTCTGTAGCCTCTGAACATGGATCTCAATCTATTTCCTAGGCCTGAGATTTGGGGGAGGGACGTGGGGGAAGCAGTGGCTTGAGAGATGCTCTAATAAAACTGGCTAGTCAATGTTGTCTTAATATTGTTGACAATTCTGTAAAGTTTCTTTTTATGAGGATTTGTTTTAGCAATTTGCTTTCTTTTGACTCCCTCCTTTTTAAAGAGAAAATGTGACACTTGTGAAAAGCTTGTAAGAAAAGCAGTTTCCTTTTTCCTCGATGATAGATCCTATAGTTCATTAAGGTTGTGAATTTTTATTTTCTTGCCTTGTTTTTAATTAACGTTTGTCATTCAGAATAGGATGTGTGGAAAATGTTTAAATGGCAAAACAAAGAATTTTTTTGTGCAATTAACAAAGCTACTGGCAAAAAGAATAAAGCCTTTCTTGGTAACACAATGTTCTTGTGACACTTTTTAAAGCCTGTCAGAGCTGTCTTGGGGCATTAGGAACTCATTGCTGCTGAAAACCAGCACTTTGGGCATTGCTGAAGCCTGGAACTGTCAGTGAGTTTGGATTAATTCCAGCCTCTGTGTGCATGAATCCGAGGTGAGAGGAGGATGCTTAGTTTTAACATTCTGGTGTTGGTGACAACCTCTGGAAATGTTGGGCTGGGGTATCCATCCTTCTGGTATTTAGGGGTTTTTGAGCACTGGCTTATGATCAGCCTGGTCCTGTGGAGGATCCTCTGTCCAGGGCAGGGATGTGGAATGTCTTCGTCGCTCCGCGCCCGGCCGGGCCCGTGAGGGGCCATTGCCAGGGCCGTGAGGGGACACGTTCCCGGGTCCATGAGGAGCCAGGCCCAGGGCCGTGAGGGGCCATGGCCGTAAGGGGACCCCTCCGAGGGCGGGGGGAGGCGGTGCTGCCCAATCAGGTTGCGCGGTGCCGGGGGCCGTGCCCTCAGCCAATGGGAGCGGGCCGTGCCGTGCCCTCAGCCAATAGGAGCGGGCCGGGCCGTGCCCTCAGCCGCGGGGGCGGTGCCCTCAGCCAATGGGGGCGGGCCGTTCGCCGCCCTCAGCTAATAGGGTTGGGCCGTGCGCTGCCNCCCGTGGCTCCGCAGGCCGCGGCCCCTGCCGGGCTCCCCTCGCCGTGCCGGGGATCCCCGGGCGGGCCCGGCGGGCACTGGGCCGTCCTGCTCCTCCTGCCACACCGGGAAGGTGACCCCGGTGTCCCACGGACCGGCCCCGCTGTGGGGAGTGCCGGAGCCGCTGTAGCTGCGGGGAGGAGTGAGACCGTGAGATCTTCGGTGTGGTTCGGGGGTCAGAGATCCACGGGGCCCGGTGGGAAACCACAGGGGGAAAGGGGTTTTTCCGGCCTTAATGTGGTTTGGAAGATTGTGACCAGCGCTTCCCCAACATACAGATGTGTGGTGCACAGATGTGGTGTGTGAGCTTAATCCGAATGCGGAGGGGAGATCTTTTGCTGTGACTAGAAAAGAGAAAGACGCCAGTGATTGGAAGTGCCTGGGTCTCCCTCGCCCCCTTTTCAATGTAGCTTTGCTTTTAGGCTGCTGTTGCTTGAGGAAATGCTGTGGGGCAAGGGAGGGCATTTTAGTTTTTGTTTCTCACCGTCTAATTGGCAAGAGATTTGTCTACAAGTTGGCCCGGTTTTGCCTGTGCCAGGAATTCATAGTGGATCTCCCTGGCTTTACTTGGACCCACGATCTTATTGCCTTCCCCAGCCTGTTGAGGAGGGGCAGGGGGAGAGGCTGGGTAGGTGTCTGGCAGCCAGCTCAGCCCATCCCAGCAGCTTGAAAACATGCCCCAGATTTTGAAGCAGCAGGATTTTTACTTTGCTCTGAAATTCACATCCTGTGCTGCCTGTTCTTTCATAATTCTGGGATTATTGGTACAGTGATTTGTGTGAATGCTGCCTTGTTAAACAACATCAGGACAAGAACGAGGACAATTCACTGGAGTGGAGTGGAGATGTGGAGACAGGTGTTTCAACAAACCAGGAAGAAATGTTTTTCTTCTGCTCCTTGATTTAAACAGCAGTACACTTAGAACTTAAATAATTTTCAGGTGTGTTTGAGAGATTTACTTCCAGTGTTTCACTTCTAATGATTCTAATGCTCTTTTCCCACGACATAGGAAGAAGAATTTAAATGGCTTTTACAAGAAGAGGTCCATTCTGTTTTGAAACAGCTGCAGGATATTTTGAAGGTGAGGTTGAGGTTAATTTTGTCTAGGTTTTGTGTTATGGGTTTGTTTGCCCTCCCATATGCAGGAGTGGCGGTGGGTTTTCCCTGGAGAGGAAAAACTGTAGAGAATGTACAGAAAGGTTCATCTCCCATGTCCAGTGCTGTCCCTAGTACTTCCTTGCCTTCTGGCCTTGAGGACTCCCAGTTAAGCTGATTTCCCTAAGACTGCTCCTTTCTTGACTCTCTTTGCTGAGAGCTGCTTTGAAAAGGCACATGGAGGCAGCCAGAGCTATTTGCCAGGCATTTGCCTGAGATATGAGTATTTTCTGGAACAGAATCTGGATCTGCCTATAACTGTCATGTGATGGTGGAAACAAGCATGATGGCCTTTGGCTGACAGCTGCTATTTGTGTAGTAATTAGTAGCACTCTCCTTGTTCAAAACCATCCTACCCTCAACATGCTCACTCCTCTGCTCATACCTGCCCCTTTCAGAGGCCTGATGTGTTCAGCTGAACCAGGTGGGCACCACCTTTCCCCAGCCTGAGCGTGGGCTGCTGGCTTGACTCTGTCCAAACACCTTTTGCTATGGGTTGCTCATGCTGAGCCTTCTCCTGGGCTGTGCTGACCCTGCAGTAGGATGAAAGGCAGGGGCTCTGCTGGGTGGGCTTCAGGAGGCTGGCAGAGGTGGGCACCCCGTGTTCAGCCACTTGCCAGTGCCCATGTCTTTGTGGAGTGCTGGGCCTGGGCAGATGCTGCAGCACTCCCTGACTGTGTCCTCTCTCGGGCAGGAGGCCTCCCACCGCTTTGCTCTGCCCACCAGTGGCTCAGGAGGGGCCATCAGGCAGGAGAACTTTGTCCTGAGCACCTCAGGGTAAGTGGTGCTGGTCACTTCCCTCTACAGCAAAAGATGCAGATCCTGGAGCATCTGTGGTGAAGGGCTCTTCACTGGAGAAATGGGGTTTTCTTTAATAGAAGCTTTTGCTTTAAGGAAAACAAACTCCTGGGAGGTGAAGGTAACAGTCCATAGCTGTGTTTTGGGGCTGCCCAAGCCAGCTTTGTGCCTGCTGACACCTAATAACACTGATTCCTGACCACATGCTGGTGCTTTGCCTCAGTGTGCTGCTGTGGCCAGTGTGCCAAGGAGCATTTTTCTGACTCTGGGCACAGGGAGTTGCAGTTAAAAGACCCAAGTTCTGCTCTTGGCTTAGTTTCTGTCTGTGTGGACAAATCTTAACCTTTGTCCTGATCTCCTTAAAATAGCAATAGTAAATCTTCACACAGAGCAAACTGAGGCTTGTGCAGAAGGTGATACAGACATGCAGTTCTTCTGAAACTGCTGTCCAGTTTTTGGTCTTCACCATATCCCCTGGGCTCAATAGCTGCTCTGGCAGAGGTCATGAGTTTGTCACAAAGCAGTGGACCTTAGTCCTTAGGAATGGCACAGTGAGCATTGCAAGGGACAATACAGTAATTCTGCACTGCCTTTGAAGGCTGTCTTCTTCAGATCTTAAAGTATTAAACTTAATTTCAGTTTTCATTTGTTGTTGTTGCAAGGTGAATCTTGCAAAGTGTTGATCTACTGAGTCTTTGTCTAATGTAGTGAAATGCAAGGTGTGGCCAAACTGAGTTCCTGAAGGCCCAGGTGCTTCAGTCTTCTCCCTCACTGTTCATTGTATATATGAGTCATCTCGCAGGATCTTTCAAAGGGTTTGGGGTGTGGGAATTTTATTTATTTAGCTTTTATTTATATTAGGGTTTTTTTTTCTTAGGATGGGGTGTGGTTTGTACCTCTAAACTCCTGTATTAACCACCTGACACTCCAATGCTAGTAATTCGTTTATTGTCTTGTGCTTGTGCCTGCTAGAGCTGTTTGTAACAGCAGCTGTACTGTTGACAGGTGATACATGGAGTAAGTATGGGATCAGGAACACAGGTAATGTTTTAGGCAGGGCAGTTAGGGTGAGGTGACCAGTAAAGAGCATGACAGCAGCTGGCCACAGGCCAAGAGCTGGGGACTGGCAAGTACGTGTAGTGTTCAGCTGCTGGGCAGCAATAGCGTTCAGAGCCCGTGCAGGCAGCACTGGGCTGGCTCTACAGGGCTAGGAGGGGTGGGGGCAGTCGGTGGGTGCCTCCTGTGACCTGTGCTGCCCAGATCTGTCCTCTCATTCCAGCACAGACCAGGTGAAAGGTGTGTTGACACTGCAGGGAGACGCCCTGTGTCAAGCTGTGAGTACTTGCATGCTTCTTGCTTTGTACTACAAGGGGTGGGTGTCTCCTTACTACCCTTTGATCACCCCAGGGAGGGGAGGTCACCCTGGTTATGTGTTACCAGTGATCAGTGTTCTTTGTCAGTCTTTCCTAATAGGCCTTAAATACCACGTTTCAGCAACTGTTGCAATTTGTCAAGATCCAGCATCTCACACTCCCTCCCCACCACTCCCACCCTGTGATGAGTGCTGGAGTCAACTTCCATGGAGATTCCTTTCCTTTGTTGTGTAGCCCCAAATGTCCTTGGAGCTTTCTGAGCTGAGGCCATGTGTCCTGCCTTTCAGCATGTTCTTTGTGTTAACATCATCCTGTAGGAGCACTGAGGTTCTGACTGTGGCAGGACTGCAGGAGACAGCTTGCCAGGATGGGCTGGCAGCCCCCGTGTTTTGCACACAGGTATTTCTTGTTTTCACGTGTTTGTTTCTTTCTTCAAGGATGTTAATCTGAAAATGCCCAGAAACAATCAGCTCCTGCACTTTGCATTCCGGGAAGACAAGCAGTGGAAATTGCAGCAGGTACTGTTGGCTTCAGATGCACCCCCCTCTGTAGTGTCTGTGCCCTCTGAGCACTCCTTGTAGTCCTTCAAGAGACACTGTTATGTCCATTTCACATGGGATCCAGTGGTAAAAGCTAAGGGAGAGACCAGGTGCAGGCAAATTCAGTTACAGTGCTGGGGGAAGAGGGGGGTTCTGCCCATTCCTGGCATACCAACCATCTGAAGTCTGTCTGCACAGCAGTCATGATCCTTTGAAAGAGCGCCCTGTGTGCAGGACTGTCCTGTGTCTGCCTGGGACACCCAGACCAGCAGGGCAAAGAGCAGCTTCAGAGGCTTCAAGGACCTTGCTCTCATTCTCTTATGGATGCATTTGTTTACACTGAGGACAAATCACTGTGTTCCTATAGCATGTCTGAGTTCCCTCAGGTAAGGAGTTAAAGGAATGCAGCTGTCCAGAACCAGAATCTCTTTCCCACCATTTCGCTGGGAGATATCTCATTTCAGAACCTGAACTAGTGTCTGATTTTAAAAAGGGGGTTTCCCACAGTTACTTTGTCCTAGCTGAGTACATTGGAGGAAGAAGTATCCTGTGTGCTTGCCTGTGCTGTGGCTCAGATTTCTCTAGGTGATGAGTGCATTTGATGCTGAGTGCAGTTCCCAACAGCTGCTTGGGCAGCAGAGTGAAAGCTCTACCTGATAACTCCGTAGAAATCTATAGAGAACTGTCTACTTGAGATGTTAATGCCAAACTCAACTCCTTTATGCCTTGCAACAAGGCAAGGAAGTTTTTCTGACAACACTCAGCAGTGCATCCTGTTCTGTTGCTGTTTTGTACTGCTGCCTGGTTAATAGGTTTCTACTGGCCTTTATGGAAAATACTTCCTTTATTTACTTGCAAGTGTTTTGTGTTCTAGTGTTGTTCAGATACGGAGTGTGAGTGCCTCAAGGGCTGTGTGCAAAAGCATTTAAAGTGGTTATGTGGTGATCTTTGGCCTGTCTGAATTAAATAGGAGCATCTCAGAGATTGTGAGTGTCTTCCCTTAGTGAGTGATGCCAGCTGGAGTTTTGTTTCTCTGTGCACAGTTAAGTCATTGTTAAAAAACTGTAACATAGAAACCTGGTGAACACCAGTCACTTTCTCCCAGGGCCATTGTCTTCCTCTGGCTTGTCCTTGCTCCAGTGAAAGCACTGGGATACACCTATCAACCCTGCTTTGATAATTGTGTTCCTCTTGTTTGAGAGGAACTTGAGCCATCTGTGTCGTGAGTCTGTTGCAGTCACACACAATGGGACAGCTTGATGCTGGAGATAACTCAATCCCAACAATTCTGATTTAGAAGGACTCTGGGGTACTGCCAGAGACACTGCATTAGAAATCAATGCTTGCTGCTCATTGCTGCTATTGATGTAGCTGGTGCTGTTGGTTTTGGCTCTGATAGTTCCTGAGGAAGAAGTCACTGCTCAGTGGTGCTTGAGCTGACTGCTGTGGGCCAGCAGGGAGAATTCCTACCCAAGCAGTTGTGGTCACAGAGCTGCCAGGATGAGGGTGCCTCATGTCACTGCTCCTTCATGGCAGCAGCAGTATTTGAGTTGACACTCCAGGTTGAAGCTGTCAAACTGTTTTGCATCTCCAGTTCTTGAGAGAAGCAGCCAATAATGCATCTGGGTAGCAGTGGTAGGTTTGTATTAGAGTGCCTGGCATTCAGACATGGCATTAACATTTGAGAAGACACGGTTTTCTTAAGGCCAATGAGGTAATGGGGAAAACCTTTACTTCCCAGCATGTCTCTTAGAGTGTTTCTTTCATAGGGCTGCACTTGTGCCTTTGCAGATCCAGGATGCCAGAAACCATGTGAACCAAGCCATTTACCTGCTTATGAACCGAGATGTTAGCTACCAGTTCAAAACAGGCTCGGAGGTGCTCAAGGTGAGGAGAGAGCCCTTGCTGCTTGGGTAGGAACACACATTTTTCTTCTGTCCATTGGTTGGTTTAAACACAGTTAATGCATGTTGATGTCTGGGTCTCTCAGTGAAAATGAACTTTGCAGTTGTACCTGTTTGTGTCAAGGAGTGTCCATGTGATCCTGTATTTGATATGGATCTGTACCAGTTTAGCATCAGTACCAGGGCTGTGCACCCTGGTGAACAGTAACCTGAGCAGCTGGTGCCCTGTTGCACAGCAGTGATAACCTGGGAGGATCTTCTGTGATCTTCTGTGCATGATGTTGTTACACTTGTCTTTTGATCAGTGCTGCTGGGGAGAGCAGCAGTGAGGCAGCCATCAGCAAACAGATGACAGTACTTGTGATTTAGTGACGATTCAAGTGTGACTTCTCACTTGCCAGTAGTAGTTGCTGGGCTCTGATAGAGCAGCTGCTGCATGGCAGGGAAGCCCAACCCTCTGCTTGGAGATGCTCTCTGAAGGCAGCAGGGTTTCAGCTTCCTCATTAGAATCCATCACAACATCAAACATGAGAATATTAAACATTTTTAGTTTCCACATGGGCAAGGGCTGCTCATAGGAAGAAGCTGGGTAATGAAACTATTTCCTTTTTAATTTCAGGTGGAAGTAAGGGGAGAAATTAGTAATAATATAAAATACTTCACCTTAGCAGTCATGAGCTCTATTACAGACCTATGTTGCTTCCCTCTTTTTCTCTGGAAAAGTTTTCCTGAATAGAGCCTTTGAACTGTAGTTTCTGGCAGAATTGGCCTCACAATGAGATGGTTCTTTTTTCTAGTTCCCTCAGTTATGACCAGGGGGAGCCCATTCAGCAGTTGTACCTGTGATGTGGGAATGGGGAGAAGGAGAAAGCAGCGTGTTGTTTTTCCTTAATGCCTGCTCTTCTGAAGAGCTGATGATGAGTTTGTTGATGCTTCTGTGGCATCTGTAATTGAGCTCATGTTCTCTTGGTATTCTTGTAATGAATAGCTGTTCTCTCTTCAGTCCCTGGTATTGAACACTCTTGGTCTGTCTGCTCATGGTAACAGTTAAATTGTGTTTACTTGGGAGCCACCCCTTCCCAGTATGTCCCTGAATTCCTGGAAGGGCGAGGGTGGGTGGTTGTTGTTGTTGTTGTAACACTTGCAGAAGGCTGTAGGGTTGTGCAGCGTGCTGCACAGAGCTGTCTGGGGAGCACACTCAGCAGTGTTCTGTACATTACCTTGTAGCTTATGGATGCTGTGATGTTGCAGCTCTCCAGAGCCCGAAATCGGCTGACCACTCCAGCTACTCTGACACTCCCAGAAATTGCCTCCAGCGGTCTCACAGTAAGTATGTGCTGGTCTAGATCTCCACACAGGTCTGTCAGCAGGCAGCAGTTTGGATGTTGGGCAGCATCCTGGAGGAAGTGGGTTTCTGAAGTGTCTCTTGAGGCAGAGCTGAATCAAGTGCATCGCCTGAGTGGTTTTGGCTGCTCTGTGTCTTCCTGTGGGAGTATAGATGACTTAGGCATGAGGACTCTGGCTCTTGGACAGTAAGTTCTGTTCTCTGCCCAAGAGTCTTGTCCAGGGATGATTTGCCCTTGGGAACCCTGCTCCATCCTCTCTTGCCACTGTCATGCACTGTCATTTGATCAAGGGTGGAGAGAGAAACAGTCATTGGCTGCAGCTGCTCAGTCTTTGTTTCTCCCCTAATGTCTCTCTTGCCATTGTGATTGTAATGTAAGTGTAGGCTTAGGAAAAGGGAGTGATTTCCCAGCATTAGAAATTATGATCCTTTCACTGACAAACTACTGATTTTCTCACCAGAAAATGTTCACCCCTGCGCTGCCTCCAGACATCCTGGTGAATTTCTATATTAACCTGAACAAGCTGTGCCTCACTGTCTACCAGCTCCACGTGCTGCAGCCCAGCACAACCAAGGTGATGTCTCCTATTTCCTGAGCCTTGTTTAGTTCCCACTGGAGGAGGAGATCACACTGCTACCTGGTACAATGTTATGGGTGTAAGATAATGCAGAAATCACTGTAGCTGGTGTGAAGTGCCTGTGTTTAGATCTGCTGCACACAGAGCACTGGCTCTAAGTCTAGGTTGGGTCATGGCTACTTAGCCCAGAAGCACATACCAGTGCTCTGGAGAAAGCCAGTAACTTATTTTTCACTGAGTACTTGCAGTATAGTTTGATAATTTTGGAGGGGCATCATTATATTAATCCAGTTTACATCAAAGTAGCATCTTGGGTTTTCTGAATGGAGTTGTGATGGATACTTTTCTGCTTCACCTGTTGCATGGGCCAGCTTGATGTAGTGGGTTGACCATGGCTGCATGCCAGAACCCACCAAAGCTGCTCTGTCACTGCCCTCTGCAACCAGACAGGGGAGAGAAAATGTAACAAAGGGCTCATGAGTTGACAAAAGGTCTGGGAGAGATCACTCACCAAATACAGTCATGGGCAAAGCAGACTCGAATCTGGGATATTAATTGAATTTCTTACTAACAAAATCAGAGCAGGATACTGAGAAGTAAAATAAATCTTAAAAGCACCTTTTCCCTACCCCTCCCTCCTTCCCAGTCTCTCCCTCGTCTCTTCTCTGGCCACAATTGCCTCTACACAATAACTTTTTTTTCCTTTTCCTTCTTAAGTACCTTATCTTCAAGGCATCATTGCCATCTCTGATGGGCTCGGCCTTGGCCAGCAGTGTCTCTGTCCTGGAGCAGCTGGAATTGGCTCTGACAGGCATGGGGGAAGCTTCTGGCAGCCTCTCACAGAAGTCACCCCTGCAGCCTCCTCACTACCAAAAACTGGCCACCCAAACCCAATACACCTGTAAAAACATCCTTAAACTCTTAAGAAGTGCAGTCCTTCCATAAGGAGGATTTTCCAAAAAAAATATTTTGTTTTTCTTCTGGATCTTCTCATCTTGTTTTTGTTGTGCTAAAATTTGTGAAACCATTCTATAGAATATTCTTAATGAAGGAGCAGGAAGGGATCTGAAAACATGGGTTACATATGAATGGAGTATCCAGACAAAGAGAGTGTGGGCATTTCTTGATGTCAGGCTACTGAAAGTGCAAACCTTAAATGCTTTTCTTCTAAGTGGTTTGTTTACTGCATCAAAATCCTGATGAACTTTTCCTTCTCTAGAACTTCAAGCCTGCTGGAGGGTCCATTTTGCACAACCCTGGGGCCATGTTGTAAGTACAGTCACTACAAGGGTCATGTACCTGATAACAGGGGTGGGTGAGATCCAAATAGTTGTGTGCAGTTTTCATTATAGCATCTGTGAAGTGGAGAAACTGGACTGAGTCACTCACTGTGCCTGTGAATGCTCTGTTTTGTCCCTTTTAATGACTTGGCCCTGAAGGCCCAAAGATGTGAATTTCTAGGATCCAGCCCATCCACACAGTGCCATGAGTTTAGCTAGAGATGAGAATTTTCAACCAAAATGAGTGTTCAGCTATTGGCATTGCCATTGGCATTTTCTGCTTCTGTGCCTCTCTGGGATGTAGTGAAGCTTCTGCCTTCACCCTTTAGCTTAACTCTAAGTCTGGGCAGAGGTGGACTGAGTGTTTGCATTCTGTAATTTTACCAGGTGCTGATTTAGATGTAGAAATCATCACAATCTGTCCTGTGGAGGACAGTTTGGTTGTGTTCTGTGCCTCTGTGTGTGAAGCTGTGCTCTTTTCCCCCCTCCAGTGAGTTTGGCAGCCAGCGGTACGAAGTCAGCCATGTGCATAAAGTGGAGTGTGTTGTCCCGTGGTTAAATGATGCCCTTGTCTTCTTCACAGTTTCACTGCAGCTTTGCCAGCAACTGAAGGACAAGGTAATGGGCTTGGAAAAGGGGCTTTGTTTTTAATACTGGATTTTGAGAGGACCACAGATCTGATGTGGTGTTATTCTGTACAACTTGTGAAAACAAGGGGTGAGTCAGTGCTCTGGAGCCAGGGAGCTGGCTGGCACTGCCTAGCAGACAGCCATAAGATAAGTATAGTGGTGTGGCAGATGTCTGCTGAGCTACTGACTAGATGGAAAGGAGCAAGGAGACACTTTTGTGTTCTCAGCCATAAGCTGGATGACAGGAAATGCCAGGGTGCTGGAGAGGAGCATGGAGACCTCAGCAACCTTGGTTCCAGTAGAGCAGTGCTGAGTTCCAGCTCTGCAGCTGGCCTGGCAGCCACTTGGAGCAAATAACTTTGTGGTCTAAGCACCTTCAGAGATAGCAGCAGAAAACCTGCCCTTCAGCAGTGCAGTGCTGGAGTGGCTCATGCTGGGCAGCTCAGTCCTCATGCATTATGTCCTCCCTCTTCTGTGGTCCAAGGGGTACAGGAACTTACCTGCTTTTCTTCTTGCTTTTCAGATATCCGTTTTCTCCAGTTATTGGAACTACAGGCCATATTAACTGTCTGTGGAATGGTCCAAGCTCTTACAGTACTTCTTTGTTTTCTCATCCCAGCTGAGTCTAGGTCAGCCTGAGGAGAGTTGGGGTTCACTGCCAGATGCCCTTCATAGGGCAGGATCAGTGTACCCAGAGACACAGCTTTGGTAGCCTTGTCTGGGACTGCTGCATAAGCAGGGCACAGAGCAATGCTGGGTGCTTGGCAGGAGCTTCCACTGGTCCCTGCCCTCTTGTGCATTGTGTGGCTCACACTTCCCAAGCCCCTGCTGAGTTATGTGGGTCTGTTACAAGGGATGGGGGCTCTGGACCACCCTCACTAACTGGATCTGTGCATAGTGCTGTAACTAACTCCTGACTGTGGGGTGGCTGGGGGAGGAGAGACTAATTTAACACACCTCAGAAAAGGTAGGGCTTGTTGCTCCGTGTAGTGAACTGTGTTGCTGTGATTGCTCCAGCTGTGGTTGTGACTAACCCTGAGCAACTCCTGCTCCTGCCTCTTCTGTTCATCCCCATATTACTGATTCCTCTTTGGGGATGCTTTTAGTTGCTGATATTTGAACTGGGGTTTGGGTTTTTTTTTTTGAACTCCTCTGGCCTCAGTGTGATTTTTTTTTTTTTCCCAAGCCCTAGTTGGGCCAATTGGTCTTTTCCAGGTATAGTATCTTGTTTTTGCTGCTAGCCTTTGGAGTTGCCTTGGTACCTTGAGCACAGCTGTTCAGTCTCTCATCCTGTCATTAAATCCAAAGTGAGTATCACATTGCTACTACGATTTGCTGCCTGTGAATGCTACAGTGTGAAACTCATCCCTTTAGCCATTGATAACTGAAATAAAGACCCTCAGACCTGCAGTGTGGGCTGTGAAAGAATGAGTGTCTGAGATTCTGTGCTCTCTCACAACTGAGTGGCTGTTCTTGGTTATGCATGCTGGGTTGCCTTTTGGCTTACTGAGAGGACAGTAGTGTTGTCTGGGGGCACAGCTGGGCAGCTCCTCACAGGCTGGGCCTGGTTTGCATGGCCTCAGCCCAGTGCTGTCTGACCCAAGTACTACTTGAAGTAGTTTTCCAAACTTGTCTTGAGGCCACAGGCACTGAGATTGGGTTGGGATGGCTCATGGAGCTTGCTGGGAAGTGATGAGGAAGCATCACCTCTCCCTTGCTTGGCTCCATCTAGCTGTGTCCAGACTGTTTCTGGTGACTTTCCTCACTGGAACACCTTACCCATTTACACATGTGCTGAGGTGAGGACTGCAGGCTCACTGCATTTCCTAGGAAACAACAAGCTTGGCTATCCATTGACGGCTTGGTTGTTTTCCAAGTGCTATCCAGAGCTCTATGTTCTGAGATCACAGAATAGCTGGGGTTGGAAGGGGAGCTCAGGGTCTATCTGGTACAATTCTTGTAAGAAGGGTTGTTCCCAGTACCGTGTCCAGAGGGGTTTTGAATCACTCCAAGGATGGAGACTAGAGATCTGTATGTTGCTTTGATTTTTATTTGTCCTGCACAGACCTCTGCTCTGGGCATGTGGCTTGCCTTGTCTGTGCCCTTCCTTCCTCCCCCTTTGTGAGATCCCTGGTTTCCTGTGTGGGTTAGAGCCAGCCCTGTGCTGCTGCAGCTCCTTCTCTAGGGACTCTCAGTGGTGCTGTGCTTGGCCTGATGCATGCTGCTGTCACAGGTTGCAGGCCATAACAGAGCCTGTATGTGAGCATCAGGCTGTGACTGGTGAATGACTGTGGGAGGTAGAGAGTTGTGGAGGTTTGGGTTGGCTCCCACTCCCTGCCAAGCCCAACTGCCTGCCACACAGATTCCCCCCACTCTCAAGAGAGAAG
>WBMV01004155.1:180003-200009 GCA_013396655.1 Campylorhamphus procurvoides | reverse complement strand
TAAGAAGGGTTGTTCCCAGTACCGTGTCCAGAGGGGTTTTGAATCACTCCAAGGATGGAGACTAGAGATCTGTATGTTGCTTTGATTTTTATTTGTCCTGCACAGACCTCTGCTCTGGGCATGTGGCTTGCCTTGTCTGTGCCCTTCCTTCCTCCCCCTTTGTGAGATCCCTGGTTTCCTGTGTGGGTTAGAGCNTCCATCTTTATGTACCCCTGATTACGTGAAGGAATGGTGTGGAATACTTCCTTAGTTATAACCTGGTTACTAAGGAAGGCCTAAACCAAAACCAAGAAAACTAAACCACCACAAGAGTCCTGGATGGGCTGATGCAATAGCAAGCTCGTTACTGATTCCAGTCAATTAGTCTTATGACTAGTTGTGGTCATGAGCCTGGGTGTGCATTTACCAACCCTTGCTCTGTTCCAGACTATTCTCTGCTTAGAAAGTGGTTGGGCATGTGTGGAGCTGCTCACCATTAGCAGCTTCTCAGAGGAGAATATTTTTAGGGTTGATAAGCTCTTTGGTTATGAACTGCCTGTGCTTTTCTTTAACCCTCCCTGTGTGCAGAGGAGGCTCCTTTTCTACTCACACTAATGTGTGCAGTTCAATCAATACTGTCACATCCTCTCCAGCTCAGCTTCCTGCTGGTAGGGATAGAATATGTAACCCAATGTGTGTTGTTTTCTTCTGATGAGAACAGTCTTTCTCAGTTCTGGAAGGCAGGAGTGTGCAAGGGATCAGGAATGCCAGTCCTGATGCCAGCTCTGATGCCAGGGGCAGTGGAGGGAGGACTACTGGGTGCAGTGGGAGCTGCTGCTGCAAGGCACTGCCCAGGGTATTGTTTCAGAAGAACAGGGGAACAGCAAGGTGGGTGGGATTCAACAGGAGAGGCTCTCCCAAAGCCCTGGGCTCATTCCCCATGATTGAAAGGTAAAACAAGGGCCCACCAATTAACACTGCAGAGTGTCTCTTTTCTCCACTAAACATCTGAGTGCAGAAAAAAGTATCTCAGGCTCTGAGAGCTCTGCTTTTGCACCCAAGCAAGGTTGGTGCTGGGACAGCTGCTGGCAGCCCACCCCTCCCTTTGCAGACATGCTGTGGGCTACAGTCTTCAGCCAGTGCTTGGCAGCACAAGGCCTGTTGAAGTTGGGGCTGCTCTGTGATGCTGCAGGACTTTGGGTGGGGGCATGCACTGATGAATGCTGTTGTGTCACTGGAGCAGAATGAAATAGTGGCTGCTTTGTCCTGAGCTGGGTTTTTATTCTGTTATTTTTGAGCTCCCTCTGGGGAAGCTGAAGTTTGCATGAGCCAGACCTTTCATGGTGGCACCTTTCCCTTTTGCCCAGGGAATCTCTCTTTTGTCTTTAGGGGATAGAGGTTGACTCCTTAGCTTCACTTGGTCTTGATGGCTGTAGCAGTTAAAAGAAGCATGACTGGGCTTCTCATTCAGTCATCCCAGAAGGGATCTTAGTGTAAGGATGCTCCTCCACAGCATGTTTTGATTATGTGTGAGCCTGCAAAGGGATTCCAGGCTCTATCTGGAGGGACACAAAAATTTCTCCTCCTTTCTCCTTGTGCTCAGCAGGATGATGCTTCCCAGCAGCAGGTGCTGATAAGGAGGTGCCCAGGGCAAGCTGAGGGGCTGTGCTCCCACCCCCTGGGCTTGACAGTGCTTGTGTTACCTGAAATGTCAGCAGACAAGCTGGTTTGACAGTCAGAGGGCAGTGCAGTGTCACGCCTGCCTGGTCCCATCTTCATCCTCAGCAGGAGGGAGGAGGTGGTGCAGAGGTTGTTGCAACTACTTCTGAAGGTGGTTTGCCTGGCAGAGCCCATGCTCAAGGTGTTTGCTGTAGCAGAGCTGCTATTCCAGCTGCATCCCCCATTTCCAGGTCCTGGCTCTCTCTCCTGAGTTGGGCCACTGGGGAAAGAAACCTCAGTTTGTTGCTTGTTTCCAGGAGTCTGGCCTGGCTTACTTCTTGTAGAGGAGTCGAGTGGGTGGAGGCATCATGGCAGGACAGTGTAGTCAGCTTTGGGGTGCAGGGGAGGATGCTTGTGGGTCACTGGGGAGCTGGGAAGAGTCTGGTGTACCCTGCTCCAGGCCTGTGCCTTGGCTTTGTTCCTCCAGACACTCCATCCTGGCAGAACACATGAATTCATGGGTGTTCAGCCTGAGTATGACAATGCTGGCCTGCATCCCCAGTCCATGGCTTAGACAGGAGGGAGCTACCAGCATTTCAGCAAGCCAAGAAGGCAGAGTCGAAGGAGTGGAAGGGCTGGGTCAAGAGGGAATCCCACTGCAGCACCTGCTAAGAGTCCTGGGGTGCCTGGAGGTTTTTTGGGCAGCTGTGAGAGGCAGTGTCTCTTTGTATGCTCTGACAGAGCTTGTACTAGGGAAAGTTTTAGGCCTTGATCTCTTACTTCCATGGTTTGAAAATCCCCAACTTTCTGTTTTTAATAAAGCACATCTGTTTCCAGACTGAGCTCTGACTCAAGAAAATTGAGTGTTCAAAAGGACTAAGGAATGTTAATATGACCTTACAAGCCCCCATGTGAAGAGAGTTAAGGCACTGCTATGAATGCTATTTTGGTGATACTCTGCTGCTATTCTTTTGCTAAGGGAGAAGCTGAGGAACAGTGAAGATTCTTGGTGCACACGTGACATGGGAGAAGCTCTGTCAGAGAGGCTCAGACCTCAGTGCTGTAATGGTGATCTGGAAGGACTTCTGGCTGTTCCTGCTGCTGTCCTCGCAGAGAGCCACAGGCAGTGGGTGAGGCTGGTGTGGGTGTGGTGCTGAGTTCTGGAAAGCTTGGGCAGTCTTCTAGGTACAGCTTGTGTCTGGGTAAGGCTGAGAGAGAGACAGACACACCATTCATAAGGACCCACAGACATATTCGCTTCCCTCAGCAAGGAGCTTCCAAACTTTGCACTTGTCATAGGGAGACTCACTTGAGTCCTCACGGCCTGTCATAGGTGAGGATGTATTGCACAGACCTAAAAGCTTGTCTTCCCTGCCCAGGGTGTGAGTGGGTGCACATGGAGCCTGTGCCTTGGCTGTGCTCTCCATGACTCATTGCACACGTGCAGCAGATGTGATCCTAGAGAAAAGACTGTCCCCAAAATGCTGGAGCCAGTGTGGGAGGGGGTCCTCATGTCTCGAGTTCCAGGAGTCACTCAGCAGCTTTCTGCATTTCCCCCTAATGTTCATGCTGCTTCTCTCTTGCTGTCCCTGTGCTGCTCTTTTCCCCACTGAACTTTGGGATGTGCTTTCGACTGCTGGTGTGGGGGAATGCAAGAGAGCTGTGAGAGCAGTTTCTTCTCTTGAATGGAATCTCTGGGCTCTGTGTGCTCTGTAGGGGTGTGGGTGAGCCTGTGTTTGGGGGTGAAATCCCCTGCAGGGAGCTCATGAGTGAAGGAGGCAAGGAGGGAATACAAACACTAGTACCAGTGTGTGGGAGGGGTCAGTGGAGCCACTCAGTGACTTTCTGAGAACATTTCCAGTCTTACCTCACCCCAGAGGGCCCAGGTGGTCAGACAGCGTGCCCTTCCCCTCTGCAAACATCTGCAAACCACCTCCTGCCAGTCCCATCATCAGGGCTGACCTTTAGCTTTTCTTTGAGAAAGCCTTTGCCCTGAGCTTGAGCATTCCCACTGTGGGGTGGAGGACTTGCTGCCCATTCAAATGCTTTTATATCACCTGGTGAAAGAAATGCATGCTTTGCCCCCAGTCTGAGGGTGGGCAGCTCCCATTCTCAGCTAGGGCTGAGATCCCAGCTTGCAAATGGGGCTTCTTTTTTCCACCTTGGCACAATAAGGCAATATTTAGATAGCTTTAAATGCCAAATGCTTGCCTTTTCCCAGCCTGCCAGACAGGATGGGTGATAAAGGCTCCCACATCACTAGTGGTACTCACTCAGCCATGATTCTCCCTTTCTAGCTGTAGTTACTGGGGTTTTAACCCTCTTGGTGTGCATTATTCTGATTGGGTATTGTTCTGGTGTGTAAATTGGGGGCACTCTGGGAGACAGTGCCAATCACAGTGGGGTTATAGAAATAGCTCTCATCAAAGTCACTTGATATTTTTCAGTGCAAGTGGATATTTTATGTAAGAAGGCATCAGTAAAAGCTCTGTCCTACCATCATGTGACATTAATTAAAGAATCCCTTTTCAGCTTTCCCATTATTTCCTGAGCTGGCATCAGGCTGTGCAGTTACCTGTGTCCTCCTGGTTCCTTTTGCAAAACCCCCTGAGACTTTCCAAGGAGTTTGAAGATTTACCAAAAATCGGTGTTGGCTGCCTGAGTTCCTAGAAAATGTAGAGGCAAGTTTTCTGGTTCTGATAATTAGAGTCTGTTTCTGGGATTTCTGTTGATTGACAGGTTTAATTAGTGCTGAGGAGTATTTTGGCACCCTGTGATGGGAACACATTATGACCACTTGCCAAGAGGGGACAGCAATATTTATTACCTCTTCTGTCCTGTCTCTCCTAATATTGCAGTTCCTCGAGGTGCTTGTGTTGCTCATAGCAACCTCTTCTTTCCCTAACCAGTTTTCTAGCTCTTGTTATTTGTTATACATTGACTGGGGAGCAGTTAATTCTTAACTGATTTCATTTTCTCTCCTAACCCATCTGGTTTGTGGAGTATTTTCTTATCCCTTGGTGTTCCATGTTTCCTCAGATAGTCCTTTCCTGACTGTGGAACTGTGTATTTTTTTTAGCCAACAGTAAAGTACCAGGAAAAAAGAATCCAATTATTATATTCTTCTGTTTCAGTTACTTCCCTCTGTCAGTCTGGTGCCTGTAAGACTCAGTGCAGAGGGAATGAGTCATGTTTGCTGCATTTCACTTTTTCTGCTGCACTGTTATAAATATACTCACCTCACACTTTTACACATCAGAATGATTGACATATCTTCTAAGACTGAACCCTACTCTCTCAAGCTTCAAGTGTGATATATAATATGTTTATGCAGATTATAAAGCTTCAATTTAGGAAACTATCTTTGCCTGCTCTTAGGCAGTCCAGAAACATTTGACTTCTGGCAGGCAGAGCATTCTCATTCAGAGCAGCAATTCCCTCTGATGCCGTGACTGTTCCAGGTGTTGCAAGATGGGATTCAAAACTCCGTGTGTTAAATACTGCTCAAGAATCTCCTGTTCACTCTGCTGTAAATTAATGGAGGACAAGGTATCTTGGAAAATCCAGTTCTCCCAACACTTAGAGCTCCTGAGCGTCCAGAAGGTGCAGGTAGATTTGGCCTGTAACTTTGTCCTAGCTGTCCCAGGGCTGTGTTGTTTTTGGTCTTGTTTTTCCCCCTCCCTGAGAGTCCAAAGAGGAGCATCAGAAAGCCTGACTTCATATATATATCTGTCAGCATCAGCCCTCAAATCTGCCTCTAAAATTGTCAGAGTGACTAAGAGTCTTTGACGCAATAGCAGGTGTATGTCAGGGAGCAGGGCACCACTCCTGAGCAGCTGAAATAGGGGGTTGAGCATGTGGTCTGAAGTCCCAGCTCTTCTGTGACAGTCTCTTTTGCATCTCTGGTCCTTCTCCCCGTCTCAGAGGCACAGCTTGTCCTGGGACCCTTGTGATGAGAACTGGTTTGAGCAGTGCAGTTGTTCAGTCTGTTCAGAAGGGTGAAGGAAACCACTGAAGTGCACAAGGGTAGCAACCCCTGCTGGAGTCAAGGCTCAGGGGAGAAACTCATGATGGTTTTAACTGTGTGCATTTAGCTCTTTTTGCTTTAAAATCATCTTTCTCCAAGAAAGCTTTCTCATTAAAATGTTCAGGGAAAAGACACAAGTGGCCTAATTTAAAACAGCACCAAACACGTGGGAGAAATTTAAGGTAAGATCGACTTATTCTAGATTTAGCTACAGGCTGGGGCAACAGCCAGCTGGGAGTCATTAGTAGGAGCAGGAAGGACATGGGTAGGTGTTATGGGCAGGAAGCTGTACAGGACACAGGACCAGGGTTATGCTGTCTCACACAAAGACAGGATCAACACATTAGCAGCAAGCTGTGTAATGTTCTAATTTTAGCAAATCTGCAAGCAGCTCCCTGTCTGCAGCCTCACACAGGCTGTGCCAGGCTGGGTGGGCAGGGGCTGGCTCCACATGTGCTGTGGTCAGGGATGCAGCCCCTGTGCTCAGCCTGCTCTGTGGGGGCCTGGCACAGGAGAATGTTCTGCTGCACCAATTTACAAGGTCTCTGCATTGTTGTCTTCTGTTTCTTGTTGACATGGGTTGAGCACAGGATGCAGTAATTCCATTAATGGAGAGTATTCCCTGGTGGAAAATATTTCTCATGTGTCAAAGCTGTTGGCATGAACTGACTACAATGCATCAGTCTATTGGATAGCACTGAACAATTTATGTTTAAATATCCCTTGAAATACACACCTTGCTCTGGGAGAGCCTGATCCAGAATCCAGCCTGTCCAGTGGACTCCAGAGCTGGCAATCCTCACCTGGCTTTCCCAGTGCTAGGACTTGGCTTGCTCTGGTGCCTTTAGATTAACTGGGGAGCTGCCTGCTGCAGTAACATCCCACAGTTAGGCATCCCTGGGTGCTTATGGACCTCTTGAGGGGTGGGAGGAAGGGCATGTGAGGAGTTCCAGGTGCCTGGGCTGCTGACAGGGGTAGGTGGGCTGCGTGGGAAGGGAGGGTGAGGAGAGAGGGACACTGCAAGCTAACACTGATGCAGGGCACACACCTCTGCTGGCATCAGGGCAGGACATTTTTCCTTCCACCACATGTCTGGTGCTCTCCCAGGCTGGTTTATAAAACAGAGTAGTTGCAACTGTGAAGTGCCCACAGTTCTGACAACAGCAAGGACTGGGTGGCAGCATCCTGTCCTGCCCATGATGTGTGGCAATGTCCAAGCCACCTCCCCTTCTGCAGAGTGACAGTGGTGCTTGTGGATGCTGCCTGTGGATCCCCATGCCTAACACAAGGCACTGAATCTGGCAGATTTCCCTGTCTGGACCCCTCTCTGAGGGGTCAGCTCTTGGCAATTGAAGTCAGCCCTTCTTTTTTATCTGTTTTGAGTACTGGTTGAAGATGTTGTGGGGACAATGGCACTGAGGAAGGGAGAGATTGTCTCCAGAACAGTCTGGATGATGAGAATCTGCTTGCAAGTGAAATAAACAGTGCTCTGATTGCCTGCAGGGAGCTCCTGGGTGTGCTTGGCTGCACAGTCATTACAGACAAACTTAATGAATCCTGGCTCTTGCCAAAGCCTTGCACTTTGTGACTTGAAGAATTATCTTTGCCACTCAAAGGAGATAATTAGCTCTTCTTTTCTTCCCCATCTCCACCCCCAGCCCTTGCTGCCCATTCTGTGCCATCCTCTGAACTACTCTGACTGATGCTCTCTTGCTATATAGTAATCCCACCTTCATTCCCTCTGCAGCCCATCCATCCATCCCTCCATCCCTCCCAGAGGAAAGGTAGTGGCATACTGTCTCTTGAGGGGATTGTGTCTGCCCACAGCTCCTCTCCAAGCCTGGTGTTATATTCCCTGGCCTCACTTTCCTCAAATTCCCCTGGCAATCTGGGGCTGATGAGTTTCCACTCATGCATTTTGGCTACATGGGGAAAACAAAGATGTGACTAACACTGGATTCTGTATGTGGCAGTCATGTGGGCCTTGAATCTAAACCACTGAATGCAGTTTTGTGAAAAAATTGTGTTTCCACCCAGAGACCTCAAGCAGAGTAACAACCCTGGTGTCCCCAGTACAACTTCTTTTCCATTGTCTAGAGCATTATTCATCCAAATGAAGTTATTGCCCTCTCAAAGCTGAGTGCTCTTGGTCAGCAAGGAAGGATGAGCTTGCAATAAGAGCCAGTGGAGCCATTTATTTCTGCATGGGTTGATACTCATTACTCTGAAAGCACCTGGAAGTTTTGTGACTCCTCTACAGGAGCACAGACTATATTATTTTGGTGCCAGGTCATGCTATAGGCTCCTCAATCATTTTCATGAAGGATATATTGGGAGGATGGAGACGCAGGCATGGGAGGATGCAGCTCCATGCTCAAGGCAGACATCTGCCTGTTCCCATCCTTCCTGGCCCCATGTGAAACCTCCAGGACTCCCATCTCCTCCTGGGCTGTGTCACTGCTGCAGTTATTAAGCTGGTGTGAGCCACCCAGCTGAACGATGGGGCACATCTCTGTCGATATATGTGAATTAGTACCAGCCTCTGTCTGACACTAGGGGAGAGAGATGTAATTAAGGTAATTTACGAGTCATTTGGGATCAATCAGGGAAAGCAAATGGCCTTTCACCTGGAAAGAACACTGTGTGTCCAAACCATCACAACACAGCAAACCAGAGATGTCTAGATAGCCCAGGGTGAAACTATCAGTGACAGGGCTGTGTTGAACTTCATCCGCCGGACAACCCAAACTCAACCCCCAGATTCAGGTGAGCTCCCAGGGCTCCGCTCACACTGGGGTGACTCCTGGCTCTGCCGTGGCTTGTTGCTGGGGCTGGGGTTGGAATGATTGCCATGCTCATCTCCCTGGGTGAATGGGCACATCTCTGTTCATTGCTGTTAACCCTGGGTGACAATGAATTCATCCTGTCCAGCAAGGTAGATCCAGATGACAAAGAAGCTGAAGAAAATTGCTCACTCTCATGAACATCAGAAAGAAATGAGATCTGTCAAGTTATTTACTCCTGTAAGACATCTGTGAATAACTTGACAAATGCAGTCTCCTTCCCAGCACTCCTGGGTGCCACCACTGCTCTCCCAAAAGCAGCAGCTGCAGAGCCTGTTAGGAACCTAGTGTGCACTCTGCTGGGAGGGGTGTCATGGTCTGTTTGGATCTCTCAAATTTGCAGGACAGTGTGCTCTGTGATTTAAATTTTCAGCTATCACTGCTGCATTCTGCATATTCCTATGCCTGCACACCCTCCCCACCAGAGCCCTGCCTCATGTGCTGCTGTGCCTGGGGCCTGCACTGAGTCCTCTACCACCCAGGGACTGAATGGCTGTGGCTGAGATTTGCCTGCTGCACCCTAACATGTTACCTGAAGGTTTCTCTTGGAAGTATTCTGCTGTTTGTGGGGTTGTTTTCTTAGTTTTAATTGAACGTGTCTAAACGAAATGCAGTGACTTTTTCCCACAGTTGCATTTATTTCCTTTCAATCTCTCCCACTCTCTCCCTTCCCCACCTCTTCCCTCCTCATCCTAAAAGACCTTGCCACACTTTCACTCCTAGCCCTTGTGCACAGGGAGGGAGGGGGTGAGTCAAGGTTCTGCCAGCATGGAATGGGAAGGTGGCACCTTGGAGGTCCCTGGTGGACACTGCTCTGTACCTGCTGTGTGGTGCCTGAGTGGCAGTGGGGGATGTCCTTGGGCAAGTAGATTTAAGACAGAATGTCCTTTTACATTGGATCTAGACATTTATTTTGGCCAAGGACAGGACCCAGATGTGACTGGGCATGCTGTACCATTGTGGAGAAAGAGTATAATGCCTGTTTGATGAGTCTCGTTAAAATGTCACGGCAGGATGGAGAGAGACAGAACAAGTAAAAGCCTAAAAAAAATAATCTGTGAGGGAAGATTGATTGGAGTTTTTCTTCTTCTCTGCTTCTCATTTTTTGAGGCTGAAGTCCTCACACAGGGCAGTCATTGCTGCAGTGCAGCAGCAATAGTTTTTCTCCCCTTTCTGTCAGTGAGATGAAGCACGTATTAGGCACCTAAAAAAGTGATGAAAAAACTAGAGGAGATCTTTGCAGGAAGGTTTCAAGAATGACTGTCAGTGGCCCAGGCGTGTGGGGCCTCTTCACAGCTTTGCTCCCTGTGGTTCTGACTGCAGCTCAGGTGCACAAAGCCACCTGTCCCTGTCTCTGTGGTGGCTTAGCCAGTGCAGACAGGGAAGGTGGTCAAGCCCTGTTATAACCAGCTTGGTTGTGTTTCACTTTGGGGCACCATGAGCAGGGGCTGTCCTTGTTTTGGGCAGGCATCTAGTTTGATTTCTAACAGGATTCCCAGAATAGAGGTGCTTCTTGGAGCTCCGTTCACTTCAGGTGTTCTGACCAATTTTCTCTCTGTCGTCTTTAAAGAGAAAAACAAAATTAAGTGAAAACCAGTCAGAGCAAACAACCATTCATGAAGTGACTCATGGCCTGTTCTTTGTCATTAGGAACAGCATTTTAAATCCTGGAGCTTGTTATTCTCCTGGTTTATTCCCTTCCTAACCAATTTCTGTCCCTTTTTGTCTCTAATGGCTTTTTTTGTATTTTCTTTATCTGCGTATGTGCATGATTGAGCTACTGCAGTTCAAGTGTGAATTGACCCAAGTGTGCAGGGTGGGTGGTAGGAGAGAGACCATTAGCACCCACCACTGAGTGTTGTGCAGATCCCACATTACTGTGGTCACCTTTCTGCACATCCTTTTCTGGTGGGAACTGAACTGTGTTTGTGAAAAGCCTTGGTTCTTTGGGAGAGGCATCTTCTCATAGAGCACTTGTGTGACAGAAGGGTAATTCTCCCTTTCCTAATGTGGGAATGACACAGGAGAGCCAAAGATGTGGTCCAAACACCCCCTGAAAGGTGGTGATCTGATCTCTCCTGGCAGTGAGGCCCTTGGGCCAGACCAGAAAGTGTCATCCTGACAGCAGAGAGACAAGTCTGGGCCCTGACTGGTGGGTTTGATCCTTCAAACCAGAGACATGTAAGCCGAGGGAGAGCTGATGAGGGCATTGCCAGTTGTGATGGCTGCCCTGGGCTGGGAGCCCTGCATGGAGGTGGTGGAGCCTGTGCTGGGCAGCTTTGGCTGTTTCCCTGCAAATTCAAGTTGTTGGTCTTCTGATCCCAGAAGTTCTGGCACAGAGGCACTTTGGGGAGGGATTTTATTCTAAGAGAAAAACCTCTCTGCTGACAAAAGTTCCTTAGACTTCCACTAGGCCCTGGTCATTACAGAGCTCACCTTACTGCAGTCACTCCCAACATGGGGATGGAATTCGAGGGTGCTCTGGGAAATAGGGGATTGCAGAGCACTGGCACCAACCTGATGACAACAAGCTTCCCAGCTGCCCTTCCGCATCTCTGCTCACCCCTGGCCCCAAGGAGGAGTGTCCCTTCCCTGGTATGGAGGAGCTGAAGCAGCTGGTTCTCTCCAGGGAGAGCAGGTACATCAGCTGTCCCACCTGCAGCCAGACAAGTCCATCATACACTGGGTGAGCACCTGGCTCATGGGTTGGGCTCAAAGGGTTACAGTAAATGGGGTCACAGCATGGTGCCCTGGGGTTCCACAGGGCTCACTTTGGGGGCTGGGGCTCTTGGATGTTTGTATAAGTTATCTGGGGGTAGGAATCAAAGATACATTAGATTTGCTGTTGATACTAAACTAGGAGGAGCTGTGGATTCCCTCGAGGCAAGAAGGGCCTTACAGAGAGATCTGACAGACCAGAGGGCTGGGCAGTCACCAAGTGTGTGAAATTTAACTAGAACAAGTGCCAGATGCTGCAGGTGGGATGGGGTAATCCTGGTTATATGCACAGACTGGGGGACAGGAGGCTGGAGAGCAGCCCCTGGAAGGGAACCTGGGGGTCCTGATGGATGGCAAGTTCAACAGGAGTCAGCAGTGCCCTGGCAGCTCAAACTGTGCCCTGGGGGGCATCAGGGAAAGCATCACCTTCTGGTCCAAGGGGCTGATTGTCCTGCTCTGCTCTGCACTGGGGCAGCCCCACCTCGAGCTCTGGGGGCAGTCTGGGGCACCCAGATATCCAAAGGACATCAAACATTGGGAGTGTGCCCAGGAGAGGGTGCCCAGGATGGTGAAAGGCCTCGAGGGTGAGATGTGCAAGGAGTGGCTGAGGTCAATGGCCACTTCAGTGTGGAGAAGAGCAGGCTGAGGGGTGACCCCATGGCATTCTGCACCTTCCCCATGGGTGGGGAGGTGCTGCTCTCTGCTCTCTGGTGACAGTGACAGGACAGGAGGAGCTGGAATGAAGCCATGTATGGGGAAATGCAGGCTGGACATCAGGAAAAGGTTCTTCCTCCAGAGGGAGGTTGGGCACTGAACAGGCTCCCCAGGGAGGTGGCCACAGCCCCAGGCCTGCCAGAGCTGTGTGTGTAGGATGCTCTCAGTGACAGGGTTTAGTTTTAGGTAGTTCTGTGAGCAGCAAGGAGTTTGACACAATGGAACTTTTGAGTCCCTTCCAACTGAAAATACCCTGTGATTCTATGATCTCCAGTGATCTAGGAATGGCAGGAAGGCACTCACTTGTATCAGCTCTGGTAAGGGAGATGAGTTCCCCTTCCTGAAGCTTCACAGGATCAAGTGTATACTTTGCTCCTGGGAGGAGATTGAGCATGCCCTGGAGGGCATGGAGAGCAATCTTCCTCAATCCCTGCACAGAGAGGCAGAAGGAACCATAACTGAACTGAGTGCTTGACCCTGTCTCTGCCACTGTCTCCTTGCCTGCCCACAAGGCCTCTGAAGTGTGGTGGTCAGATAAAGCTGCTTTTATGCATTGACAGTAGAATCCTGAGTGTGGCAGGCAGAGGTCATTTATCCTGGGAAAATATCAGCTGTGCACCTGGCACCTGTGGCTGTGGAGAAAGGAGTAGGAACATAAGGCTCCAGAGACTTTGCTCAGGGCTGGTTTTTGAGTTAGGAAAAAGGCCCCCCTGAGGCTTGGGGCTTAGCCCATTCCCACCCCAAGTTACCAGTGCAGGCCCCACTATTGTCTGGATGAGGGAAGTGCATTTCTCTGCTCTGGGTTAGAAAGATGTCTCTAGCAGAGCAGCAACATCTCTGCCCATGCAGAGAGCCCATGGCCTGCCCACATCCCAGGGGAGGACCCAGTCACTGAGGGAGCACCAAAGCCATCCCTGCAGCCATCCAGGGGCTGTGCCAGGCACTTCCCACACCACCTTGGCACTGCCCTCCTCCCTTGCCATTCCTGCTGTGGGAGCCAGGCTGGCCAGACAGAGGCAGAAGGGACTCTGTGTGTGGTGCTGTTTTAAATTAGGCCACTTGCATCTTTTCCCTGAACATTTTAATGTTAAAGCTTTCCCAGAGAGAGGTGATTTTAAAGCAAAAAGAGCTAAATGTACAAAGTTAAAACAACATGAGTTTCTCTCCTGAGCCTTTACTCCATCATGAACTGCTGCCCTTGTGCACAGGACCCAGTGCAGTGGGGCCATGGAGCAATGGAGTTCTGCTGGATGAGAGCCCAGAGAGGAGCTGGAGCCTCAGTCCTTGCAGTCCAGGTGATATGAGGATCAGGGAAGAGTCTGGGTCGATTCTTTTCCTTGCATTCAGCATGTGGTGGGGGGCTGGCTCAGGTGCCTGGAATGGGAAGGAACAGCAAGGCCCAAAGCAGTGCTCACCAGTTTTTGGCTTGCCTTTCCAGCATCCTCTGTCACCCAGTAGGAAAGGGTGGCCTGAAGCTGGTGACAGAGCTGAGCTGGCAGGTGGTATGGAGCTTGGCCACTAAGAAATATGAAGGGGCTTGGAGGAACCTGAGGGGCCTGCCGTGGAGACTGGGTTCAGCTCACACCTGTTATTGTCCTCGTGCATCTGGGACACTTCAGTGGAACCTGCCCCAAATCCAGGCACAACTTGGGCAACAGGCACCACATGCACCCTGTTGTGGTGCTTTTTTCTCAAGAGGCAGCTGAACACCTTCTTGAAGCCCTTGCGAAAGTGCTTGGAGACGAGGGCGTAGACGATGGGGTTGAGGCAGGAGTTGGCATAGGCCATGCAGTGGGAGAGCAGGCGGAAGGCATAGGTGGCCTGGTTGAAGGGGAAGTCTCCGTAGAGGTATCGGAGGATGACTACATGGTAGGGCAGCCAGCACAGGCAGAAAAGGATGGTTACAATGATGACCATCTTGGTTACCTTCCACTTGGCCTTCCTGGACTCTGATATGTCCTCCAGGGGATCCACTGCCGTCCACAGGTACTTGATGGTCCTGGTGTAGGAGAGGCTGATCACCAGCACGGGGAGGATGTAGCCGAAGGCAAACGTGATAGTGTCCATGACCTTGCGTCTCCACTCCTCCCAGCTAGGCATGCAGATGTGGCTGGAATCCCACTCAAGCAGGTCGTAGTAGCTTAGGTAGGGCCCAGCAAAGACCACGGAGAGGCCCCAGATCACAGCCATGGCTGCAGCTGCCTTGTGGGGCGTCCGCAGCTCCCGGGAGCGCAGGGGGTAGCGGATGGCCAGGTACCTGGGCAGGACAGAAAAGCAAACCAGCACTGAGGTTTCAGCCAAGCTCTGCCAGGCCACCTAAATTCCTGGGGCAAGAGAGTTTCGTTTATTCTCCTGAAGGTCCCTGAGCAGTGACCTCACATATTGTCTCCCATCCTCTTTGACTTACAGGCTGGGTAAAGCAACTTTTCTCTTTCTAGCAAGGATACATCTCCTTCTGGCTGCAGCTGGCTCCCTGCTCCAGATGTGGTGGTGTGGGTAATGTCCCTGAGCTGGGGCACAGAGATGATGCTGTGGAGACAAGGCAGATATCCACTGCCCAGCAGAATCTATCCTGCAGAAAGCAATCTGAACTGAAAATTCAAGACCTGGGGTAACTTCACTGGGTGATGGGTTCCTGATCACCGAGGGCACAATTCCAGCCTTCTACAGCTTTCAGTTCAGCCTGGCTGGGGGGAGATTTGCTCATTGGGACCATGGCTGGCTGCACTGTGGTACCAGTGGGACCAGGTGGGCCCTTGCCTTTTGGTGCTGTCTGCCTCCAGGAAACGGCCTGGTCTGCTCCCCAACTTCCAGGCAGCAGCACAGGGCAGTGATTGAGGTGTCAGCAAGAAGAGAAAGTGACTTGGTGCTTGTGGGTAGGGGATGGAGAAGAGCTGCCAGCACAGAGTGCAGCTGCAGCAGCCATAGCCTGCCAGCACTCACAGGAGGATCTCCTTTGATGCACTGCAAGACAGCAGAGCAGGTATGAGACATGCAGTTGGTGTGAAGGCTCACAGGAGTGACAAAACCCTTGCTGCTTGCTGTCCCGTCATCCTGAAAGCTGCAGGGCATTTTCACAAGCATCAGTTCTTGTCACGCTGAAATGCACTGGCTACAGGTGTCACCAGAATGGGAGAGAACACACCTTGCCTAAATGCCCTTTATTTTGGGATACTGTCCCCTGTTCTGAGCTGAGGCAGCCTGCACTCATATGACACAGAAGCAGGGAAGCAAGAGGCTTGGATCATGGGGAATCTGGTGTCTTTCCTCATGACAATAGCCAAACTGTGTAACCCTGGGAATCCCAGAGGACTGGGTTATTTTTACTGGGGACTTTGGATGACACCCCTTATCCCAGCCAGGGAATGGTGGCACCTCTGGGAAGGGAAGCATCCCCTTGCTGAAGTGACCAGTCACTGCTGGAGTCCAGGTGCTTGTTTGTGCAGGTGGCACCAAGGGCCAGGATGAAATAACAGCAGACTGGAAGAGTAGTCCAGCCATGCTTTTTTTCTAGAATTTAACCCATCCCAGATATTCCCTGGTACTGAAGTTTCCTTCTGCCTGCAGGGCTGTAGACCTCTCATCGCAGAGGGCCTGTCTTGTCTTGGTACCTTGGAAGCAAGCACAGGGAGCAAGGTGGACTGAGATATGATCCTTACTGCAGTCAGGGATAGAGCTTGTCCCATTGGGGACCTCTTCTTCAGTCTGGACCAGAAGTGTGGGCTCAGTCAGAAGGGCAGCTGGCACCCTTAGGAACAATGTAGTGACACCAGTCAGGGACCAGCATGTCCTGGGTGACCTCCAAGAAGAGACTCAGCTTGTGTTGTGGGCACCTTTCTGTGCAGAGTGCAGAGGGGCTGGGGGCAGAGTGGGGGTAGGAATTGCTCAGTGACAAGTGTTTTGCTGGGCTGGCAGTCCCTGAGAAATGAGCGGTGTTTGCTGCAGGACTGGGGTCTCTCTTGCATGTTTATGTGGTTCCTTCTGTGGCAACCTCTTGAACTTGCTGCTGCACAGGATGCTTCTCTGGAGTGGTGGCCCAGGGACAGTCGTTACCCTCTGAGTGGCACCTCTAATGCAGAACTGGTGACTCTGAGGGACTCTGGGGCACAGCGAGAGCCGAGCTTGGGTCTCAAGTGCTCTGACCATGGGGAGGTCTTTCCCACAGAGAGCTTTGCACTTGAGAGCTGTGGAAAAGCTGCTTGCAGGTCGTAAGGGCAAAGGAGAAACAACTGGTCCCCAAACTGCCTTTGGCATGGATCAGTACCACTGGGGCTTGAATCACCTGCCTACTGGTGGTGGGCCAGGATCTCCCATGCCCTCAGCCCGCTCAGACTGCCTTCCTTCCCCAGCCCAAGGGCACCTGTAGGTTATTACCTGTCCACAGAGACAGCAGCCAGAGTAAAGCTGCTAGCATACATGGTGAGGTAGATGAAGAAATGCACGGCCTTGCAGATGAAGGAGCCAAAGACCCATCCCTCGAGGGAGTAGATGGTGGCCTGGAAAGGCACGCAGAAGACGATGAAGAAGAAGTCAGCCAGGCTGAGGTTGAGGATGAAGAGGCTGGTGGTGTTGTGGCCCATCTGCCCATTGCGCAGCAGCACGGCCAGCACCAGGCTGTTGCCCACTGTGCCCAGGAGGAAGATGAGGGCGAAGACCACAGGGACAATGACTCTGGCAGGGCTCAGCTGGTAGTTGTCAGAGGAGTTCCAGTACCCAGCCAAGTTCACAAAGTCCTCGTGCTCCGTCATTCTGTGTCACGATGAGACCTTAGAGCCTGCCACGACAGAGGGAGAGATGTGAGACACTGCAGAAACATTGCCTAGCCTGTTAGTTTGGCTGGTGGGCCCACTGGCTCACTGCTCTCAGCTTTGTGAGCCACGTGGTTTATTGCAGGTTCCTCTGCACACTGCTGGCCTGGAGGACAGGTGGGCTTGGCTGGGGACAAGGGGTGTCCTGCTCCCCATTCTGTTCCTGAAATGAATCCACAACCCATGTTCAGATGCTGCCTTGGACTGATGATGCTGGAGGTGAGGTTTAGGGGAGAGAAGAGGGTGGTAACTGTCCCCAGCTTCCTCCCCTGTGGGAGAATGGAGCCAGGATCTCTGCCTCCCACCTGATCCAACTGCTGGCAGGAGGGGTGTGGTGTTCCTTCCATTAGTGGAGCTCCAGCCCCAGATCAATGATCTGAACAAGCCAAAATGTTGCTCCCCCAGTCCTGACATGCAGAATTTAATCCCTCCCCTGCTCTCTGCTGTTTTGATACCTGCTTTTAGAATAAACTTCACACACTAGGCATGGAGCTGGAAATGCTTTTAACAGTGAGAGCTGCTGCACAGCTCCAGTGTTGTGCCCTGGTGGGGACTTTCTGAGGGCAGGTCTAACAGGACCACTCCTCCTTTGGTTTGAGTGTCCCACATACGTATTCTGTTTCACAGGGCAGTTCTCTGCAGGACTTGGGCTTTTCCTATCATTCCTCTGCCCCCAAAGTAAGCATTTAGGCTGCAAGCAGAAGGTGAATTTGTGTCTACAAGCCCTAGTTTTTCTGTCACAGTCATAGAAATCTGTCTACAGGTTTCTGAGTCCTGAAGCACAGTTGCAAGTGTCCCTGAAGGCACATGCCAAAGCATCATAAAGCCTCAGGAGGTTTTTACTGCTGCCTGGGAGCTGCTTCTGCTCCCTGGGACCCCAAAGGTCACTGCACCTCACTTGTGACTGGAGGGATTGCTCTGAAAGCCCCGACCCACCCTAAAGCAGAGAGGGTTTCACAGGGGGTTTCTCAAGTGATGCTGAATGTGAGTTTGCCTTGTGGCAGGTACAGCACATAAATTTTGTGTCTGGCTTGTACTCTTCTGTTTTATAGTAATCTAGGGCTCCATGGATGCTGCCAATGTGGCAGAGGGATGAGCTTTCCTCTGGAGTTCATACTACTTATTTTTGCTAGATCTGCCTGTGTATGGGCAGAGCAAATTCCAATGGCAGTGTCAAGTACTCAGCTAAGAGAAGAGGACCCCTTGCAGCATGGATGTGTGGGAAGCAGGAGAGCTTACATGCCCTGGAAGGACCAGGAGACGTAGGTGTATGGGGGACTGCCAGGGGTTCTGGTGCCACACACCGATTCAGGACCTTGGTCTCCTATGCTTCCTAACTCCTCTGGGACCAGGGAGCTCCCCTCTATGCAGGGAGGAGTCACTCAGGGTACTACTGGTGTTTTATTCGTATATCTAGATGATTGTACTGGCTTAGGCTGTGCTTGGGATGACGTGCCATGCCAGGCTATGGTACTGAGATCCTTCTCCCATGAGTCTGAGAAGAGCTGACAGCTCAGCTAGAAACGAGCATCATCATCTACCCAGACTGTGTCTGTTGCCTGGTAGAGTCTCTGGCTGCTTCACTCTGCATTCCCTCCATCCTTCTCATTCCCAAGCTCGCTCTCTTTCTTTGTTCTCTCTGGTAAGGTGGATGAACTGCTAAGCAGCCCTCAAAGACTGCTCTAAAGAGGACAAAACAACAGGGAATACCTGCCCCACCACTTACAAATCAAGGAAGGCACCTCTCCCTGGTGCGAGCTGCAGTGCCATCACTTTGGAGTAATAGCACATCACATAGCCTGGTTGCAGTCCAAATTTGATATCCCTTGATATTTAAGTGAGCAGGTCATCCTTTACTTGATAAAACTTTCTGTCTGTCAGCGAGCCATTTCTGTTGTCAACCACCCCTCAATTCCAAGCTTATTTTTTGAGTCTATGGGCATGGGAGTTCAGGAAGATTTTTGAGTTCTTCCAGGGGACAGCCAGTGGCATGGGCAGCCACTCTCCCACATCTGCTGCTCAGGGCAAAGATGATGTAATAGAGAAAGTAATATTCCCAGGGATAAGAACCCAGTTGGTGGCAAAGTTAGGATATTTCTAACGAGGGTTTGGTAGGAAATTAGCCAGGAGAATGGTTCCCATTACCAGCTTGGGGGGTAGACAAAAGGTCCAACACAGAGCCCTGGTGGGGCCAGGCAGCATGTCATGCTGTAAGCCAACACAGCCAGCTCCTGCGGCCAGGAAAGGTGAAGAAAAGCAGGAGGACACAGTGTAAGGGGACAGACAGCAGTGTCGGGAGGGACAAGAGAGACCGTGTTGATGTGGACAGACAGAAGCAGGGAGAAGAGAGGGGGGACGGGGAGCAGCAGTCTGCACTCTGCTGCAGCGGGAGCTCCTGGGGCTGGCCCCGCTGCTGCCCTGGCTGGGGGTGCCTTCACTCCCCCTCCGTGCAGAAAGGCTGCCCCATTCTCTCTTTGGGGCCACAGGGCAGAGCCCCCGAGCTTTTCTGGGAGCCCACACTGCCCTGCCGGACCAGGTTCCCCCCACGCTGTGCCCAGCCTGGGCAGTCACGGGCGGCCCGAGCACGGCTCTGTCCCGCCGTGGGCTCAGATGTTGGTGCCCCGGGGGACTGCCCGGNGCCGCTCCCCGTCCCATCCCATCCCATCCCATCCCATCCCATCCCGTCCAGTCCCGTCCCTTTCCGTCCCGTCGGAGGCAGCGGCTCAGCCTGCGCGGGGTCCCCCCCACCCCGCTCTGCTCCCGGCCGGACCCCGCGCTTCCTCCGCACCGGTGAGACCCCACCTGGTCCTGTCCCACCCCCATGAGACCCCACCTGGCCCCGTCCCACCCCGGTGAGACCCCACCTNTCCCATCCCATCCCATCCCGTCCAGTCCCGTCCCTTTCCGTCCCGTCGGAGGCAGCGGCTCAGCCTGCGCGGGGTCCCCCCCACCCCGCTCTGCTCCCGGCCGGACCCCGCGCTTCCTCCGCACCGGTGAGACCCCACCTGGTCCTGTCCCACCCCCATGAGACCCCACCTGGCCCCGTCCCACCCCGGTGAGACCCCACCTGGCCCCGTCCGGCACCGCCTCTCGCCCTGCGGAGGGGGAGCTCCCGCTGCTCCTGACGGTCCCACTTCTTCTGCCGCTGTCCCGTCCCGCTGCCGGACAGAGCCGGTGCCACTCCTGTCCCCGGTGCCACTCGGGCAAACCGGTGCCGGTGCCACTTCTGCCTCCGATGCTGCTGCCGGTGCCACTTCT